>CM075864.1:29211097-29617694 GCA_038021265.1 Cyprinella venusta
TTTTACATTTTAAATATTTTACAAATATTTGAAACAGATGAACATCTCACCCAAGGGATTCTTCAGGTAAAACACATTTAAAAAAAAAAAACAAAACAAAACAAACAAACAAACAAACAAAAAAAAAAACCTTTTAAAATTGCATTTATGATCAATCTATTACACCTCTCTGTGGTGGGACTCCTATTCAATATTGATTTGTTTATCTGGCTGTCAGAGTTGGACAACGTTTACCATGCAAAATATGTTTTTAAAAGAAAAATCTTTTTTTAAACAGTATGTCTCATTTCAATCTTGCAATAAATAAATATAATGATTATATAAATTAAATTAACATGTGTCAGTGTCATTGATACATCCATCCATCCATCCATCCATCCATCCATCCATCCATCCATCCATCCATCCATCCATCCATCCATCCATCCATCCATCCATCCATCCATCCATCATCTTATTATGGATATTTTGTGATTAAATTTTAAATATACAAAGTTAAACACAAACATATGGTCAACATGCAAATGCATGTACTAAAAGCTACTAATATGTAAAATGTATTAGATATTGTTGAGATATAATCAACAGATACATCGTTTGTACACATACGGAGCTCAGTAACACCTGTACTTCAAACACAGCGAAGGCCCTATAAAGCCTCACAGAAGCATGGGAATTTCACAGTGTCCACTTTGCCCTTGTCACTGAGAACCAGAGGAACTTCATCATACAGTAGATGTCATCTGTGGTCTAAAGCCTGACCTGAGCATGTATCAGCTCTGAATGCTGACCCCTACAAGCTCAACACTCAAACTGCATTAGGCAACCTGCATCAGCAGATGATGGCAGGGATTTAGCAGGAGCAGCATTTAAACCACCTTATCCTGCCCGTCCTCGGTGGATTGCAAGGTTACTGCAATAGACCTTAGAATCAGTCTGCTTTTATGGGCCATAAATAATACAAAATGTATAATGCATAGCGAATAATCGTAAAACATCACAGTAAAACTGACCTTAAAGAGCATATTTCAGGTTAGCTTTCTCCAGAGCTGTGTAGAAGCTAACTGTCCCTTTTAAATATCAAGATTACAGTAACATTTGACTGTATAGAAAAACAGCATGATTACAATACACATATGGCATTTATAAAATAAGTACATTAACTTCCATTTTAGGAACAATATTGTCAGTTCATTTGTCTGTTTTTCTTCTGACAACAAAAATTAGTTCCAAGCCACAGCAGCATTAATCATTGTGATTGTTTGAGATTGAGAAACATACAAACTGTTTACATGGACATATTTTGTTGTGATTTTATATCTATTCCGGATCCTAATTATAGGAGCATTTCTATGCAGAACATTCCAGTTTCATTTTTTTTTAAATTTATTTATTTTTTATCCAAAGTGTTTACACGTTCGATGTTCAAACCATCTATTTGGCCTATTCATTCTGATTGGCCATTCTAAAAACATTTTTTTATTATTCTAAATTAAAATAATTTTCAAACAAATCATTAAGTGATTTTGTTTTGCTCCAAAACTAAGAAAGAACATTATGGCAGTTTGACATTTCTAGGCAACCTATGGTGTTCGTGAATGAATCAGTGTTTATGTTTACGGTGAATCAGTCAATAAGCCACTTGCTGAGTAAGTGACTTAGTATAGCAACATCTGAAATATCAAACACTCTTTCACACAGCGCGTTGATCCTGGGAAATTGACGTAAAAATGCTAGAGACCCTATATATTTTTTTCCCCCACAAAGAAAATAATGGGAGAACAGGCATTCTTTTCTAATTATATATATATATATATATATATATATATATATATATATATATATATATATATATATATATATATTCTTGTTATATTGTTTATAATGTATTAATTGAGAAATGTTAAAAGGTTGATGTCTAACTTTAAGTTTAACTTTGTCTATGTCTACTTTCCAGGACAAGACCGATGGCCGTGAGAGACCGATCTGGTATCTATCATGGCCCTCGGCCTCGTCCTGCTCACCACAGCCAAATATTGGCTCAACTAGCTGGCCATAGATGACTTGCTGTTTAATCTTGTATTTATTTATTTATTTATTACAGTTCTGGTGAAATCCTTCATCACATTTAAGGTCAATAATTTTCTAATTGTCTGATCTATCAAGACAGGTGCTCCTAAACACAATCATTTATTTTTCCATCCATGCTCTGTGTATACGTTTGATAAATTAATTAAAAGTTCACTCAATTATATTTAAAATGTGAATCCAGTTCAGGTTTGGCTTGAGTTTAGCTTTAAATATTTAATTGCCAGATGATCAAAAACAGCTTCTGTAGTTTATGCGGTCCTAATGCTTCTACAGTCATGATAAAATAATTTCAACCACTTTTAATGATAGTAAATTTCACTTGCGCAAAAATGATTATGACGACAATTACTTTTTTTACATAAAAAACTGAAAAACTGAAGTGTAGTCTCTTAACAGTCTCATAATAATTTAAATCATATTAGCCCATAGGCAAAGTCTTCACTGATACTGTACCTTATATTATATTTGCATATTGTGGTCTCAAAACATAATGACCAATGTTGACAGAGACAAAAAATGGATGTTTGCGTTCCCTAAATATCTGAGGGGATGGCAAAACCTACGATGATGCATAATAAGTCTAAATGTCATTGTATTGATAAACATTACAATTTTTATCTACAACTAACTACACATGTGGGATGCAATATTTATTCAAAATTTGCTCTCTTAGTATAGGCGAAAGATTTGATATTTTTAGCCTCTAACCAAAATTAGCCTTTTGACTGCAGCGTTGTAAATGCGGCTACACAGTATAACATTAGGTACAAGTTCTTATTGACAGCTCATTCAGTGTGGTTGAGATCTAACTGTGCCCTTGCCAAACTGATCTGTTCAAACAAATTGCAGGTGTTTCATGTGTCACATGTAACTATTGCATGTGTTGACATTAAATTAGCTTTCCTCCCAGTATGACTTGTACTACAAAAAAACTATTTCTGACTCAACAGTATGAAAGACATTTAAGCCAGCTAGGCAATTTGCTTTTTTCCCGTAAAATGTCTGAGGTGAGCAGATATGGGGATGAGGCACCTCGATTATGAATAGCAATTGAATCTTAGCAGAGGATTGTTGCCAAAGGTTGTCTGGTGTGGAAGGTGTTTTTTCTAAACAACAAAATCACAACAAAATATTCTCTGTTGCCAGAGAAAACTGAAACATATCTCGAATGAAATAAACAATTTCACTCTGAATGTTTCTCTGTTAAATAACTTAATCAATGCATCAATTGGACCTTTCTGTCTGTGTAATCATCATGACCTCCTCATTTTCAGGTTCAAATTTTTAGGGGGAAAAAAAAAATGAATATTGAAACAGAAATTGAAACGGAAATTCTAAGTGAGCCAGGCAATGTCCTGGATCAACAACAACGATGTGTCAATTATTTGTGATGTTGTCTAAAGTATGGTAGAATGATTATTATGAATTCAAATTATTCCAATAAGTATGCCTAATTTTGGAAAACACTGGTTATATGGTTTCTGTAATGATGGGCATATGTTTTGCAAAACTCATCTGACACAAATTATGCAATATAAAATTCAAATGTAGCCTAAGTTATTGTAGCCTACTGTACTGTGATGAAAAGATTATCATCAAACTTGTCCACTGTCTATTTCTTAACTGTTGCTATACACGAAAACGTCCTCGGGTTCCGACCCTTGTTCCCTGAGAAGGGAACGAGAACTTTGAAGACACTTTCGGGGAACGCCCCTAAGCGTAGCGCTTCGGAATTATGAATGAAACTAAGCGAATCTCTGATTGGTGTTGCGTCATGACGTAATGTGTGACAGCTATATAAAGACCCGGCGCACATGAGATGTCAGCTTTTTGTTCATCATCAAGCGCTCTATGTTAAAAACTGTCTGTCTTATTTGGTGTTGTTTGTCCCATAAGAATTGTCCTGAATTATTGCAATATAGAATCTAGTGGCTCGGATCTCGCGTTTGCCGAGGCAGCGCGTAGATTTAATGTCTGCATTGCAATTCAGAATCTAGTGGCTCGGATCTCACGTTTGCCGAGGCAGCGCGTAGATTACGAGTTTACTCTGCAATAAAGATTCTGTGACTGGGATCTCGCGTTTGCCGAGGCAGCGCGTAGATTTAAGGTCTGCATTGCAATAAAGTCTCTATAGTGGCTCGGATCTCGCGTTTGTCGAGGCAGCGTGTAGATTACGAGTTTATTTTGCAATAAAGATTCTGTGTGGGTGCGGGGCATGCACAGCCAGCTCCTGAGGGCGCTGGCTGTGTTCATTGAGTAATATCTCGACGCACACACAGCCGTGCGTTCTGGTGTTTCAGCCTCGTGCCCACTGACTTTCTTCTCGAGAGATGTTGTGAATGACTCGAATCTCGCCGTTGCCGAGGCAGCGCGTTTAAGTAAATAAGTTTTAGAGGTTTTAAATGTGACAAATGTACAGAGCCTTGTTGTGTTGTCTGATTTGCACCGTCATTGACTGACCCAGACAGAGTCAGAGGGAATGGCTCTGACCCATTTCTCAAACTGTAGCTTCAAAATGCAGTAACAAGTCTACCTGTTTTCCTTTAAGCAGTTATGGAGCAGAGGGTTAGCAGTCTGCCCCATTTTTTTGATAATAATTATTTTTTAGTTTTGCTTGACTATTGTAGAAGATTTTTTTTTTTTTTTTTTTTTTTTTTTTGCTGTCCACATAAAACAACAACAACATTAAGGGCCCTATTTTAACGATATAAGCACATGGTCTAAATGGTCTAAGTGCACTTAGGGTGTATTCGAATCCACTTTTGCTAGTTTAACAACAGGAAAAATGGTTGGCGTGCCTGGCGCATGCCCTATTCTCTTAATGAGTAATTGGGGTGTTTGGGATGTAGTGTGCAATAAACCAATCTTTCATTCCCTTTAAAAGCCAGTTGAGCTTGCACCATGGTGGATTCATTATTTAAATGGAGGAATTTGCAAGATGAAAAACTGAACACTTCTCATGGATCTTCTATGGAACAAAGTGTACACACGTTGTTGACCCGCCTATAGGCGCACATCACTAAGCGCTCTAAAACAACAACAAAAAACGTTGCACCATTTACTTTAGACCAGGTTTCAGTTGGTCAATGGTGCAGCCTCAAAATTGCAAAGCACCAACAATGCACCTGAACACACCACGTTTTCAGACCAGCATGCCCATGGGCGCACAGATGGGCACAAATGTATTTTCTATTTAAACAAGGTGGTGCAGGACTGCATCATACTGAAACTAGCAAAACAAAAAAACAATTGCGTCTCACCTGGCGCTGCGTTGCGGGTGTATGATGGGGCCCTCTGACCTTTTCTGTCTTTTTGTTGTTGTTTTTTTTATTTATTTTATATATATATATATATATATATATATATATATATATATATATATATATATATATATATATAAAGCCTACCCTTTCATCAATTAATTTAATTCCATTCATCTTATTTTCCAATATTGAAGTAAGCTATTTTCTTTAAATATGTGAGATTTCTGATTCATTAACCACAATAGGTAAACAGCTACAAGATACATGAATACAATGCAATGCTTTTCAAGTCAGATTACAATCCCAAAGCATTATCTTCTGTCCAGCACATAATCACTATGGAATTCTCATTAGAGGAACTTCTAAATCTATGGTATGCATTAATTTGATGTCATGTGACATAATTCAGTGAGGGATCTCCTGCTTGTTTGTTTGAACCGACAGTGCTTCAGTATATCTCAAACAGCACACGGTACCTGAGTTCACAGCCCAACTGTTCACTGCAGAGCGATCCATGGGATGGGAGACATGTCCCAATTAGTGGCTGTGCATTTATCGTTGACACTCTCCCATAATTGTTGTGTTTGGGCACTTCTGCTTAGGCCTAATAATTGGTGAGACAATTTGATGTGAGTGGTTAACATGGGCCTGTGAATAACCTCCCTCAATATGGTGGAGCTCATAAGTTTAATATAGCTGGTAAATTAAATTCTAGGCAAGGCTGCAAATGCAGAAAGGGGGTACTTGGCACCAACCCAACCAAAAAAAAAAAAAAAATGAACAAACAAAGCCCTAAGGGCAGTCATCTGAACTCACCCACTTTCTTATTTGGGAGTTGGGAGGAGAATGAATGAGAAAGTAAATTGAAGTTGGACTGAGGTAAAATGGGAGTTTGGGGAGTGGGAGCAGTTTGTTAAGAGCCCTTTATATTTTATGCTACTTTGTAGGGCTGGACATTGATGCTCATTTCTTGGTTTCAATTCACAAGCTCTTCATTTAGTAATAGTTAGTTAAAGTAATATTCAAACTCAATTAAAATACTAGTTTAAGATAAATTTAAATTACATCTCTTGAGTAAAAGGTACTCGGTTACTAACGTAACCTTGGCTCTCTAGAAGAGGGAACGAGTACTGTGTAAATCTTACGCTAGGGGAAAATCTCTTTTCCGCAAGATATTGAATCCAAAAAAAATATCCTTAACTTTGTGTTAATATAAAACACGTTGCGCCAGCATGTAAACATAGGCAAGGCGACTTAGCGTGCCTATTGGCTGTCCTGCGCTTCATCGCCAAAGAGAACCAGAGAGTGTAGCAGGCACGGCAAGATACGCAGTACTTGTTCCCTCTTTTAGAGAGAACCGAGGATCCGTTAGTGACCGAGTACGTTCTCTTAGGAGAAATCTTGCATAAATCTTACGGTAGAGGAACACCATGCAAAACGCCGTTGGGATCCAGCACGAAAGGGCCAAAGGGCAAATGCCTGGGGCTCATATAGTGCATAATCACCATGAACTCACAGAGAGTCTGAGAATAACTTAGCAACCAAAAGGGCTGATCATTGTAATGGTGTCACACACAGTTAGGGAGAAGAGAAAGCTTCGGCCTGCACTGAGTAATAGTATGGACATTATTTCCCTTGGAAAAAAAAACAAAAAAAACTTATCGGTCAGCGAGCAGTGCTCAAGCAAGTGCAGTACTCTGCACCTAGGCAATGGGGCAGGTGCTCCATTTGCGTGCTTGCGCTGCAAGCTTATTCGCTTCAGTCAATGAAAACCAGAGTTCAGCATGTTGAGCCCCTCTTTTATACACGTTGGCCACCTACAGCCATAGAGCCTCTACGCTTCTATGGCTGTTACGAAATTGGATAACTTACACAATACTTATTCCTTAAGCGAGGTTACATTAGACAATGGAGTACATTTTCTATATCTGTGGAAGATCAATTCTTCAAATAATTGCTTTTAAATTTTATATGTTTTTCCTTTGAAAACTGAGCCAAACAGAATTTGATCACAGAATTTACAAAAAACATTTTAAGTGTTTTCTCAAGATTGCAACATTTCATAGCTGATCAGCTCCTGACAAACTCAATTATTGTTTGAATTGCACTCAGTGACACACTTAACCATGTATTACTGTCTTTGGAAGGCTTTTGTCTTTCAAACATGTACAAATTCACATCATTTCATATTTACATAAAATATTTTGCTATTCCCCAACTTTTTTTTTCCAAAGAGATTGAGGGATTCCCCAACTTTTTTTGTCAGCTGAAATTCTCTGACCTAATATATTTACTTGAAGTAAGCCTTTAGATTTTAAGTTATGATGAACTTGAGGATGGGAAAGGTACACTTGATGAATCCTTCAAAATATGCCAAATGAAGGACACAAAATGAAGGCTGCCTTTAAAGGATGCTTCAAATTGAGACGACCTTCGACGTCACTTGATGAAATGGCAGCGGAGGGCATTGATGAGGGGATACGGGTAAAATCTTCCTATTGAGAAACACTCACTGTATTTGAGTCATTAAATTCACCATTCATTCAACTGATTTGTTCAAAATTATTTATAAAAAGACAAAACAAGTGACTCTGAGTGAATCAATGAATCATCAATTTATCAGTTTCAATCAAAAACACTTATTCATTCAGAAAAGAAACAAGTTCAAAATCACTGATTAGTGTGACAGTGGGGCAGGGGTGTTTGATACTGGGATTTTAAAAATCAATATTGAGATCAATCAGAAAATCAAGCCTTTACATAAGACACAAATCACTTACAGAAAATACATTGGTATGAAGATATGATAACAATCTTATCAAGATGGCTTATGCTGAGTAAGATTTTTAAAGGGGCTTCTGCATGAGTGTGAAGGAAAAAAAATACAGAGCATTCTCCTGACCCAGGGAAGGCTGGGATAACCTAACTCATTGCCAGCAGACCGTTTGTCTTGCACGTCCTTTATTTGTGTAAATTAAAATTTAGAGAAGCAGAAGGAAAGAAGAAAACCCAAGTGAGGCTCTCATAAATGTATAAATTGCAATAATGCACCTCTGACCTCTCCCCCAAGAAGATTCAAATTTAAAGCAGCCCTTTTGCACACAATACGTTTGGGAGTCGTCAAGGTTAAGCCAGAATGGTTGCAATATGAAATACAGCCCAAACCAAAACCCCGGAAAACAATCAGTTCCTTAGGCATGTGTCTAGTTATGTGCAATTTTTCTTCATTTTGCACCTCAGGTGATGACACGTCAGAGAATGATGCCAAGAACCTGACGTATATGACCTATTTTCCTTCCCTCAGCTTTTGGCATTTCATCATCTGCCACCCTGCCTGCACAATCTGCACCACAAAAATAGCTTTTTCAAGACTCAACACCCTCTGCACTGCATTTTGCGCAGCCTATGTGCAAGAACATTTGTGTTTGAAAGAGCACTCAGTCAAACATGCTACACACGATAAGATGGACTCTGTCCCACCCCTTGCTGATTTGCTGAATCTTATTAAATAGTAAGACTCCCTACTAGATGTGGTATGAGCCTGCACCATCAGGAGTGGCTGATATATTTTTTTTAAAAAAGAAAAAAAAATCATTAATTTAAAACAAATACAATGATTGCATTTAACATGAATGAAAAGGAGCAGAAAGAAGTAAAAACTTGTCATATCTGCACCCTATCAACACAAAATAATTTCCAGTTCCAGTTAATTTGAGCTGTCATGCAGCTGTATCTTTTCCTAAGACATCAAAACACAAAATCACATCAATAAAGTTGATCTGCTACTCCGCAGTTTTATATTTATGCAACATTGATAATTTAACATACTTCGTAAACACATAAATGGACTTAACTTTAATTTTACAATCAAGACTGTTCCATAAACTGACTCATATGGATAAGACATGATTTAAAAATTATTTATGAGATTATTTACTTTGCCATACTTATACATTCTAGGGTTACAGTTTACTGTTGCAACAATAAAAAGAAACAGATGATTGCCTGTTATTAAAATACAAACTGATTTGTGATTTTTAGTTATTTGTAATTAAGTGCAGCTTATGGATATTGTGTTTGTGAACGTTTTACATCAAATTATTAAACAGATTATCTACACATTACAATAATTTTAAACTTGATTACAATTTTTTTTGATCAATACTATATCGTCAACATGTAAATAATCTGATTAATTTTTTTATCCTCTTCCCCTAAAGTGACATATACCATTCAAATGAAAGAAAGAAAAGAAAGAAATCTCCTGTGCTCACCAAGACTGCATTTAGTTAAAAAGATACAGCAAGAAACAGTAATATTGTGAAAATTGAAATAACTCTTGTTACAAATTAAACAAATAATTGTAAAATCTGTTAATATATTTTAAAATGAATATATTCATGTGGTGGCAAAGCTGAATTTACAACAGCCATTACTCGTGGCTGTCTTCAGTGTTTCATGATCCTTCAGAAATCATTCTAATATGCTGTCCATATGAAAAAAATAAATAAAAGTCTGTGTACGGTCCATTCTCTCTTGCCTGTTGCCATCTGCTGTGCTTGACTCTCACTGAGACTATAGTATGTATCTGCCACTCTTTAACTTCTGCCCTGAAGACAAAACCTGTAGAATAAAATTGTTTTATCTTTCTACTATGTGCTCATTCCTATCCACTATCACTATATGGTGTGTTTTACTTATGAAATAAAACCTCTGATTTCAAAGTTAATCTAATTGTTTTCGTTCCACGTTTGTTTGATGTGTGAACAAAGCCCAGTGGACACTGAAAGTAGATTTTGGAGGAAGCGAAGGCGAGAGCAGGAGCTGTATTTGTCTAGACAAGAAATGTATTAGCCAATTTCTGATATAGCGAATCAACATGTTGTAGGGCGTAATTGAGTTTTTCCCCCAGCCTGTTACGTGAGAATACAACGGGACATTGGCTAAACAGGTTGCTTAATTGAAATTAAAACGTAAAAGCATAAATCATGCTGGCCCTGGTGTAATTGAAGGGTAACTGAATATTTAATGAAGCCGGTAGACTAGGCTCCATATCAGGATGTGTCAGAGTGATCTATAGCCTATAGGAGTCTGTCACAGCACACTCTTTTCTTTTCAAATTTCATCATTTTTTCCTGAAACATTTTTTTTTTTTACTTTTTTGTCTCTAGGGGATATAATCGAATACATTAAATAACCCTCAATTAAAGTTTTTCACCTGTAGAGCACAAATCCCCAATGCAAGCTATGCAGGTAATAATAATGTGGGACAAAAACTTGACAGCATTAAGCCAAATGCCATCCCTTAATTGAAGCCATTTTGAGACGTGGTCTGACAGTGAAACTAAACCTGCACTAAATAATGTGCAGAAATCATGATGGATTACACAACATGCTCCACAGAAGGAAACATAAGCAGGAAACTCATAAGCATTCAAATGTGTCAACAGAAGTTTACATGGCAAGCAACATGTCAGCTGAAGGTGACTTAAGCTTACACTTTGTAAACAGGCCCTGTGGCAACTGATTGTCAATGCTGTGACATTTAGTCATTCTGCTTCTTCAAATATTTCCTGTCCTCTGCACTTATTATAAGGTCCAAATGTGGTGTCCTTCCAATAAAGAGTGTTTCTCCTCAATAGATAACACCCAGCTTACATTTTCTCCCTCTTCCTCCACAACCTCCAGTAAAGAGCACATGCAAATATGACATTTATTTATTTTTTGGAGAAATGTAATTGGAGAACATTCTGAATCAGTTTAGCACCAGGGGGGACATGCAAGATGATTTATCTGGGAAAAGCACTATTAGAGAATGAAGCATTGACATGATTTCAAGATTTTTTGTTTTGTTTTCAAAATGGAGCAGATGTGACATTCATGGTTGCAGAATTGACCCCAGTAAAAGTTTTAGTATTTAATGTGAGAATGGTATAGAGAGGATGCTACAATCACACTTGTTCATTTATCAATATAGAGGCAATTACCCAAAAGCAGAGCACATTTGTTGTTCTGTCACATGGGAGCATTTTCAATGGATTTTGTGTTGCTTTTTTGGCTGCTCATGGAGCTCCATAGCTCTGGACTGCTAGAAATCAGCCAAATAAATGAAGGCATTTAAAGCAGCTCAATATCCCACTATGCCCTTAACCAATTACAAAATGACAGGAAATAAAATGTGCACTTTGTTTGGCTACATGGATGGGTTCAGCTTTTCCCTATTTCCTACTAATGCCAAATATCACAACCATTGTCAATTGAGGGGCATTTATTGTCTCATCTATGCTTGTTTTTATGTTTTCACCATCCACCTCCACACATTTCTTTGCAAGGTATAAAGATGTTAATCTGTTGCAAATGCTTTCTCATTTGCATACCTCAATTTCATCTATGTCTTGACAATATCAACAGTGACCTTGGCATTTGCTACACAGCCAGACATACACATATCCAACAGATTACAAAGGCACTAAAGATCATCGGGGGGTAAAATAGGGAAACTGAGGCCATGTCCACATGGACACGGGTATTTTTATAACCGTGAATTTTTTTTTACGTGGTTCGGCCGTTCGTCCACACGGAAACGCAGTATCAGGACACTGAAACCGAACATTTTTGAAAACCCCTGCCAGGGTGAGTATTTTCTGAAACGCCGGTTGCAATGTTGTCGGGTAGACAGCGAAACCGGAGTTTTTGCACCGCTGACGGCTTCTGATTGGCTAACGTGGCTTTACGGTTAGGTTTATATAGCCGCCTGCTGGTGTTGCATGCTCTTGACAGCGCTTGATGTCTTGTTTTTGCGTTTTCATGTGGTTTTTTTTTTTTTTTTTTTTTTTTTTTTAAACGCAGGAGGGAAAAATTCATATAAAAATATAAAAAATATCCGTGTGGACATGGCCTGAATGTCACATTGGTTGTTTCCACACCTGATCTTTATTCACCAAGCCAATTAATACCTGATATATAATTTATATTGTGTGACAAGATACACAGCATGTACTTAATTTATCCTTAAGTGAAAAAAATAAAAAAACTGCAGAGATTGTATCATACATTGTGAGCATGAGTTTTAAAAAATCCTGATTAAAAGTAGATTTAAAAAAAAAAATGAAAACCCCCTACCCCACCCCCCCACCCACATACACGAATGCACTGTAGAGGGGAGAACTGTGATATGATTCACAGAACTAATAGAGGCATGAGTCAAAATGTGACAACGAGGAGAAAGGAAGAGAAATTAAGTGATAATTGGAATGAGCTGCTACACTCCATCTTTCTCACAAAAGTTATCAGTCCGCACCTGGAAGTCTTGATTGTGCGCGATAGAGCTGAGGTGAAGGGACTAGCTGGTGAAGTGATTAGCTTTGCTGAAGAGCACGTGGAATAGAAATCAACTGACTTTCTAACTCTTTCACACACACACATATTCTCCTCTGTTCCAATATGGGAAACAATGTTTAGTTATAAAATAAAATCCTGTTAAATTATTTTTAATAAATCAGCTGTAGTTCCCACAAAAATGTGTGTAACAATGGTTTTGGTCTTATGGTTTGCCTGTATGTTTTACAACTTATAACTGTTAAAGGGAACGAGTACTGCGTCCTTTTTCTCAGATTACTGAAGATTAAAACCAATGGCTGAGCAGCAGAGCTGCGTGAAGCTATGGGGTGAAAGCCCCCGCGAGCCCGTCAAAATGGGTGGCACTATACCTCTATAAGTGGACATTCTGCCATAGTGAATCAGATTAAGTCGACTGTCTACGAGTCATGCAATCCCAAACCCAGTTCAATCAAACCATCCTTAGAAATAGTCCAGGACACATTAATAAGGGCCCAAGGGTGGCAATGTTAAGATAGGATGATATGAAGCCCAACAACAAGCAATTCGGCCAGCTGGAGTGGATCAAAAGGAGGGACCTTGAGGGCCCTGAGGACTGTAGACAGGTTTCATGTAGGAACCGTGAGGGGGGAGGGTTTAGCCTCCTAGACCCATTCAGAAAACGAACAACCAGGTTGTTGTTGCCTACGGACTGAAGAGCCACAGGAACGCTGGAAGCTGCTATGGTCGCCACAAAGTCTTTATGCGTGGAAGGTGTACAACCCTTATTCAGCAGCTCCTGAAGGAACAACACTACCAGTGAATCCATGTCACAGGATGTTGGGTCTTCACTCCTACTTGCACACCAGCTGGAGAAGACGGACCGTTTATAGACATAGAGGCATCTTGTGGACAGGGAGGTCCATCAGCTCTGGTTGAGGGGCCAGAGGTGAATGGCCCACAACTCTGGTTAAGGGTGTCATTGTTCCTTTCACTTGGGAAATTAGGTCCTTCCTCAGGGGAAATGGCCACAGGGCAATCTCACCAATTTGCACAGAGGCCTTGATCTGAGTCCACTTAGATGGTTTATGTTGGACACTACTGCCAAGATGTATGACCGGACTAAGACATTTGCACTTAGTCTTTGTGCACTAGAATTGGTAACTGCCAATTGGCATGGCTGCCGTGACGTTAGTTATGCACCCCATCACAGCTTATATAGAGGGATTGCCCCGCCCATTTCAGCAGGCTCTGGTGGACTTTCTCCCCATACAGTGCAGCTCTACTGGTTCATAAATGGGCTCTTTCAGTTTCACTTCAATCTCCAGAATTTGAAAAAAAAAAGAAAAAAAGAAATGGAAGTTTTCCCATTGCATCTAGCAATACAGTTCAAGTGAACCGTATCGAAAGGGAACGGTATATTTGCCTGACTGTTAAGACATTCTACTTGAATTGTCAAAATTGTAAATTGAACTGATCACCACAATAGTAGTACTGACACCACAGAAAGCTACAGAGTTCATCATAAGTGGCCTGTCCATAAAACATGGGGTATATTTGTGTATGGTGGACAGCGTCATGTACACAAAGACAAAAACCATCTTAGTAACACACGACACAATTATAATCCAATGAACAGAAAACACCCTAATGCACATTAGTAATAAGAAAAATAAGAAACAAAAGTATTTTTTTTCCTTACAGCTACTTTTACCATAGCATTTTACAGTATTTTGTTTCTGTAAATATTACAAACAATTGTATAGAGTGTAAATATTTCTAATGCATATACAATATTGCATTATTTATATTATATATTTATTAAATAAATATAGTTTCTTCTCTACTTAATTTCAAACAAATACAGTACACACTTTCACATAATAGCTGTTCATGTGAACATGTGTGATATACAGTATGTATGTGTGTGTGTAGACATGTCAGCATGTGCCTGTATAAGTGCACATAAATTAATCATAATCACAATGAAGCAGGAATGTTTATATTTTTGCTGACAGAAAAAATATTAGATTACCCTAAATTGACGGATGGTGTTGGCAGGCATTTCATTTGAGGGCTTGGGAATCATTGATAGGATATGTCGAGATTGGTTATCGCTTATGGTTTTACTTTATTAAAATGCAATGTGTGATGAATGAACAGATTTCATGAGGTTAAAACTGACATAATGAGATTCCATTTCGTAAGAGACATACTTCATTATTGCAAAGGCAGAGATTAATTAGATTTCTTTTTTTTTTCGGAATGCTAAATTTATTTCTTGAAGTGAAAATGTGAAAATGTATATCTTCTTTTGAAATGTTCTATGAAACATTATTCTATACAGGTGACTAAATATTTGAGGTTCATATATCATCAGCTTGTACTCTTGCTGCTCTGTTTTTATTATAATATTTTGTTCAATTCAGTTTATTGTACCTAGGAGCCTGAAAGAAAGATTTTTGTCTTTTTTTCTTCTTTTTGCAGTTGTTTAGTTTTAATAATACACTTGTTTGAAGCATTGATGGTAATCAGAAGCAGTGAAATATGAAGGAGTTTAATGTCTTTGAACAAAATGTATAATTGCAGATGCTTGTTTGATCTGGAATTTCCCTTTTGTTTACTTTGTTTACAAGGCAGATTGACAGCTTAATTTCCACACAATGCTTTTCTTAATTTCTTCTATGGCTTGAAAACAAAATAACAAAATTTTAATCAAGCTCATTCTACAAAAATCCCCTTTGACCTTGTTCACACTCAGAGACACAAACACACGTGTATGTATAATGAGCTGAGTTACTGTTGAAATGATTGGACTCCATGGGTAAGTTTGCTCATTATCTCATGTACAAATGAACTATTAACCTTCAAAATCAGCCATCAAGGTTAAATAGCAATAACCATCATCACAATAGAACTCCTCGCCTTGGAAGACACGGCAAATGTATTATTAAGACTGTTTCTTATGGGAAGGGTGAAACAAGGTGACAGTGATGTTTAAATGAGATGATTTGAATGAGTATGCGCTCCGCCAGCTTGTTTAGTATTGCAAAAGAGTGCAGTCTTTATGTGAGCTATAAAACACTCCTCCATCATGGCTCTGCTCCCTCTCTCGCTGAACCCTGCAGGTCAGACAACATCAAGCTTCCGTGTATGAGGTGTAGACTGACACTCTGGAAAACAGTCTCATCTCTCTAGCTTGAAATAATGGAATAAACAAATCTCAAATTGTCTGACTGCAAAATGTGGGTGTCAGTAACACACTGCAATATCATAGTAGGTTGTGTTTATTATCACAGCATAGAGTACTGCAGATATTTCATTGTTTATATTGGACTGTCAATATCAAAGTTGTTCTCAAGCATGCAATGTCCGATAGACAGTGGGTAGACAGAAAGAGTGATGCAAGCTGACCCAATGTATCCTGTGTTTTTGAACTTTTATTTCTTTCTTTTTTTTTCTTCTTTTTTTCTGACCAGGGATTTATTTGTCCTGTTATCCAGGTTCAAAATAATACAGCTAACATGCTTTAAAAAGTAAAACGATGTAGAAGTAAAGTTAGCTGAACGGGTTCATGAAGATGATCCTTTAATGGACTTCAGAATGTGCTGATACAGTAGAAAGAACCACTTTTAACGCTGACGTACATTGATGTAGCACTTGTTGAAATAACTATCTGCTTTTATAAGACGAAGAAGACATCAAAAGCCATCGCACTTTGTTCCATTAAAGCAAGTACATTCAGTTGAATAATGGATGTCATTTTATGTCACTTAGTTAATTCTGCTGTGGAATAAAAAAAAAACAAAACAAACAAAAAAAAAACAAACAGGCTTAGAAGGTCATGTAATGCTGCGTATTCACAGGCTTCAATGGCTGCTGCCATGGATTGCCCATCTGTAGCTAGCCAAAGGGACATGATGTGCAGTGTGCATTGATTTGGAGAAGTGGCACTCAGTTCTCACAAATATATCAAAAAATAGAAGCAATTCCCAGGTGGATGGAAATACGTGGCCCCTTTTTCATTAAATATTTAATTGCTTTGCGCTTTGTGACAAAAAGCACTGTCAATTTGGATGCCTGTGCCATCAGGTTGCCTCCTCACAGACTTTGCACACAAGGACGTGATGGCTTTATCTCACGGTTCCTGGCGCTCTTCAATCGTGGTGAAAGACAAAGTTTTCCAACTATAAAAAGTCTTGAGCACATTAAGTCATCTGTAATAGGAAAAGGAGGATACATGAATATTTTATTAGATGCAGAAGTTGCCAATAAATTCACTGTGAAAACAAATGTGACTAAACATTATCCATTCTGTTTAGAGTAAGACGATATTTATCTCTTTATCATCTTCAGCAGGAAACAAATCAGTTGCAATCTTTTCTTATTGCAATTGCTTTCTAAACTTCAGATGTTTGCTCTAAAGCTGACAGGGCCAAACCAAAAATAACTTATTTATTGGCCTGAAGTTTTGATTGAGTAAAATAAATAAATAAATAATAAATCTGTCAAGAATAGGGATGCACAGCTATTGCAATTCTAGCCAATACCAACAGTAAAACTCCCAGTGTTAATTTAACACTGCCAGTGTTTACATAATGTGTGTATTTTAATTTGATTGTACATAATTAAAAACAATCTACTTTAACATTCTAAAAAGCTACTTCAACTTCCTCATTAAAGTACAGTAATATAATTCATAATTGAGATTTGATAATGATTACATTTGACAGTGTTTATATTAATAGTCTTAAATTAAGTAAAGACATTAAAATTATTAATTAAAAAAAGTTTCTTTAATGATTAAACTCAAGTAAGCGTTTTATGATGGCAAAGAAAATGTAACTAGATGGATAGATGGATGGAAACTATCATAATGAAAGTGAACACTATTTCCCATGTTGTGAATATAGACGTAAATAATAACCTACATAAGCTCCTCAAATGCTTGTTGTGCAGTTTTGCTTGTACTTGAAATGTATTTTGGGAATAAATAATTTACAAGCTGAGAACAACTAATTACTGTGCCATACATCTTCCAGTAGTACATACTTCCTCTCTCTGAGAGAGATCCTTATTTGGGATGACAAGGTAATGAGCGGAGAGGGCTCGAGTTTTATTTATTGGGCTCCATGCTGGTTCTCCATAGCCTTCTCTGTCTGAGGAAGGGCTTTTTGACAATTTTCCACAGGAGCCTGGCAGCTCCATGCAATGATTGTGAGTTGTTTTCTGACAAAATAATTGGCTACTCTGGCATTTCAATTCATTCCCTTTAAATGGCCTTGTGCAAGGGCGTTCTTTGACACTGTATCAGAGGCCAATAAATAACACATCTGATGGGTGAACAATACATTGGTTTCAAACTGCAGTTCGAGAACAGCTACGGTGTTGGTAAAGGAATATCATAATCTTAATTTTTTTTCCCCTTACATTTCTGTTGTTATTTAATAACAAACCATCTTGCCGGTAGGTTACATTCCATTTAGTTGGCTCAAAGGGCAGTTATGAAAGTGCTGATTCAAGTTTCCATTACAGCAGATCTTACGGCTGTTATCAGGCCGTCTGGATGAGGTTGAGGCCCTTGGAAAGTGCTTGTCGGGCCAACGGTGTTGAACCCCCACCGCGGAAGGATAAATGGTGCTTTCACAGAGGAGGAAGAGTCCTGAGTGTAATGGTACACTCTGGGTTCCAGCTGAACCCATGCAGTTTTAGCACACCTAAATCCAGATTCTTGTCTAAAATGGGATTTGAGAAAATGATTTGAACCTGCTGCTTCAGGTGGGGAAGCAAAGGACAATATTGTGCTATTAACGCCCTGCAAGCCCCTCTCAATGTCTCTTTCCACGTCTCATCTGCAGTGTTCCACAAGCACTATAATCTTGGCATCGAAACCTCTGTCTTTCTGTCTGTCGTTTATATCGCAGTCGTTCCTCACACTCTGGCGTCTTTCTCTTAAAAGCCATGTTATCTCCAGAAACGCCTTCGTCCTCTTTGAAGTGGTTATAGTATCCAGCCTGCCATTGCAGGCTGATACTATTTCGGTTTGTGAAGCAGTTAGTGACCTCTATCAGTGACTCACCTCTCCTTCAGTTATCAGCAGACTTCAGCCTGAGAGGAATCCTGCTTGTGTGAATCACACGGGAGCTCTGCTTCAAAACAGGCATGTTATGAAGGCTAATAATCTAGCTTGAAATAAATCAATACATGAATAAGTGCATAAACATTAGAGGGACATTTCATCCCCTGATGAAAATTCTCTCTTGCTCATAGCTTCCGTCTGTCGTGAAGCACAACAGAGAAAAAAAACAAAACAAAACAAAACAAAAAAAAAAAACAGAAAGAAACAGAGCAAGCACCACAAACATATCAGAATAGTGATATATATCGAAAAAAACTATGCCAGACGGCAGACCATTGCTGTCATGATTCCTGTTTTG
The DNA here is from genome assembly GCA_038021265.1 of Cyprinella venusta. Lineage (NCBI taxonomy): Eukaryota > Metazoa > Chordata > Actinopteri > Cypriniformes > Leuciscidae > Cyprinella > Cyprinella venusta. The sequence continues at coordinate 29,230,206 of CM075864.1, forward strand.
TGTTCCCCTTTTCATGTATGTACTTTTAATTTATTTTCTGTTCTGTGCCATGTTTTGTGGACATTGTTTCCCAGTTGATTAGTTCCTGATTGTTCACAGATGTATCTTGTTTGCCAATACACAAGTTTTTGAGGCGTTTCTAAACTCCTCCCGTCGATGCAATGATATCACAGTGAGAAAGAGGATATAACAATTACAACATGAAGAAAAGAGGTTTGGGAATGACGTGTGGTAGTTGGTTGCAAACACCTTGATCGCACCCGTCCCTCTCTCTCTCTCACACACACAGTTCGATCGCACCCCCGCCTCTCTTTTTCGCCTAATTATTATCATCATGGCAAACACATTTTTTGCACTCTTAGCCTATGATATAGTTTGGAATACCAACAAAAAAATGACATAGACCTAGGCTACAATGGTCAAATAATCTAGTTACCTTCCCCAAGATCGCAGCTGAGGGGGAACAAGATCTCCCTGCTCCAGCAAGACATCCCGTACATCCCGCAGTTTTGACATCTCCAGCTTCAATTACTAGCACCTAAGCATTATGCCACAAATTGTTAAAACACTGGCTTGCTCTACATTTGCTTGCAGATAAACAAAATGATCATACAACCGACTTTGTTGCTGTGCAGATACTGATATTCCTCGGAGGCTTTCAGATTGTCCATTTTTCAGATCGTCCATTTCCATTTATTGCCATGGATTGCACAAAGTAGGAGCAAATCTTGCTGTACGACGTTATGCTGGGCCACGTCGTCATGTTATCCTTCCAGTTCTGCACTGAGGTGGGGGATAGTAACGTCATCTCCAGTCAAAGTAGTGGGACCATCGCTGTGTTTACACCGGCAGATGCTGTGCAAACCACTTCCAGCAGAAATGAAGTGCATTTGTGTCACCGCCTTGGATTTGGCGCGAAAACTTTTGAATAGATACATGTGTATATATATATATATATATATATATATATATATATATATACCCCAGTGTTTCTCATGTTCTTGGTCTGGTGTTGTCCTTACTGGATGCATTGTGAGTTGTTTTTAGTTCTGTTTTACTCCTTGTTGGTATTTACTCTGGTTTTTGCCTGTTCCCTGTTGCTTGGATGTTTTTTTTTTGTTTGTTTGTTTTGTTTTTTGTTAAGAAACTGTTATACTGCACTTGGATCCTCCTCTTTCTTGTATCTGAAACACACCGTGTTACAATCGGCCTGGTGTATACCGGCCTTAATGAACTTTTCAGATATGTGAACCTAAATTTCAGTCTTTTTTTTTTTTTTCTCCACACAAAATTATTGTGTCATATGAAGCATGTACTGTATAATAACTTGAATTTGTGCTTCCTTGTAATTGCATTCCATGGAAAAGAAAATTGGAAACAACATTAGGGTGAGTAAATGATGACAGAATGTTCCTTCACTTTAAAATGAACAAACATGCAAATTTAAATAAATAAATGAGAGGTGTAAATGGCAACATGCTCTTCACATCAAAGTGAAAATTGTACAAAATCATGTTTATCTTAGGCTTAATGAACAATTTAAAATACATGCAAATAGTCATCTGTTGATATTTTATCCCAAATGAAGATGCTATTTACACAAAGTGTGGGCTGCGTACAGTGATATGAGATGACTATTACTCAGAATGGTACATACGGGGCTTTTTAAACTCCAACTATGTAAACAAATCCTGAATATTAAAGAACTGGATTGGAACAACATTAGTTTTGAGGACAGGGACTAACTGAACATTTAGACTAACCAGTTGGGCGTCACATTTGTCACATTAAGTTCTTTTTTCCAATAACAGTGCCAGGCAGCAAGCATAAAGTGGGACAGGGCCAGATACACAGTCTGTGTTTATTCAGCTGGAACCTCTGTGGGCATCAAAAGTCTTGTAATATTTATCCATTTGTGTTTTTTTTTGCATACACTTTCATCCCTGAGATGCATGCTGGCTCCTGAATTATGTACATCCCAAACTGTTGATGAATATAAAAGCCCCATCAAGGCCAGCTATACAAAAAGTCTTATTTTAAATTACTGTCGTATATGTGCTGGTGTCTACAGAAAGAGGGGTCGAACTTCTTGATGGTGATTTTGAAATTACTCTTCTCATCAAAAAAAGCTTTAAAATGATTGATCACCAAGTAAGTGAAACATCTCTAAGCAATTTATATGATATATTCTACCGTTACTTTGCTTAAAAATATATAATAAGGTAAGTTCTTAAAACATAACCTCCATTCCAAATCAGCATGATTTTTTTTTTAATTAAGTCTCTTATTCTCACCAAGGCTGCATTTATTTGATTAATACTGTAACAACTATAATATTGTAATATAATTACAATTTAATTATCATTTAACCAGTTAATTTCAGGATTCTTTGATAAATATAAAGCTTAAAGGGGTCATATAATGCCATTTTCAAATGAGTTAATTTGATTCTTTAGGGTCTACATGAAAAGTTTATAATGTACTTTAATTAAAAATTCTCATTAGTATTGTAAGAAAACACCCATTTTACCTGGTGAAAAACAGCTTTGTTTTCAGCACGCCGTTTTAGTGCATATGCCTTTAAATGATAATGAGCTTCGCTCACTCCGCCCCTCTGTTCTTCTCTCTGTTATGACGCAACATGGAGTGTTGCCTTGACAACAGTTTATTGCAACAGGGTATATTCTGGAGAAAGAATGACAGCGGGAGTCTCTGAGGACATCTGTGCAATCGTATCAGTTTGAACTAGAGTCGGACCCGAAACAAGATGACGGCCACAAAGAATTTCGACAATTAAGGCTCAAAAAGGTTTATCCAATGCGAAAGCCCCTAATGATATGCTAAAGCCCGCTGGCATGTTGACGTGATTGGTTACAAGGTAGTTTGCGTTGTCAGGAACACCAGCAATTTCAGACCACGTTTGTGATACCATCTTTGTTTCACCACAGTTTTAAAGAGAAAATTCTCTGTAATAGTGTTGACTTATAATTGGATTGTCTTATTAAAAACACCACATGGACATAAATAATATTAAAAACTAGATTTTCACCACAGGTGGACTGTACAATTTTAAAACTAAAGGGGTTTGTTGCAACTGGGTGAATACAATTCAAAACAGTTTTCAAAGATTTTCAAGGATTATGGATGCAAAATCTTACATTAAGTTTTGTCTTGCTCACAACCATGTTTTATCATTGCTGACACTGTTTTCTAAGCAATATTTAGTGTAGGTTGGGAAGCTGTGATGCCAGGGGCGCATCATAGAAAAAAAAAAAATCAATTTTCTAAAATAAAAAGTATTATTTTTTTCACCTCAGGCAAGGTTAAACTCATCCTGCACACATTTGGAGAGACTGTATGGCAGGATGCTAATCACACAGAAACACATTGTTTATGTCAAACTGTTTCTGAGTACTCAGTAGTTAGTGTGTGGTCTATCTGTCATATTTTATATATTTATTTTAATTATTTCATTTCACTTGAATGGATATTTATTAACACTTACTTTACCTCATCAATTTCAAATGGGATGCATTAGGTGCAAGAATTTGTAGTCAAGTAGAGCTTACACAAACCATACATGTCTCATACCAAGAGGAAAAGCAATTCCACACGTTTATTGCATTTAGGTGATAAGCTTTTATGGTTCATTAGTCATTTTAGAAGAAGCTGTAAGCAGTGTGGAGCAGTAACAACTGAACATGGCCTGTCCCTGTGGAATAAAAGATGGTTCCTGTCACCCACGCCGATGTTGAGACCCAGAGGAGCCCTTATAGAGTTCTGTTCTGACAGCGATCTTACTTTGGGCACCGAAGGCCCTGTGCGACGCCTGGAGTCTAACACATTAATTACACCAGTGCCTCTTTTCTTCTGAAGTCCAGCGCTGAGGACACAGGCCTGGCATTGAGAGAGGGAGGACAAATAAACTAATAAGGGGTGTCGCTGATGTACTATCTGGCTGTGTGATATATTGGCAGAGCATGACTCTGGAAGTATATTTACCAAAGGGGTGTGCAGCCAAGCAGAAAGGTGACAGCAAAGGCAGCAGGGGAATGGGGTGGCCTGGGACCCAGAACTGTCTCTGTGGGAGTTGACCGCTGATGGACACAGATCCGACTCGAAAAACAAACACTACTGTGTAGTTCGGTCCATGGATGTGACCTCTATCCTCTACCCCACTGATATTATATACACTCTATCTAAAGGGAGCGCTAGGTGAGGAAAGACAAAAAACAAACTCCAGGCAGTGGTATGGTCAAACAATCCCTGAAAGGAGTTTTTACTCTTGTTTATATGAACTACTCTGAACTGTCCTGTGTGCCGTACCCACTTCCCGGATCACTATGTCTGTGTATTTTACGTAAGTCAGCCTGAATGAGTGTGACCGGAGATGGTGCTCTGGGATCATTTTCCGAACAGGTGGAGTGGGTGCTGGAACAATTTGGTTCCCCACTCAATATTTGCATTGCGGAAGAGGACAACGCAAGCTCCACTCCTGACCCAGAGCCCAGCCCGCTTTCAGCCATGTCCACCACGGATGACAAGCCATAGCTCACCGCTGACTCAGAGCCCGAGCCCGCTATGAAAAAAAGATTGCCAGAGGCCACGTTCGTCCGGGAGCATGAGCCCATCACGGAGTCTATTCAGGTGTGTGAGTTGTTTTCTGGTCCACCATCTCCGCTGGTGCCATCCAGTTCCAAGTTGACTTAGTTTGTGCTGGTTCAGTCCAGTTCCATGTCATCTTTGTCACTGCTAGTTAAGCTCAGTTCCAATACATATCAGTCTCTGCTGGTTCAGCCCTGTTCTAAATTGTCACAGTATCTGCTGGTTAATTCCACTGGAGTCATCTTCCTTGCCGCTGATTCAGTCAAGCATAAATATGTGTGTGCTGCTTTCTCAGTCCCGTTTTGAGTTGTTTATTTTGTTCTCTCCTGGCATTTTATTATGTTCACGACCCTAGAACATGTACACTTTCAAAAAAACAGTTAAGCTCAAGTTTGTATATCATTTTTTTTTTTTTAGGCAGGATATGCAGTAAATAAAAGTAAACAAACAAGGCCTCAGACCTGCCAGCAGTGAGCGGTCTTGAAACAGGTGCACCAACGTTATTGGTTGTTTTGAATTCCTAAGGAGTGTACACATATCCCCAGAAAAAATTGATTATAAATTCTCTCTAAAATATGTTGTGCTTTGACACACATAAGCAAAATGTTTGGATATATGGTTAACGTCTACATTTTGCATGGTCAATATTAAATCCATAACCAAAAATTAGAAACATGCATACCTACATGTATTTTATTCTTAATGGAGATGGACGAAGTCATTAAAGGAAGAACTTAAAGTTAATTAATAGCAAAAAGATAATGTAATGTCCCCATTGCTTCACCAAATTCTGTGAATCTTAAATATGTCCCTAGGAAAGAAGAAAAATTTGCTTGAGAGAGAGAGAGAGAGAGAGAGAGAGAGAGAGAGAGTTGGTATGTGAATTGCACGCCTCTCAACAGTGTTCAGCAGCGGCGTTTCTTATAGTGAAACTGTACGTTTATCCGTTTCAAGAACAGAGCCATTTTTAGCCCTCTATGGAGAAATGTCACACAGCGTTTAGGCTGCTAAACAATTTTACTGATCAAATCGTCAGAGCAGCCAACAGGTTTCTGTGCGAGTGTGTGTCCGTACTGTATGTGTGTTTGAGTGATAGAGAGAGCAGGAAAAGGAGAGTATGTGCTATCCATACATTTTTTTTGGAAATATTTTTCAATAGGTTTTATCATATTGTTTACTATATTTATTTGCTTGGTCAGTGTCATTATTCTTATGCTGTTGTAGGTTGAAAAGACCTTTGAAATAACTTAAATCGTTTGGCGTATGAACATGTAACGCGTTCAAGAGCGGCCTGGAGCTACTTTAACAGTGCATTTCCATGAAAATAATTGCACTGTCAACCAGATTCAAGCATTCTATGGCCCCGTTGTATAAAGCCCTATTCACATGGGATTAGTATTATCTGGGGACCTTGTGTGAATTTGAAATTACCCACCCACATCTGAATTTCGTGTGGCTGACATTCGCACAGGATAAGCGAAGCCTGTGATGTTACTCGAATTTACTGACTTATCTCCCGGATATGATGTCAATAGGCTATTCCTTGGAAATGTCTTGACATTATTATAGGTCTAGCTGCATGATATATCATAAACAGAAGAATGTTCCTTACCGTATACCGCTATACATGTCTCTCATCTCCATCAAAGCATTCCTTTTGATTTTGCTCTGGTTTTCGATCAGCTTTCTCTTTCTGAAAATTGTAGTTGTAGTCTATATGGTGTGTAGTGATATGACCCAACACCCAAAATACTATCAAAACACTCCAACGCAGCCTCCATTCTTTGCGAAAGATGGATAAAAAAGCACACAGGAAACAAAAACTTTGGAAAAAAATACAAATCACAGAGATGCTGATTCACAAAGGACTAATATTATCACAATTAAAACAATGGGTTGACCAATGTGCTGTACAATTTGTAAAAAAACAAACATACAAAGAGCGAATTTATACAGAATGTTTATACAGTGTAATACATATCTAACAACTCTCACAAAGCAAGGAAGCTACCAACATATCAGCAGTTAGAGTTAGACAGAAAAGCCAGAGGGGAAAAAAAACAGGACTTTGGTGTTCAGTGAAATATGGTCATTTGCGGGGGAAAATTTAATTTACAAATTACAGACATGGCTGATTCACACAGGATTAAGATCACAGACAACCTCTGCAATTATTACAAATGACTAGAGGTCACCAGGTCATACTTATCCCATTCGAATATGGCTTAAGGTTCTTTATAAAAGTACTGTTGACTGATAGTGCCATGGTGGCATTTGTGCCATTGTTTGGTTATGGTTACTTCTCTTGACTTTTCTGTGTGATCATGCACTATACAAATGTGCTGCTGCTGAAGTGCGATCAATTTGATTCACATTTTAGTTTATATTTGATCCATCTTGTGTCAGCTTAGTACATGTTGTAGTAAGAATTTCAAATATCGGTTTGAGAGGTCCCATAAAGATACTGACAATGGTTGTTGATACAATATTGCATCTTTCTGTCCAGCTCGTTTTCATCCCAAGACGTCATATAACTGATGCTTTTGACCATATGTCAACTTCCAATGTTTTAGGGTACCCTTTAACATCAGTTAGATGACACTATCTAATTCTAACCCTACCCCAGACCTAAACCTATCCGTGTCTTCTAACTGACGCTAAAGGTAAAGCATCACTTGGATGACGCCCTAGGATCGTCATCTAACTGACGTCAAAGGGTACCCTAAAATGTCGGATGTTGACGTATGGTCAAAAACATCAGTTAGATGAGAATGTGTTGTTCTGTCATTCAAATCAGTGCAGTTAGTGGTAGCTGGAATCCACTGATAAGCAAGATCATCTCTTGAGGACAGCAATCATTATCTGTGCTGGCAGCAATGGCGAGGAAAGACAAACCTTTATATGCAAAACACCTCAGATGGCAAACGTGTCTGTAATAAAGCCTCTTGCCGTAAAGTGCTGTTGACATGAGCTCCTGTCAAGTGCTAATTAGCAATAGCTAAGGTGCTCTCATTCCACACTACATCTTAAATGTCACTAACAATGTGTGTACCACTGTAGTTGTCGATTAACAAAACCCTTTAAGACCACATTAATTGGTCTTTCAACTTTAGTCCTGGGGACATGATTTGTAAGCTACTAAATGAAAGGTTCCTTTTAAGAGGGCAACCCTCCTCTGTTTCGTAGGGACTAGTGTTTTTATTGCATTTCAAAGGACACTCACACTTTTCCCACATATGAGATTTCTTCTGTGGAAAGGTTTCACTTGTCGTAGCTGTTTTACACTGGTCATCTGATCTCTTGGAGAGGTCTGTGGAGGTTTGGGGCGGGTGGCCGATTCTCCCCCATCACAGCTGGATACGGTGGCAGAGGCTTTGATGGCTGGATGAACACAAGCCAGCTTTAGTCGAGTGAAATCAGAGGTGAACAAACAAGCGGAGATGAAGTATTGGTGGGTGGGATGACCCTCAGCGCACAGGCATCTCGGGTTTAGCTATGAGTGTAGGCTATCTCTTTGTTAAATTTTCCCCTGCAGTGTCAACACCCAAGAATTAGCAAACGTTAGCAAATGACCCCCTTTAAAATTTTAGAAAAGTAAAACACAAACAGTCTCTTGTTTCTTGTGATTTTGTTAATAAGTAGTTTAGTTGAATGCTTTGACATGAATTCCTTGTTTCAGGCTGTGGTTTATTATCATATCTGCCAAATATAATGTGCACTATTAAAGTAGCTTGTATGTTAATTGATTTTGGGGTCTTTCTGAATGTAATCAAAATTTGAGTTATGTTCTTTTTCATGACACATCTGCTTTTATAATTAGCATGGTTTGATTAATTATAATATTCAGCAATTAATGATGTGACACATGATTTAGACTCAGTGATTAGTATTCAAGTCATTATGTATAACCTCTGGTGTTTCGCTTATTTGAATACTTAATAAATAGGAGTTTCCAAGCTGATGAAAGCTTATAATGTATTCAGAATTACCGAAGCACATATCAAAGAACCAAAGTCCTGCGTCTATTAGTTCTACCATATTATAATAACTTATAATTGGAAACTCTCGTCAATCAGAACAGTACTATGGATCAGTGTTATTTAGTATTTATTACTATTAAGAATTTGTTATTTTTATATTTTCAGTTATCATTTACATTTTTTTTTAATATGTGCTTGTCATAACAATTTGTATTTGTTTTTTAATGCTTCTCTTTAGATTTAGTTCTTTTTTCAGTTTTTAGTCATTTTAGTATTGCACCTTTCATCTATATTTTTTCCATCTAATATTTATGTTTAGTTTATTTCAGCTGTATTGAAATGACTGAAAATATTTTTTTAATGATTTTAGATATAGTTGACGATAACAGCACTGCTTTGACTAGAGCTTGATATGATATTCTGCAGATAGAGAAAATCATACACAACTGTGCATGAGTTCTGATTCATTAATCTTATGGAAGCTTTAGCTGACTCATGAAAGACAGGTTTGAATAATAAAATCATTTGTTTTGGACTGATCATCAACTCGTATTCTGTTTGTTTGTTTGTTTGTTTGTTTGTTTGTTTCTCTGAAATAATTGAGGGAAGCCAGAGGTATCGTATCGTCAGATTGACGTTTGATCGGAGTCAAAATCTTCTTCTGTTGTCTTGCCTCAGTTTCCTTGTCAGAACAGTGATGTAGCCAATGTGTAAAACGACAAGAGCCACTGATTATTGTTTAAATTGTTATTATTATTTTTTATTACTAGGCTGTTTCTTTCTTTCTACTTTCTAAATGTAGGAAAATCTCATCATTCAGATAGGCCTTTTAAATGACTTTGTTCCATTGTTTGACTGCAGCCCCAGCAAATTTAACACACCATTTGATAGAATAAGGGAGTAGTTTAATGTATTTCTGCCTAGTAAACCAAATGTTGCCATCTATACAATTTCAAGTGCAAATTATTAAAAGTACAAAACCATCATTAAGGGAACCATATTTCCTGGGAGAGTATCTCACATTTGAAAGGTTACTCCGACTTGACTAATCAGCTGTGGCTTCAGCATATCTACAATAATAAAAAATATAATTTTATTATAACTTTATTTGAAATTTAATGTGCCTTAATTTGCAGAACATAGAATGATTTTTTTTTTTTAATGCTGCTTTAATCTGTCTGTAAAGTAATAGTGGCATCTATTGTGGATTTTTTCCCCTGCACAGCCCGTTGCTGCTCTACAGAGGATGTGTTGGTTAATCAGCCATTCAATAAATACAGGTGAAAGAGCTGTGCCAGGCTTGGCTTCAGTCCAGACACACACTGGCCGAGTTTTATCTGTGGGAGGGTCAAGCACTTTAAGAGCCCCATTTATTCTTGTAGCTGAGGGACACAAATAATGCAGCTTACTTGGGCATTCGGGCTCACAACAGCTCCCAGAACAACACGTTCTGCCATATGCTGATCTGTACTCATCAAATACCATTCCCAACACACCCCTATTGCTTGATGTTTCTTATGAGACTGAGATCTTATGAGACCTAATGTATCACCAGGCACGTAAATGGAGAATTCTTTACAGTTACATAATATATAATTATATGAATTATGTAATATACACAAATCCAGCGAAACATGGAAGTAAAGCATCGCCGCCATTACTGCGTGCCTTGCTGCTAGCGGAAGTAGCGTTGGTCCCATAGGGCTGTAGCAGTTGTTAGCTGTACGAAATGTTATTTCTATGTAGTTTTTTTAGTAATGTTACGTATGCAGTTTTTTTAGTAATGTTACGTATGCAGTTTTTTTTAGTAATGTTACGTATGCTGTCAAGTGATGCTGGGAAGAAAAAGTGTTGTGTGGTTGCCTGTTTTAACAACAAATAAAACCATTTGTGAACACCGTCACACTTAGCAGGCGTTTGCGGCAGATTTGTATATACAATATATAATTTCTCATTAGAATTTATATTTTTTTTAAGGCCAATTTATTGTTGATTTTCTTGTACACTAAAGAGGTTTATCATGATAAGTGTACCTTCATGGTTGATTCATCTGCTTTATCCTTCTGGAAGATTGGAGGGGTAGAAATAAGTGACTGAAGTTTATTTTTTAACAAGTTCAACAATTTCGAATCTGACCTTTACAGTTTGTGTAATATGTTTGAGAGCGAGTTGTTTTGTGAACATGTCACAATGTAGTTCAGGCTTGAAAGAGGCTGTTATTGAAGGACGGTGTTGTTAGAAACTACATTGGACCTCAAGGCAGCTTGAAAATAATAATAATAAAAAAAAAATAAAACAGTAAAATATTGTGTAAATGATTTCGTCTTGATTGATACTAGTCCAATTTTTGGAACAAATGAGGCCAGTCGCCTGCACAAGCTCTGACATGTAGGCTACCTGATGATGACCGAAATTAGCTATAATCATTCAGAAACTATAGGAACCTTGACTGGAACATGTTTATTCCAACACCTTTAATTCCTCTCTTCTACTGCCGATTCATGTTAAAATAAAACAGTAAAATATTGTGTAAATGATTTCGTCTTGATTGATACTAGTCCAATTTTTGGAACAAATGAGGCCAGTCGCCTGCACAAGCTCTGACATGTAGGCTACCTGATGATGACCGAAATTAGCTATAATCATTCAGAAACTATAGGAACCTTGACTGGAACATGTTTATTCCAACACCTTTAATTCCTCTCTTCTACTGCCGATTCATGTTCCCCCCCCCCCCCCCAAACCCCCCCCCCCCCCCCCCCCCACCAACACATCTATGATCTCTCTTTTCATTTTCTTCCAAAAAAAAGGAACCTGAAGAAAAATATTGACCCCAATATATTAGTATTCAAATATTCTAGGCTTATTTTATACCCTCTTCGGTTCCACTTTATTTCGATAGTCCACTTCTACTAACATTCTACTAACTCTAGTTAACTTTTCAACTGCATGTCAACTAACTAAGTAAATTTGCAACTACATGTCAACTAAGTGTCATTAGATTATTAGTAGACTGTCTGCTTAATATCTGATAACACTTTATTTTGTTGATCCCTCCCCACATTCAACTGACTATAAGTAACTTGGCAACTACAAGTCAACTTATTCTACTGACCCGAACACCTAACCATAACCTACCAGTCTACTGACAGTCTACTGATACTCCAATGAGAGTTAGTAGAATGTCTAAAGTGGACTATCAAAATAAAGTGTTACCCGTTCTTGCACACGCATGCAACATAACCTATTCAAGCGCATTGTGTGTTTCTGTGCGCTATGGCAGCTGTCACAGTAGGAGACATTTCGCAGGATACAATTGGTGATTTTTGGAGACAGAAAGATTATTTCATCTTGAATTCACCTAAAGTGCCTTAACTATGCATTGGAGGGTAATTTTAATAATTTTATTGTTGAGAAGGTCGATGAAAAGCTTCAGCTCCAGTCAAAAAAGTACAGGTCACAGTGTAAACTTGATAAACCGCATATTGTTGCCATTACCATTTGGTGCAATCATTCAGTAAATGAATCATTCAGCACAACATTGTTAACATTTGTTCTCTTACGAGAGGTTCTCTTGTATTGCGTAAGCAAGCTTACGCTACGGAAAAGATTCATCTGGGTGAATTCGTTGTGGTGGCTTCGGTGTTGAACAATTCAAATCGAGCCCACGGGGTCGACATTGGAAGCTCTTCGCAGAGGTCACATCCGCCGACGGTGAGAGCGAGGCTGCGTGTTCCTGGCCCAGGCAGAGAGCGCAGATCAATTGATGGTCTCCTGCGTTGAGCGGGGCTCTGCCTGAGCCAAAAGAAGGGCGAGGCATTTTTAAAAAGACACTCGCTGCTCTTTTAGGAATGTTTGCTCTGCGAACATGCTCTTTTAAAAACGATACGTCGCCGAATGGCGTAACTCGCACGGATGGCTGAAGGTGGCGAAGAAGGCCGGCAATTATATAATAGAAAATGAAGGCCATATTATGCATGCATTTAATTTCAGATTACCTCCGTTGACAGTGATGTAATTGAAAATTATTCTTCTCTCATGCAAGCATGGATCAGGGTAGTATATTAGTTTCCTCTAGTAGTTCATAAGGCATCTGCAAGTTTTTTGTGCTGGTTGTGTTCATCTAACGGCTCACTCTATATGCTGTACAATTGTCACAGTCAAGAACTCAGGGACAACCTATTGTAATTTTTTAGTCAAAAGTATGGCCATGTAACTCAGAGTTCAGAGATACATAGATGAAATAACATGGTTTAACCTTAAGTCATTCAAGCAATCTCTTACATCTTGGCCAATTAGCTGGTGATTGGAAGAAAACCAAAATCAAGGATGTTTATAACCAATCTGAAGCCCTTATTATGGCATCAGATAGATGAAAGCAGCACATAGATCATTAAACAACTTGCTAGCACAGGAAATGCCCTGTTTCCCTGTGTTAATTTACAGCCGCTGATGGGACAGGGAGAGAAAAATATCCTTGGTGACGTACAGTAATAGACGAGCAGATTGCTTCATTCGAGGGAGTGGGGGTTTGCTGATAGCAGGTTAGGCTTCTGGTGTGAGTGTGTGAGTGGACAAGGGAGACTGATAGGAAGAGAGCCCAGATTCTTTGCCTACAATGCAGATCATTAGAGGCAGGATGGCCTGGCCAGTGTCCTAGCTCACTAGCCTCAGATGGCACAGAGCAGGCCGAGCTGTTCAGCTGGCAGAGAGACTGCCAGGACCAGGTGAGTTTGGCTCACTCTCCCTCTCCTTTGTTGATATCCTCTACTTCAACCACTCCTCCCTTTCTCACAGTATGATTTGCCCACTGAGTCTGGTTACCCCTGACTGAGCAGTGAGTTGGGCGTGTTGCTTGGCATGGCTAGCTGCACTCGATCCGAAATTGCATGAGTAAGTAGTCTACAATCAATCAGACACCATTGACCTAGGTTTGTTCAGATGGAGAGGGTGAACACTGCATTCACCGCTAGCTTTCTGAACCGTTCTAGAAGTAGCACCTGACGTCAATGACGTGACAGTTTTATCCCGTCGAGTATTAATACATTGGTAACAATTTATTTTGGTGGTCACTTTCGAACATTCTGTTGACTACTTTTTTAGAACTACAATGAACGGCTCTTTTGGAATACAACACGATTGTCCTGGATCTTATGAAGTTACAATGATATTTAAATAATCCCTGCCCAAAGAATATGCAAAAATAAAGAGGACACGGCCTGGTTGAGCTGCATTAGGCCGGAGACACACTGGCTGCGTGGCGTGAGCATGGCATTTCTGTTGTGTGTCACCTGCGTGGCGGCTGCGTCACATTTTCTGTGTCTTTGCACACCAGAAACGTGTCTGACACGGCACTGCTGCTGCTGCTAGGTGACATAGAGGTACAGTCTGCATTTAGATTAGCAGTGTGTTGCTCTTGCCTTTATGACAACAATTTCAACTGTTATCACATCTTCCATAATCTGAAAAATAGTGAAGAGGGCTGTCTTTTTATTCCAGAAACATTTACAAATTTTGTGTAGCTTTAAAGAGCCTAGATTTATCCTGGTGGACTATCTCTCAGAAGACACACCATGTTGTTATTGTAGCCTATCATATCTTTATATCCTCATGAGGCCCAGAACGTTTTTTTTTTCTTTTTTTTTTTTCAAAAGTGTATTTTAATTCTTCGTGTAATCACATTTTTAAGAGCATAAGACACAAATGAAATAAATAAATAAATAAATATGTAGTGGACAACAGGACTTTAAAAAATAAAAATGACATGGAATTATATATAGGCAAAAATAATGGCAATATTTGAAAATTGATTATTATTATTATTATTATTTGTTTAAATTACATTGATATCTAAATTTATGTCAAAACCTAGACTTTCAAACATCAAAATGTAATTTATTAATATGTATCCGTGTACAAAATGACATATAAACATTGTTTCCTTTTGTTTTGTTTTTTTTTTTTTTTGCCTGGAAATGCTGAAAAAATGTATGTAAACTTATATATATATATATATATATATATATATATATATATATTTTTTTTTTTTTTTTTTTTTTACAAATGCCATGAAACAATCATTCATAAATACACTCACCTAAAGGATTATTGGGAATACCTGTTCAATTTCTCATTAATGCAATTATCAACCAATCACATGGCAGTTGCTTCAATGCATTTAGGGGGTGTGGTATTGGTCAAGACAATCTCCTGAACTCCAAACTGAATGTCAGAATGGGAAATAAAGGTCATTTAAGCAATTTTGAGCGTGGCATGGTTGTTGATGCCAGACAGGCCGGTCTGAGTATTTCACAATCTACTCAGTTACTGGGATTTCCACGCACAACAATTTCTAGGGTTTACAAAGAATGGTGTGAAAAGGGAAAAACACACAGTATGCGTCAGTCCTGTTGGCGACAATGCCTTATTGATGCTAGAGGTCAGAGGAGAAAAGGCAGACTGATTCAAGCTGATAGAAGAGCAACATTGACTGAAATAACCACTCGTTACAACCGAGGTATGCAGCAAAGCATTTGTGAAATCACAACACAAACAACCTTGAGGCAGATGGGCTAGAGTTTTGATAACTATTTTTGTTATGAAACTACTATATTTGTTATATATATATATATATATATTCGATTTCGAACACAGTGAATTAGAGTAATCAAATTCAATTCAATGTTTCTCAAATTCAAAACTCAAATCTAGGGTAACACTTTATTTTGATAGTCCACTTTAGACATTCTACTGACTATAAGTAACTTTTCAACTACATGTCAACAAACTGTCATTAGAGTATTAGTAGACTGTCAGTTTAACATCTGCTAACAATTTATTTTGTTGGTCCCCCAACAGACATTCAACTGACTATAAGTAACTTGTCGACTACAAATAAACTTATTCTCCTAAGCCTAAAGGCCATTGCACACTGAGTACGAAATTTTCGTATGCGTATTTTCGTGTTCGTCAGCCTAAAAATTCGTCACGCATAGAAACCTTGCACACCAAGTCCGTTGCGTATTTATTAAACCTTTGCAGTAAAAAACGCAAAAATACCAAATGGATTCGTCAAGCAGTGAGGATGATTTTGTTGCCCTCTCTCTTATTGAAAAGAGAAGTAAGAGAAAATATTACGTCCATCCAATCCTGAAATTGCGCCGAGAGGAAGGAGAGTTCCTTAAGGAGTTGCGAATATATCCTGAGCGATTCAAAATTTACCTCAGAATGTCAGTGGGACAGTTTGATGCTTTGCTAGCGATTCTGGAGCCACATATTAAAAACAAGACCATCAATTTCTGTGAAACAATCGATTCTGAACGGAGATTGGCAGTGTGTCTAAGGTAGGGACACACACGAACACACACACACACACACACACCTGCGCGCGGCCCGGTGGAAGCGCTGGGCAGACAGAACAGCTGTGTAGGCTGTTATTGTGTATATATTGTGTATATATTGTGCCCAAATGATACATTAGTTATCGAATTGGCTGCTCAATCACACCTTATTCGATCCTAAATTTTAGTCTGATTGAAAGGGGAGGTTTATTAATTTCATAATCCAATATACAGAAAAAAACATAAACACTTTATCGAATTGAAAACCGAAACTGAAAGCACGGCGCATATGTGCAATGATTTGAGGACGAGCTACCCCCGGCCCTGAATTGTCAAAAGACCTCTCAAAATGCTGGCTCTGGATGCGAAAAACGCAGAAAATCGAACCCGATCTGATTAGTTTTACGACGGACGAAAGTTTCGGAGGCGGTGTGCAAGCGTGATTGACATAACGCGAGGTCAAATTTTTTTTTTTAACGTGCAAAAATTTCGGATGCGAATTTCGCACTCAGTGTGCAATGGCCTTAACACCTAACCATAACCTAACAGTCAACTGACAGTCTACTATAATATACTAATACTTTAATGAGAGTTAGTTGACATGTAGTTGAAAAGTTACTTATAATTAGTAGAACATCTAAAGTGACTATCGAAATAAAGTGTAACCAAATCGAGTAATCAAAACTCTATGATGTGTACTAAAGTAATTTTTTTAAGATTTGTTTTCTTTTAAAAACACTCCCATACATCATTGACTCATCCATCTATATCAGAGCTCTCCCACCATAACTCCCTTATTCCTCCCTTTTATTGTCTTTTCAGTTTGACGAAGTGAGGTAGAAGAATATCAATATGCTCAGTACGTGTTATACATTTAGACTGGGTGACTTAAAACACTCCAGGGGCATTTCATCCACCTACGGTCTCTCTTTTTTACTCCCATCAGTTGTCACAGTCTTTGATGCTGAGAGAGCAAACACGTTTGGGTAATGCAGGATATATGTGAAGTTGAGGCTTTGAGATACCTGTCTCACAGCAGCACGTTGTTTCATGTGGTTTGTTGTGAGAATATCTGCAGAGTTAAGGGGAGTTAAAACACAGAAGCTGTCAAATTACTTGTCATACCTGCTTGTTTGTGCCGTTGTGCACTCTGCAGACTGCCAGTACACATTCTCATCAATTAGCCTCTATCCTTTCGCATTGCCACTTGCTCCCAGAGCAGTTTAAAAACATATCTGTAAAAGTCGAAGCCGACTTAACAAGCAGTCCTGCTGTGGTGTGTGAGCAAGCGCGGTGAGAATGTGTACTCCAAGCAGGGAAGCCCACGTGGAGATGAGAGCATATCAATAACACATTGCTATACCTGTACGACTGACCCTCTTCACGGTTGAGCTCATGAGTCTACCTTAAAAAATGGCACATGTTAGTTTAGTTTTACTTTGTTTGAACAACAAACAACAGTCGTTATGCCAGAGCTATAATTATAAAGCTAATTTGCAGTTCCTGAATGATGCTATTTGAAAAGTACAAAAATACACAAGTAAAAAAAAAAAAAGAAAAAGAAAAAAAGAATAACATGTACACATATTCCATAAACGTACACAGCGATCACATTACTGATTTGTCTTAAGCCACTTGGCATGTTTGGTTTGACCAAACTTTAGTTCAATTAATTCGAATAAGTGGGAATGCTGCCATCTGAACCCTACTGCGCACCAAACAACTTGTAAAGGTGGGTCTTGGTCCACTTACAAATGGACACGGAACAAAGACATCTAAACAAACAAAACAGGATGTCATGTCACAAGATGTGACCCCAAAGGACAGAATGCTCAAGCACTTGGCTTCATTTTCTTCTTTCTCATCAATTAGCCTACTGAACCCTACTGCGCACCAAACAACTTGTAAAGGTGAGTCTTGGTCCACTTACAAATAGACACGGAACAAAGAAATCTAAACAAACATTTAAACAGGATGTCATGTCACAAGATGTGACCCCAAAGGACAGAATGCTCAAGCACTTGGCTTCATTTTCTTCTTGAGCACTTTCTTGAAACCTGTTTTTTTTTTTTTGTTTCACCTTAGGAGCTATGTCGCACATTACAGTTCGGTACAGAAGTCAGATCTGCTGTCTCCTGGCAGCAGATCATCTTTTGTGTGTAAAACAGAGCAATTTCTGGTGTTGTTTTGACTCCTTTACAAATTCTATATGGTAAAAATACCATTATATGTACACAGAACAAACGCAGAACAAATGCCCATCACACAGCAAGTTGCAAAATATGTCATAAAAGCTTTATTGTTATCTTTATGTTCATTTGTTAAAAATGACATTGTAAATGCTGAGCAAACAAGGATTAAATGTATAATTGTCTTTTTTGTACCAAGGGAACTGAACTACAAGTGTAAACACACCTTAAGTGTATAGTTTTAAAAAGGATAAATGATCAGGTACCAAAATCCATTTTTCATGCTCCCCCAACTTTCATGCATTCATCTTAACCGATGCCCTGGTTTTCCTAATGTTATCCTTACAGAAAGTCACACAGTGTATAAGAGGTGGTGCTGAAAAATCATGGATCTATGTATACATCAATCACAAATCAAATCACATTTAAAAACATATATACTTTTTAACAACACTGCAATGATGGTAACTCCTTGGGATTTTTCACAGCTTTTTTGTAGAATGTAGTGGTTTTAATGTATGAGCTAAAATAATTTGTGGATGCATTTGATGGGGTGTTAAAGTAAAGGAGTGAGGGTTGGATTAACTACTCCTGGCTTTCTTTGCATGCTGCTTCGTCTTTCGTTGGCTGGCATGGCTTGCATGTCACAGCTGATGAGCTCAATGAGTGCCATGTAATATCTGCAAGGGACATTAATGATGTTCAAGGCATATGCCTGGTGATTCGACACAGCTGGCCATGTGGGTAATCCAGAGAAAAAAGTGAAAGGAAGATCAAAGAACATGCAAGTGACATGAAGGGACGAAAGAGGAGACCCAAACATTTATTATAAAGGTCTGGAAATGGTGAAGCCAAACAGTTTAGTTGGTGAGTGAGGTAAAAGATTGATGATCACATGCATCATAATGACAATGGAGCCAAGGTGTTGTATCAAGTAATTGGATAAACACGTAAACAAATAAATGAACCCACACTGATCATCTCCATTTTTTTTCCGACTGATTAGAAGCAGTCAACAAGATTGGTTGTATACTGTTTCTCAGCCTATAGCTCCCTCGGGTCCTGTTTACATCTAGTATTAACATCTGTCACGGATAATCTGATCTCAAGTGGTCAGCTGAGACAGAGTGACATTACACCTGGAATTAATGCATCTCCAGTGATCTTTGTGTTGAGAATTTGTTTCTTATTTCATGAGGACATATGTCACAAAAATAAATTAGTTTTAAAAATACAAGACTGTATGCTACAGTAAAACCCTGTTAATTGGTTAAGTTCTGTATACGACAAAAAACAGTAATGATTTCATAAATACTGTTAAATGTTTACAGTTTTTGGAAGGTTAAAGACATTCTGTAATTTACAGTGAAAAATTATAAATTGACTTTCCCAGAATAAATGTTTATTGCATTATTTTAGTGCTGTCTGTTAGCCTGATGGTGTTATATATTTACTGTATGTAAGTGACAATGTGTACCTTCTATGTACTTAACATTTACCAGTACCTCAGCTTGTAGAAAAGCTACTTGTAATGGATATGACAGACCATTGGAAGTCCATTTGTTCTTCATAACAGAAGTAGCGCAAGAATTCAGAGTCATCAGAAATAGAGTGAAGCATCAGTTTACTGTCGAGGTTTTGTTGCGTCGTGTAGCATTGTGTTGCATCCAGTGTTGTATCACTGGCTATAATGGATTCTATGTCCGGTCTAGACACAGTGTTATGAAATAGCAGAGCCCGACCTCATATTCTCAGTGTTCTTCCTTTAAATCCTCGAGCTCAATCTTAACCTGACACACTCCTGTGCCATGAACTGTTGGATGTGGCGGTTCATCTGGCACATTGGAATCCCGGTTGTAGAAGGCGGTGAATTTAAATCCATAGTGTGGATGTCAAAACCAAAACTCTTCATGAGTCATACATTAAATCATGATTATCTGTGTATTAGTTAAACATGAATTAATTCATATTAGTGCACCCAGTAAAGTGTTACTGCTTTACTAATATTAATGTGGGTCCTAAAGCTCTTTCCTGATCATAACCCTCCAGTGATATTCTTTTGAGATTTTCTCTTTTTTAATGTCTCTCAGCCATCTCTCTTTCTACAGTCTTTCTTCAAATCTCCCTCTTGCTCATTCTCCCTCCTCCACAGTCATACGTCCCCTGATTGGCTACACGTTTTTGTGTCTCTCTCTTTTTTTTTTTTCCAAATACCGCTTACCCCACCTTTAAAGGGGTGATGGACTGAGGAATCAAATTTTCCTTGAGCTTTTGACATCTAAGTGGTCATCATATTATAAGAATATCCTATAAGTTTCAGAACTGAAAACGTCCTTGTTAGTCCAATAAAAGCTTTTATTGACACCAGCCTCTGAAAACGACTCGTTTTTAAAAGTGGGGAACTATGACGTCGAAGGGGTTAAAACACCACCCCCGCAGAAGAAGATCAACACCAACTTCAACACAGCCGGTTTAGCCCCGCCCACCGATTCGCGCATTACACGCATAGCTAAGTAGCCTAACATACATGCCTACCTCGTGATGAAACCGGATCGAGCTACCGAGCAATGCAGAATTGTGCCGTGCCTGGTTGTGGAAGACAGTCGCTGCATAAGCTTCCTCTGGATTCCAACAGGACTGAATGGATAAACTTTATTTTTAATGACGTTCCAGCTGATGAGGGTAAAACATCGTCGTCTGTTCGCTTCATTTCACCGAGGATTGTTTTATAAACAAGACTGGATTTGCAGACCGATTAAGAGTAAAGAACGTGCTGTGCCATCTTTATTGGATCTGACAGGAATTGTGCAACACACGGACTCTTGGTTGAACATGTATGGGCGAATCCGGTTGCCATTTGACAACATTGGATGTTTCCCCCCAAGTGCACCGACAGGTGAGTTAAACACATTATAATATGCAAAAACTGTTATCCACTCACAGTAGTGGGCGTTAATTTCCAAGTCTTCAGTGCGACATGCCCATAAAAACCGAGCGTTTTTCAGGAAGGCTCACAACTTTGGTACAAAATAGCCTATTACTTATTCATTTTGATGTTTTTGAATGCAAAAACCAAGCGAACGTCATAAATTGACCTCAGACAACAATATAATAAAATTTAAAAAGCCAGTTCATGACCCCTTTAAGATCAGATGATTACCTTTTAAAGCTGACAAGTGAGTTTAAAACATTTGATTTGATGCAATGATTTCACTCATTTTGTATTTAGTATTAATCCAACAAATTGAATCTGGTCATATGCATTTCTGACTACAGTCACAAGTCAGGATTGCAATTTTTTATTCTATTTATGTAGCCTGGCTAACATCAGACCAAAGTCTCATTGAGACTTGTTAATCAATGATTGCATTCACACCGGGAGCAGGAGCGGCGAGTGAGCACCAGTGAAGTGGGGGTTTGGCGTCAAATCTGTTTTTGCTGCACTGCTCACACTAAATTAAAGTGAAAGCACACTTTTGATGGACAAGAGTAAATATGATTTCACACAAAAAGAGCCCAAAAATTCACAGAATAAGCTCATCTAGTTTATCAATAACTTGAGTAGGCAAATAAAAGAAAGGAAAAACTCTAAAGTACTTATAGATTTAGGCTACCCGGTAAAAATTCGTTTCTATTCAGTTTATTTATAAACTAAAGTAAACTAGCCAGAAAATATTATATATTAATGTTATTTTCAGTTTATGTAACACACAGACAGCTACATAGGCTAGCATAACCCAAATCATACCAGAGTGTGTGGTTTATTTGTGTGTTTTGTTTTTTATCCACAGAGTTGCAGTCTTGTAAACATATCGAAAGTATGACTGAAACATAGATTGGAGTCATTTTCTGGGTTGTTCTGTTGTTTAAATCGTATATGCAAATGTTGTACACCTTCCCATTACAAACTTTCAAGACTATCAATGTTATAAATGACCAACCTCTAAAAACAAATGTATATTTGTCTTTGTAAAGAATTGCTCACATATGTAGCTTTGTAGCCGCTACTATGACACTGTACAAACGCTTCCAGTGTGAATACTCTTGCGCATCTGCAGCTGCAGTGACAATATTACGCTGACACACTGCTCAAGTGCTGCTCACGCTTGCGGTGTGAATCGGCCGTAAAGCTGCATTGAAAAGTAACTTCTGCTGCTATGTTGAAAACACAAGTTTAAACAAACTGCTTCGGTGTATCGTCATCATCGTCTTGCTGCTCCCTCCCCGTTCTGTGATTGGTTCCCTTGATTAGGTGAAAATAAGGACCTTGGTTTCCATCCTGCCTCACAGCGTGAATAAAATCGCGCTGTGGCAAGGCAGTGTGCGGAAACCCTGGCTACTGTTGATGCTTAAAGTCAGATACATGTTTGTGGAATAGGAATGTTGTTTGTTTTAAGCATTTTATGTTGTTAGCTTTGGCCACAACCCTAAAATCAACATTTTAGGATTTGAATATAGTGTAATGTTTCAACTTTTCTAGTTATTATTACTATTTTTTTTTTGGTAACCTCTTAAATTAACATATTTGACTGAACCAAGAAATGTTTGTTCAGGGCTGATTAAAATGCACAAGGGCCACATCTTAGATCTGTGAAAATAGGTTTAAGTTCCTTTATGTAGCACCACACAGAATTTCTGAAATAATGAGTTTCTGAACTGAGCCAACAGAGACCAATTTGTCTGTTTCTAATTTGTTTTGAAGCAAGCAGGGGAGGGCTGAGAGCCCCGGTAACGGAGCGAGGCCAGTGACGTGAAGGTTAACCCTGAGGTCGAAGGTGTTTTTGGGGTCCTTGAAATGTTCCGACATGCATTTGTGTTTTTTTTCAGTTGCTTATAAACATATTAATGGCATGTCACTACACTCTGAAAATAAACGAGTATAATTAAATAAAGGTTTCATTACACTATTTACCACAAACAGGGCTACCATAATTTGTTAACAACATGTATGTAGGATTTTGATAGAATGTTTATACATGGTTATTGAAAAAAAAAAATCAAGTTTCTGAAATAAGGCCACAAAACACATACTAAATATGTATCCACAAGACTTTTGACTAATGGATGTTGTCGCCTTGAGTTTTTGCTTCAAAATGACCTGAAAATAATGCTGCCTAATCATTCACATAAAACAATACATTGATTTACATTTTGTATGGCACTTTTATTTTAGAAAGGCAATATATTCTACAGAATTGGTTCAAAGTTAGAGTTGGAAACATCTTGGTAAGAATGAGGTAAAAAAACAATAGTATTATTACTAACAACGTAGCAAGATGACATAGCTGTGATGACATTAAGCTGATTAAACTTGATGTGTTTTATCGAGTTGATGTGGGCGTTCACAGGTTTGCACGGGTTGCCTCAGATCATTTGCATCTGAATAGCGCGCGGTCTCTGTGGGTGTGTTCACATTAGCAATTAATGAGCTGAACTGAGAACGACTGAATCTCTTTCTTTTCATACAGTTTACATAGACAGATAATATATATATATATATATATATATATATATATATATATATATATATATAAATTAGTGCATTTAATAGAAGAGAAATCAAGCTATATAAATACATATCTCTTGTGCCTGTGTGACAAGTATTCACTGAGATACAGAGTAATTTTGAGTCTCTTTTTGATAAGAAAAAAAGCGAGCTGGTATGCTTGACTGACGAAAGTGAGAGACGCGACGAGAGAGGACTAGCCCTAGATGCCCCGTACCACGCCCAGGCCTGATTGAAGAGGTGGGTGCGGTTCAATTGGGCTCCGGCAGGGAAGGCATGTAGTGTGATTACAAACCGTGGCGGAGCACAGAACAGCTACTCTTGTGTGTGCTACTGTCAACATTATGTCAGCAAACTTCCTCTATTACTACTTGTTGTATAGTTTTCAATAATTCAATTAATTTGAGTATATTTAGGTTTATATCAAGTCTAGTTCTAATTTTTTGCATGAACCGGAATTGTAGCTGCAAATTTCTCCGTCAAAGTCAGCTGCCTCTGTAATAATATTCTGATATGTGCAGGACAATCAAGTGAAAATTGTTCTGCAGCATAAATGATAAATCTGTTAGCCTATTAGCAAAAACACTTTTCTTCCTGTTTTCTTCAAAACAAAAAGTTGCAGGGGAGGGTGGACCCAGCAGGGGAGGGGGGGACCATATCCCACTAAAGCACGGTACAAGGCAAACAAAGTGTGAGTACGCCCTTAGTTTATGCAGCAGTCGTCCTTGTTTGTTTACTTTTGAATTAAAGTTAGTTTCCGTCTCCTCCTTCCCTGAGTGGTTAACCTTGTTACAGTTTTTATGAGATTTTTTTTTTTCCCACAGTTTGGACATTTCAAGCTAGAATACTCTCTCTCTCTCTCTCTCTCTCTCTCTCTCTCTCTCTCTCTCTCTCTCTCTCTCTCTCTCTCTCTCTCTCTCTCTCTCTCTCTCTCTCTCTCGCACACACACACACACACACACACACACATATATACACACATATATATATATATATATATATATATATATATATATATATATATATATATCAGATGTCATAGAATTGCTTGTCAAAGACTTTCAACACATCATTAATAATGCCCATTTTTCAGTGAGTCAACCAATGAAAGTGCTGAAAACCTCTGCTAATGTCACACCTCTCAATACCCACGGAGAGTTTCAGGATGGATTGAAGCTTGAAGGAGAATAAAACGCCTGTGGTTTGGGAGGGAATCAATTTTTTCACCATGCCTGGTGATTTTCAATGGAATCCCTAAAAGCAATAGAATAGCGTAGAGTATTAGATCTGGATTGAGTGCCAAATGTACTTTTTAGCCCATTACTGAGACAAGTGTATAAACCCTTGAGGTCTCTCCTTTACATGTGTAAATTTCACTGACTTCAGTTCCAATTTTGAAGATGAGACAGAGGTCATGTAAGACTCAGAGGCATTTGTCCCACTCCAGCCTTTAACCCACTTCTCACAGTATCTAGTTCAGTTTTCTGAAGCGAATACAGTCAACCGCACATACCTTTTCTGACAACTCCTAACATACATGTGTAAAATAAGCAATTGCTTGTGAACATAAATGTCATGTTAATACATTTTAAATGCTGCAGTAGTTACAGTAGGTAAAACATTGGTATTCAAGATTGCATGCCGACTAACTGTGACACAGACCAAAGGAATAGTTGGTGTGCATAATGAATACCGTAGAAATTATGAGCTGCAGAAACAAACGGTTCCATGCCTGGCATCTAGAGCAAAATCACGCAGCCTTGGTTGTATGTCATCTACCATTAGCTAAGGATTTTTCTACCACCTTCTTTGATTGAGAGCCTATTGAGAATAATATTTGTGCTTGTGGAAAGTTCCACAGAGGTTTTTGATTTAAATTGGACTTGTCATGAAGTAATCTGAGCTGAGCCGTGATGACATAAGTACATGAGATCAGTCAGATTGGTGTGTTTGATGCAGAGCAATGTTCTCGCCTCCCCGTTCATTACTCCTCTTGCATGCAAATAAGCTCATGTAGTGTCAGTTCTAGTGAGACCTTTTAACAATTAAAATAAAATATGCTAAAGGGAATAAATGAAAAGGCTTACGTGAATCAATATGGACTGCATAATGCAAATCTTCTCTGTTTTCTAAAGGTCATAAATGTTGATTTGTGATGGAAGGGAAGCACAAGGCCCTTTTCTCAGCTTGTCGACATGGAGACGTTTTGGTTTTTTTTTTTAATGGGATCGCTCTGTTCTTATTTTCCATCAGTCTAGGCAGATTAAACTGTTATTTTTGTTCGCGGTCAGGACATTATTCTGTCTTATTCTCGTCGCTTGATAAACTTATAGTTGAGCCACTGTAGTCACATGGAATTTTTAAACATTTTCTTCAATGACGTTCTGGGCCCTATGTAGCAGTGATCCACCTCTCAAATTTAATCAAAAATATCTTCATTTCTGTTCCGAAGATGAACGAAGGTCGTATGGGGTTGAAACAGCATGGGGGTGAGTAATTAATGATTTAATATCCATTTTTGGGCGAACTAACCCTTTAAATTAAAGTTCAAAACTTTGGGCTCAGTAAGATTAAAAAAAATGTTTTAGAAATAAGTCTCTTATGCTCAAAGCTGTATTTATTTGATTAAAAAAAATCAGTAATATGGTTTAATTATTGTACAGAAAAAATAACAAAATATTAACTAATTATTTTTTTTGTAACAATGCAAAATGTACCATCACTTTTGATCAATTTTACATATACTTGCAAGTACAAAAATATTAAGTATTAATTATTAATTCAACAAGTCCAAACTTTTGAACAATATTATTTATTCCTTCATCGCATACCTCGTGTCTCTAGTGACTCTAGTGACATCATTTGCTGTGTGTGTGTGTGTGTGTGTGTGTGCGTGTGTGTGTGTGTGTGTGTGTAATTTTCCCATTGTTATTATTATTATTATTTTTTGTAAAAATCTATAGGACCGCTAACGACCTGAGGTATGTAAAAGTATTTTTTTTTCTGCACATCAATAATTTAATCTCTGATGACTAAATAAATGCAATGAACCTTTATTCCACAAGGTGGCTAAGGTGGCAATGTCTGATACACATTGATGAAGTGACATTTCACTAGTTACCGCAGGCAGAAAACAAAAGAATTGGAAGTATCATCAGCAAAACTTGAAATAGCTCAGTGATTTACTGCAGAGCAAGTACTGAACACAATCAAATATGAGTGTCACTGGATGGTGGAGCTGGTGAAGAAGCTGTCAGCGCTCAAAATGTTGGTTTTCGAAGATGTTGAAAATGATAGCTTTGAGAATATGTTTGAGATTGTGAATATGAGCCAGATGCTGAATACACTGGGAAATGAGCTCTGATGAGGACAGTGATGATGGTTAAACATCTGCTCAAACTGAACCCGTCCAACTCCAAAAGGTAAACAAATTATTTTACTCTTCAAGAAATGTTACTCTCTATTATCGGTAGGGTTTCATATAATTGCGACGGGCAGAATTTCATCCATGTAAGATTTAGATCCAGGTCGCTAAATACCTGAATATGTAATAATCATTGGTGAAACATTCATACATTTAATGGATATAATATATATAGACATTTGCATCCTCAGAATATTCCTTCATGTCGTAAACCTTGTTTTGAACAATTTGACAATCCTTTCAAAGCTGTTTCTTCTTTTATGTGGTTGTATTTTGAATATTGTTACAAAATCAAGACATTTTCTGTTGTCTGCAAACATTTTTTTTATTATTTTTTTTTTTTTTTACATATCTAGAGACTTCAATGATGGATTTCAAAAAGTTATTTCAGATGTACAGTGATGACGTGCAGGTGGGAACTGGGACGCTGTTGATGGATACTTGAGAACCTCTGAGATTAGAAAATGCCAGCGAATGTAATGCTCATGTTTAACACATTGGGAATGTGGAAATGAGTATGAATGCATGTAGATAGAGGGGCATGATGGATGGGCATATCAGGCCACTTTTGGAACAAGATTAACATGTGATAAGAGTTGTTGTGTGCTCTCTATCATGTGTACCGTGGGGAATTATTAAAGGAGAACTCTGCCGCAAAAAAAAAAAAAAGCAAGCAACCCTTTGGCATAATAACACATTGGCACCTAGACCGTTCTCTGAGATTTGTTTTCATGATAGTCGATAAAACTCTTTACATTTGATTATCATGAAAACAAATCTCAGAGAATGGTTGACTAGGTCCATATGTGTTATTAGACCAAAGGTTAATTTTGTGCCGGAGTTCTCCTTTAAGATTCCAGAATACATGGATGTGATGGAAGTATCTCCCTCTGCATGTTTAATAAATAGACTTTACACAGCATTACACAGCTCTGTTTTATATGCATGACTGGTTGCAGACACTATCTGCTCTTATTCTCATTATGCCAAACATGAATTGGCCAGGACCGACCACTGTAGGTCATCACCATTCACATTGGCAATCTAAAATTTTTCCGTGCTAATGCTTCTTTGGATTAACTAAAAATGCAGCTATTTTTATTCATAATTGCAGTCTGTTAATGACTACTCAGGAGGGTGCTTTGTATAAGAAGCACAGATTGTTTTAATGCATTCTTCGGAGGAAGAACCAAAACATAATAATAATAATAATGAAAAAAAAAAAAAATGAAAGGACCTCGGGAGTCAGTCGTTGTCACATCATCAAAAATTATAGTGTATGCTATGTTTTACAGATGCAACATAATACTCAGTATTGTGGTGCAAGAAACTGCTGTATTTCTTTAGATTGATGAATGTAAATTTTGTAAGCTGTGTTTTAATTTGGCACTGACTGCCAGTCTAAATGAGTTACAAATCACAAGTATAAGATGTGACTGAAGTGACATGAGAGATAAGAGTAATCTGTTCTCAAAGAAATACCCAATGGAAGGACATTCTGACAAGCACTTTTGTCTGTGCAGCAGCATTTGCATGCATGGCAGGCTGGTTTGTTTACCTGAAAATCTTGTTTGTGTTCTCTGACGCATAAATCTTTTTTTTTTTTTCTGTTTTTCCCCTCAGACAATGATTATGTTAAAGAAGATTACAAATCTAAGAGATAAAACAGATAAACGGTTAAGTGTAAATTAGATTTTAGATGACCATGTCAGTGATATACATGCTACATTTTAGAGTATTTATTTTTTTTTCCAGTTTGTGGGCCTGCCTCCCTAAGTGTTGAATATGCTTTAATCATTTTCCTCCCACTGATGTTTGAATGTGGGCTATATGTCAGCCGTAAGCCATTGAGCGACCACTATAGAGACTGAAAGATGAGTAATAAATTAGTACCACCCTTTAGAATCTTGATTAGGAGAAGTGCTGAGAGATTGGTAATTGGGTCAATAACATATATTGTCCACAACCAAAAGGAAAAAAATGCGTTGCGCCTGACTTGACTCCAACACATCTCAACAGTTTTTACAGGTGCTTGTGAAAGTATCAACAGGCAAAGCTACTTTCAATAAAATGTCAAACATATTATGAAAACTTTAGCTGTGTTGCATGAGAGTAAGCAAGCACACACGGACGCGAAAACCATCCAGCGTTTCTGCACCAGGTTCATTTTTGACATAATGCGTATCCAGCATAAAAGTCATATATATTTAAGCAGTGAGGTCTTCCCCGCTTTTTTTTCCTCTTAAAAAAAAAAAAAAAAAAAAAAAAATCCAAGCCTCCTGGGAAGTATCACTCTTAAATGCCTCAGCTGAATGCATTTCCCCCTCACATGTCGGCATTTATTAAAATGCGGTGTTGGAATAATTTATCCGCTCCCATCAGGAGACCGTTATATTCCCTGTGCCCACTTGTAGCTGTGACAGCCTATGATGTGTATATGCACAAACACACAAATACATTTAGCCACAAGAAAAAAAAAAAAAAAATACCCACATGCTCTCACATATGTTATGCCCACAGATTCACAAACGCTGGTATTTTTCTGCATTCATTTTGGTTGTTGAGAAACACGCATTGTCACTGCAGAATCAATGTATTCACTGTTTTGTTTCTGGCATTGCAACCTTCCCAAGTAACGCGGAAAAAAAAATTAAAAATCTACCCTGGAGTAACATGTAGTATAAATGGAAATCAGGCCTGGATCAGGGGGCTTCTCCCAGAGGGGATGCAGACAATAGAAGGATGGTTATTTACCTTGCATTAGGCCTAGCATAATGTAAAACACAGTGGCTGGAAGCTAGTGCATGTTCTGTTGATAAAAAAAAATGAGTTATAGAAGAGGGAATAGCAAATATTTTGGATCAGTAGGTTACAGGAATTATTTAACATAAGCAAATGGGCCTCCAAATAATGAAGACATATGCTGCTGGAGAGTGCTTTAAAACAAACAGGCAGTGTATCTTTTATGCATGGCTACATGTGTTAAACACATTTCAGTTCCTGTCATTTTCTCCAAAACAAATATTAATTAAATCCTACAAGAATGTGAACAATATGGACAACTATTTTAAACAAATGTTATCTAATGGATTGCTGTCATGCACTTTCCCCCCTTCCCAACAGATGGAGGATCATTGCTGGACTAGCATATCATTCTCTCTTCTACTTAAAATAAAAGATATTTCCTTCTAGGTTGGATTCTCTAATCTGTCATTGAGCTCAGTGTCTGATGTGATTTCAATCTGCTTTGTGTGAGAGGGGAGAGGGAGCTCTCTTTGTGGATGGTTAAGCATTTTTGAATTGATTTGAGGGCTGCTGCGTGCTCCACCCTTTGGTAAAGATCTAAGATCATGTTGTAGCTTCATTCCCCGTCAGCATGCTCAGCACTTTGAACACTGAGGAGGAGATAGTCCCACTTTGATCTGAAGCCACTGAACTGATACTTTATCAATAACTGCCATTTTGTAAACCTGTGAAGAGTAAAGACAAGCTGAAGTTTGACAAATATACAATTTGATTTTCTTTTTCAAGAAATGTAACCATTTGAGGCTTGCATTTTTAAGCCTCAAAACAGGAATATAATTATTACCATATATATATATATATATATATATATATATATATATATATATATATATATATATATATATATATATATATATATAATATATATTATTTGCATGGTATCCATTTGTGTGTGTATATATAGGCCTATGCATAAATATATAGTTTGGAGTACTTTTTTTCAAAGAAATTATATTTTATTCAGCAAAGATACTGTCAGAAGAAACAGAGGATCCATGTGCAAAAGCAAGTTCTTGCAATAGTCTTTAATGAAGAATTAACATAGGCAATATGTTGTGCAGCGACACAGAACAGGAATAACTCAAAGTTAGTGTACTTTACAGTAGGTTAGCAGAAACAAAAGACACCTGTCTTGGTTATTTGCAGAGCTGGAAGTTCATGTTGGGCAGTAACGCTGTTCTTGTAGTAGCCTTAAAACAGCAGAGAGAAGACTGGTAAAAGGCCACAAGCACCAGAGATAGCACAAAAAAACGAGCACAACTCCTCTTGACTAGACAAGATAATACAAGGTAAATCTTAATGGATAAAATATAACATAGCACAGGCATGACTCACATACACGTACTCTGACAAAGAACAAGCCGGGGAACAAACGTTAGAGAAAGTAATGAGACTACAGTGAGAACAGGTGATTGCAACGCTAATTGCAATGATGAAAAGGTGGGAAAATAGAGAGAGAGAGAGAGAGAGAGAGAGAGAGAGAGAGAGAGAGAGAGAGAGAGAGAGAGAGAGAGAGAGAGAGAGAGCAAACTGAGCTCATGACAGATAAGCCTACTAATGATCAAAAATGACAGTAAATACATATAATGATTCTATTTCAAATAAATGCTACTCTTTTAAATGTTCTATTCATCAAATTATCACAAATTTATCATTTTTTCCATGTAATATAATTAAGCACCACAACTCTTTTCAGCATTGATAATAATAAGAAATATTTATAGAGCAGTAAGTCAAAATATTATGATTTCTGACAGATCATGAACATTAGGTTTGCATGAATAAACTGAATTTAAAACATATGATAAAAGTTATTTTAGATTTTAATAATATTTCACAATATTTATAAAAGATGGTAGATCAAGAGATATTGGGTGATTTCCCTTTTCATCGGCCATGTTGAATTTCTGCTAAACCTCATTGACATTTTATAAGAACTGTTATATTATAGGATAGATAATATATAAAGTAATACACTGAATGGTCAAAAATAGCTTTCAAGGGTTTGTGTTTTGTGGGCTCCTTGCACCAGAGGGTTTCAGTACAGTAAAAAGCATAACATCACTCCTTTTGCTTCTATCTTATAAAACATAGATGACTTGTTGCTTTGGTCTATAGCTTCTTCTATCTTATAAAACCCATTGAAATTGAGCCTTTTACACAAAGTTAAATTAATTTATTCTGGGTGAAGACAGGATAAAGACTGAACTTTTTGGCATGGCAGAAATCTAGATGCATGTTTGTGTTATGGCAGAATTCAATAAGTCGAACTGTGTTATCTCTGCCCGGAGATGTGGAAATTCTATTCAGGTGCCGTCATAACTTGAGTAAATTGTTTGTGTTCCCGCTTTCTGCCACAACAGTTGGATGAATAAGGTATAACGCTGCACAGACATTCCATGTTCTCATCGTGGAGGGCCAGAATAAATGGGTAAGGCAGCCAGTGACAGTTGTAATCTGTTAAAACCTCTGGTCAGCAACTCCCTGGCTCATTTGCTGTGAAAGGGTTTCACTGATCCCTCACAGTGGCAGAAGGCTGTATTATCACAGTGGACATATGCCCACACAAACACAGAGTCAAATTAAACGCAACGTCCCCCTAGTACTGTTTGTCCTTTATTGCTTTTCAGCCAAGACATGTAAATATGGCAATGCAAACAAATCTAGATGTAAGAAGGATTTATGTAGAGGCTTTTAAATTGGTCTTTTTAGCGAAAGGCAAAAAGAAGACTTGAGCTCTGCACTGCAGGATTGTTTGCCGAGCACTGTTCAATCAATTTTTGTAGGTGATCATAGATTCTGTTTATTTATTTATGTATTTTTTCTATGACAAAGTACAATCTTAGAAGAAAAGGTTCTAAGGTTCTATCAGTGCTACGTATTTGGAACCCCTAAAAAGTTCTATACAGAACCCTTTTTAAAGGTTGAATAATAAGAACCCTTTAGGGATCTTCGTAACCAGGAATAAGGTTGTATATGGAACCTTTTGGGTTCATTCATTATCATTTGTTTTTTCCTTTCCGGATTAAATATTTTATATAATTGACAAACATCAAGACCCTAATGTATTTATGATGCATGTGAATGATCAAAAAATTCAAGAAATGGGGGTTAGAAAATGTATATATTTTTTTTATCATTTTATGTAGTTAATCAATATCACACAAAGAGTGCCAATTTAGTTTTTCTCCTCCAAAAAATCAGCATCATTAAAATGTGATATTAAGTTAGTACAACAGTTTAATAAACAATAATTTAATTAAAACTACAAAATGTTGCAGAATAATGTAATGAATGAATAATTGTGCCAAAAGGGTTCTTTCTTGTCATTATAGAAACTTTTTTAGCATAAAAGGTTCTCTGGACTATAATTTGCACTATAAGTGCAATTTCAGATTCTATTTAGATGCAAGAATATCAGTTCTTTCTTTGCAGTAAGTGTAAATAGTAGTTAGATGCTATTTGTACTTATAAATTGTGACAAATACTATTTGACCCTCAGTGTTGTTTTACATTGAACAGCATGCAATAATGACATGAGAGTGTAAATGATTATGTTCATTAAAATGATTAAATGGATGCCACCTTATTGGGACAATAAAGCGCTCCCTACACCTACTCCAAACCCTAACTGGAAAAAAAAAAAATACTTTATTGTTAAACACTTTAGACAATTTATTTCCACTTTTCAAATATTTTCTAAGACTTTTTATTGAAAAGGGGGATTCGAACTCGGGTCGATTTGTGTCAAAACATTTGTCATGCACCGCTACCCCCTAAACTATTGATACTGGTGACAATCTGGAGTCTTCCGTTATTTTGTATACATGTCCTAACCAGACGTCAGCAGGTGGGAAATAGTGTAAATAGCCTCTGCCAACAAGGTGGGCTATTTGCACTTAGTCTAAATAGACACTTTGTAAACCCTACCCATCACAGAAACTTTCTGCTATTTTATATTTTCAAAATAGATCATTATGTATGGTTTATAAACTTGTTTCCTCATGGGGACCAACAATTGTTGAACATGTAGTGAAAGTTAGTGGGGTTCAAACAACACAACACAGTCACAAGGATTTGAAATGACATGAGGAGAGTAAATAATGACAGAATTTGCAGTTTTGGTTGAATCGAAAACCTAATGGCATTCGGAGTTTTTGCAGACTGCTTTTCAGTATTACTGTAGTTGTATAACCCATACACTTCACTCAATTATGTTTTTGGGAATCACCAAGAGAGCTGACTCACTGTCTGCGTGCCTTTTCCATTACTGTTTAGCAGTCTCTGTGAGGACAAGTTCACATTGTTACTGTGTACCCACTTACGTGGGTTGCCGTATGTTAGAACCTTGTAGCTTTGTCACTCAGACATTTCCTGTGACACAACTCGATCCCAATATACATTTTTTTTAAAAAAAGGTTCCAAAGCAAAGGTTTCCCAAAGAAACTTTCTGAATCTGAAGAACTTTTTGTGCATTTGAAAAGTTCCATGGACGTGAACATACTTCATAGAGCAATGTAGTGTATCTTCTCATTGTTTTTATTTATTTATTTATTTATTTATCTATTTTGTTTGCACAGTTGCAACTTTTTTTTCCCATTAAGCTACCTGTGAACTCATGTCACATTTTTAGTGCAAAAACAGCCTATAGTTGTTGGCCATAGCATGATTTAGAATTACTGACTGTTTAGAAATTAGTAGGATATATGCATTTTGCTTGGCACTTCTCATCTGGTGTACTTCTCTTTCCACACAAGACTGCCACAATTTGTTACTCGTTGTTCTGTCAATTTTATTGAATTAACACATTATTGTAATAAACCTGAATGGACATAATTTATATTACCATCTGTCTACACAACTAAAGTCATTGTCTTGATTAAAGCTGCTTCTAGTACTTTCTCATTGCCAGTAAGTAGTCTGTGATTTAAGATAAAATCTTAAATATAGCTTTTTATGAACATCAGAGAAAGCAGCAGCAAGCTGTAAATTGACAGTCATGTGAATCACAGCACTTAATTTTTCTACAAACAAAAAAAGTATTTCATGATGACATTAAATACTAGATATTCCACTTTCCACATTCCATTTATTTTAAGAATTTGACTTTTTTTAATTATTATTATTATTATCAGTGATGCAATTCTTTCATCTAAGTCCACTAGGCTGGAAAATGATACTTACAGCTGTGTGTGAGAGAGTTTGGGCAGAATTCAAAAGAGGTTTGACGATTGACACTTATTTGATAGCCTTTCAATAGCTAATGGGTTTCTGCACAGCTGACCGGCTCACCAGCCCATGCTCCAATGAGCGGGTCAGAATCAAAATGCATGAGATCTATATTTCTTCACTGCAAACAACTCTTGAAAAACACTTTTCACATCAACAGACTCAGAAGGACATGTCATACACACTCACACTCTTAGATAGAAATAGCGCACTTCAAAAACGAAGAATAAATCAGCATGGAGTGATTGTGACTAATATCCTTGAAAGAGACACGTGAAGGCCGTAACATGTGGGCATTAATACATCAATTATTAAATAAGACCTCCGTGTGCAAAATCTCTAGTGATAATTAGTTATTAATTTTGCTTTACCCAGCCTTATAAAAGTTTTATGGGAGAGTAGTATGGGAGCTACGGAGTTATAACCATAACATGCACAATTTTCAGGTTCTATTTGAGCTTCAGTTGGGTTGAAATAGTTTAACTTTTCTGGCTAAACTGTGTGAAACTGAAAAATTTCCCTAAGCCAACTATGGTCATAAGTTACATTGTTAACCGTAGAATTTGACTGAACTTGCATCCATATTGGCTCACAATGTACCTAATTGTAAAAATTCTTAATCAAAACTATGCCCCTCATATTGTGAGAATTACAAATATTGCACTAAAATTATATTCTTTAAAACTATTTCTGTAAAATGGCTGGTTATAAATAGTCTTATAATTATCACATGCCATAATTACTCATATTATTTAGCCCTAAAATATTTTACAATACTGAACAAGGCTGCATTCCACTTAATTTTTTTATGACCAGCTTGCTAAATTCCTTCTGTCTCATAGACTGATGA
Source organism: Cyprinella venusta (assembly GCA_038021265.1). Taxonomy (NCBI): domain Eukaryota; kingdom Metazoa; phylum Chordata; class Actinopteri; order Cypriniformes; family Leuciscidae; genus Cyprinella; species Cyprinella venusta. The sequence continues at coordinate 29,266,134 of CM075864.1, forward strand.
AATTCATTACATACATTTCATGAGTGCCTACTGGTGGAACCATTGCAATGGGTTGAATTGGAACGCCCCAAGCCCTAGATCACTTGGAATGCACCATGGATTCTGATTTATAAAAAAAAATAAATAAGCAAATAAAATAATAAAAACAATGCTGATAACTTTTGCTGATAATTTACTCACCCCCACGTCATCCAAGATGTCCATGTCTTTCTTCAGTCGAAAAGAAATTAATGTTTTTGATGAAAACATTCCAGGATTTTTCTCCATGTAATGGACTTCAATGGACACCAACTGTTTCAAGGTCCAAATGACAGTCATAAGAGGTCATCATATTATAAGAATATCCTGTAAGTTTCAGAACTGAAAACATCCTTGGTAGTTCAATAAAAGCTTTTAGGCTCAGCAAACGACTTGTTTTTCAAAGTGGGGAACTATGACGACAAAGAGGATATAACACCACCCCCGCAGAAGAAGATCAACGCCTACTTCAACACGGCCAGTTTAGCCCCGCCCACCGATTCGTGCATTACACGCATAGCTAAATAACATAGATGCCTACGTGATGACAAACAGGATTGAGATACCGAGCAATACAAAATATTGCGCAGTGCTTGGTTGTGGAAGAAGACAGTCGCTGCATAAGCTTCCTCTGGATTCCAACAGGACTGCATGGATAAACTTTATTTTTAATGACGTTCCAGCTGATGAGGTAAAACATCGTCCGTCTGTTCGCTTCATTTCACTGAGGATTGTTTTGTCAACATGACTGGATTGTCAGACCGATTAAGATTAAAGAACGGTGCTGTGCCGTCTATATTGGATCCAACAGGAATGGTGCAACACACGGACTCTGGGTCGAACATGTATGGGCGAATCATTCCCGTTGCCATTTTACAAAAACAATTTTCCGAGTTGAAACGAGCGAGTTGAAACTCATTATAATATGCAAAACTCTTATCCACTCACAGCAGTGGGCATTTACAGTACTTCCAAGTCTTCAGTGCGAGACGCCTATAAAAATCGATCGTTTTTGAGCTAGGCTCAAAACTAGGGTGTAAAATAGATACCTAATACATATTTTGATGTTTTTGAATGCAAAAACCAAGCGAACATCATAAGTTGACCTCCGACAAGAATATAATAAAATTTAAAAAGCCAGTTCATGAAAAAAGCTTCCCCTTTAAAGACAAAACCGAATATGTTTAGAGTATACTCACTAAGGCCGAAATTGACACAATTTTGTGTGTTAAAGCAATATAATCCGCGAAAAATAACTTTTACTGGCCAGATCTTTTGAGGTGGAATTTCTATAAATGTGCGCATTGAAAATCATCCCAGAGAGCGCACGAGCACTGATTAGTTTAAAATCACTTGAATGTTTAAAGTGGTAAGACTTACAAAGACGTGCAAATGGTAAACTTAAGGCACAATGCATTGCTGGCCCGATTGTGCAAGTGAATATTCTGTCATGTCCCGACTCCTGTGAGTGTGTATCACCGCCACAGCGCTTGATGCTTGCCTTGCACAACACATTTTTTGGGAGAAGAGAGAAGACACGGCACCACTGAACGCTCAAGTTGTTTGTGAAATTGCGTCTGACAGATAAAATAATGATTTGATTTTATAATCTGTGTGGATAATGATTGTGGGAATTTCACGCATTATAAATGTGATACCTGCGGGAATGATTAGAATTATGCACAATACCCGCAATCCCGTGCCGAAATTCAAGCCCTGAAGATATAAATAAAAATTCCAAATGCAACATACAGTATAATAAAACAATAGAAGTTGTAATAATAAATGTCCACTTGAGAAAAGTGTTTGACCAACGAAAAAACAAACGTGTTTCCATTCCTTGAAATTGGTCTCAGATGACGGAATTGTTGGCAAAAATTTGCTGTGTGAACTCAGCTTTACAGGAATCTATCTCAGAGCACCATTTGCTCATCGTGTATCCCGGAAGCTCATTTCATTGTGAATTGTGTCTTCTATTCTGGCTTGTTGACAATAACAGCTAATGAGGGATCTAATGTAATTAACTGTCATGGCTAACCTTGTGTTAAAGTGTGCTCATCAATCCCCACTAGATGGATGTCAGTGTTGGATACATTCCTGCCTGGTCTTTATGAGACAACGTTGTCAATTAATCACAGTGAGGAACGCATTCACAAATCCTTCACCTGTTCATTTGTGAAGGCTTAGTCAATAATGAGCTGTGAATCACTGTGTTAAGAATTTGATCGCTCTTCAAATGACCTTTGCCCAATGGGAATCTGCTTACTGTGCCACAGGACATGGTGAAATCCACAGAACTGGACTGTTTTGATGATCAATATATGGATTAGTTAGGTCAGACAAGGTAATTACCAGCCACTCTCAATCAATGCATGACTCTTTTCTCTTCCCCTTTTTGTTAGACCACTACAAAAATCTGAAATCAGTAAACATGCTAAGGCTAAGTAGCAATGTGCCTAATTGTTTGACAGTGTTGGGAGTAACGCATTACAAAAGTAATACATTACAGTAACATATTACTTTTTGCTGTAACGCAGTAGTGTAAGGCATTACTAATCAATTTTCAGTAATATTTTACTCGTTACATGTTCAGTGAGGCTTGTATTACAGTTGTATTACAGTGTATTGTCTGCTTTTACTTCTTAAAGGCAACAGACTATGTGAAAGTTTTAAAGCAGTCTTTTAGTGCCAGTTCAGAGCGGTCACGTCTGTAACATTGTTTTTCCTCATAAATGCGAACACGAAAACTAAAATAAAATGAATATTTTAAGTTCTATGGAGACTGGAGAGCCAGCCCTTCCTCATCCGATTTGCGCAGTGTAATAAACAGAATTACAAAAAATATATTTTGCCTCCTATTTTTTTTGTCACGCATGAATGTGTGTCTTTTCCCTAATATTAAAAATAAAACAAAGACTGATATTTGTCTAATGTCTGGAGTCCTTTAAGGAAGTAGCCTATATACGTTTCAATACATGTATTTTCTGAGAATTTTTATTTCATATTTTGACTGCAAATGTCATGTCCATAATGCTGGACTTCCCCAATTTTAAATAATTTATCCTCAACTAGTTTTGTGGTGTAGGTCTACGTATTTTATAATGTTAACTTCAAATAATACTAATAGCCTAATTTAAAGAAAAGGCAGCATTGGATCTGGACGGTAAAGAGAATAACGCTGGAGTTGGAAGAGGTGTGTCGCGATTCTGTAGGTTCGTGAATCTGAATCGTGTGGCGAATCGCGATTTTGGTTTCTTATTGCATATCGTTACAGCCCCAAAGTTAAGTTCTACTTAGTTATTTTGGTGAAAGTAACTCAAAAGTAATACATGAGTAATGTAACGCATTACAATTCTGAGACAGTAATATTGTAAGGTAATGAAAATAACAGTAACAAGTAATACCTAATGTATTACAGTTTGGAAGTAACTTGCACGACACTGTTGTTTGACTACAGTATGACGCGGTTATGTTGTATCCAGCACTACGACATGGTTGTCTAGAGTTTTCTGTGGGTATTTCATTTCTGACCACAGAGCACTTCATTGCAGATTTACAGCACAGTGTAAGATTATGTAAGGTACACTACTCGTTCACTACACTTACTAAAAATGAGGACGAACTGATGATCTTACTGCTTATTCATGCTGAAAAGTTAAGAACATATCTGTTTTTTTTTTCTTTCTTTGTCTTTTTTCCACCCCAAGCTATTACAGGCTCATCTATTAAAGAGAACAAAGGGATGTTTATTTTGCACATTGGCCAGACAAGCATATGAAGCTTCTAATTAGCAATTCTCTCCGCAGCCAGTAAATTATTAATATTCCAATTTATGGCAAAATATTGAAATGCATGCCTGAGAGATCATGGCTGAGAGTGTGACGGATTTTGATTCATGGCTGCGGGGTGAGAGCCAAAGGGCTGTGACCTGCAAGGGAAGTCAGCTTAATGATTCAAACTCAGACTGCAGAGGTTTGTAAACAGACCTGATGATGTCTTTGGTGAGGGGCAAATGGTTTAAGGTACTTTATTTGCTTCCTGAATTCATCTCTAACTTGGTCTTCTGGGAACAATGAATCGGGGCTAGGTTGGATTTGCAATTATGAAACAAAGGCTCCAGATTAGAGATGCAATTTCATTATTTTATTTAGTATTAGTGCCACGGAAGTCTAAAAACAGCAGTTTTATGATCCTGGGTGCAAATCCGTAACGTCGATAATTCAAGTGTTGATTATATTTCATTTTATCTTTCTCTTGAATGCGTGTATTGGTGGTTGCTGATTACTTTAGTTCAGGTTTACAGATATGTGGATTAGTTTCATTCCAACATTTTGATAAGATTAACATTTTTTGAAATAATATATTATTTTGTTATATTATCTTCAACACAGTTTCATTGGAAAAACATACCTGTGGCAACATTTTTGCAGACAGTTTTGCAGACAGAAATTATCACTAGAGGCAGTAAAACAGCAAACACTTTTAACCAATTTCACACTCAATTATGATTACAAGTGCATAATATGGATAAAAAAAAAAGACTTGTTTTCACGCAGCTCCTTGCACAATTATGTTATGACCTCAAAGCTCATTTCATCACAGTCTATGATTTGTAAAGACATATATATATATATATATATATATATATGAGAGAGAGAGAGAGAGAGAGAGAGAGAGAGAGAGAGAGAGAGAGAGAGAGAGAGAGAGAGAGAGAGAGAGTGAGAGTTGGCATCACTTAACCAGCTCCATATATTTTACAAAGTTTGCTCAGTTGAGCTGGTACAGCTTGGACTTGTGATGTGGAGAGCTGTGGGTACGAATCCAATGAAAGACGAGTCATGATAAAAGAGTTCAAAGACAAGCTAATATGCAATGTTTATGATTGTGTTCTCATTTTGTCTCATTTGTTTTGTTTTGTCTCATTTGTGTTGTGTTTTTTTTTTTTTTTTTTTTTTTTTTTTTTTCATGTGATGGAGCATTAATCTTTTAGCTCCACTCTGTAGTACATTACATTTCATTTCAAAAGTGTGGTGATAAGTGCAATCACCTAAATACTGAAATACTAGTATTTTTTTTTTTTGATAAGAAAAATATTTTTAGTGCCACTCAGATTCAGATTCCTTTATTTGTCATTGTCATATGTGTTTCACACATCCACTATTCAGTAATTCAGTGCAGTAGGAACTAATCAAAAGAGCACAATTTAAATATAAATACAAGTATAGAATACACTACAAAGAATTAAAAATAAAATAAATAAATAGTTCAAATCACGTTCTCTGGTTAAGCAGTCTAATAGCTGTGGGGGAAAAGTTGTTTAATTGCCTACTAGTTTTTGCCTTGACACTTCTGTATCTTTTACCAGACTGAAGGAGTATGAACGTGACACATGAGAAATGAGTAAAACCCTTAATAATACAATTTGCTTTATGAATACAATATTCTGTATAGATGTCCTGAATATTTGGCAGTGACACACTAATGATGTTTTCAGCAGTTCTCACAATCCTGTTAAGTTTATGTCTCTCCTCTGCCGTACTCTTCCCAAACCACTGGACAAACTGTCGTGAAATATGCATGACCCAACGTATTGTAATGCATAACATAAAACGTCTGGGTGATGTGGATCTCAGCTATTCTTTAAGTTTATATAGGGATTAAACAGTATAGCTATAATCAGTGAGCTTGATTTAAAAAAAAAAACAAAAACAAAAACAAAACAAAAAAAAAAAAAACTAAAGCCAATCATTCAACTATGGAAGTCCTTTTAATAGAAGTGTATTATTAACTAGAACAAAGCACCAACATTGTCATTGTGTGCTATTCGTATGACCGTCACCATGATTGTTAGCATGATATTTAAAGAACTAATCAAACAAGCACAGCACACATCCTCCCACAGTTGTTATTATGCTGAAAGCGGTGTGTAATAAGATAGCTGACTCATATTTTGTGCAAAAGTGTGTCCGATTGTGTAGGCAACACGACTTGCTAAGATGCAGCATTACAAGTTTATCATTGGTTCTCTCTCTCTCTCTCTCTCTCTCTCTCTCTCTCTTTCTCTCTCTCTCTCTCTCTCTCTCTCTCTCTCTCTCTCTCTCTCTCTCTCTCTCTCTCTCTCTCTCTCTCTCTCTCTCTCTCTCTAAAAAAAGGGCAAATCCAGTTTATTCCCAGAAGTGTTCATTCTATTTATCTTTTACCTAAAAAGGAATGTATCTCAATTGGATAAGAGTTTTGTGCTGTTATGCATCAGATGTTAGTGAAAAGGGCAGTCCATAGACTGAGGCAACACTTTTGTGATGACAAATTTCTCTGCATCCATACGGGTGGAACTAAGCTCACTATGTTTTATAAATTCATATGGTTTGCATGGCTCTTTCCCTGTGCACGATCTTCCCTGAGATCAAGTCATATTATGGACAGTTTTCACCACAGGAGACCTGTGACACATTTGCTGTTGTATCAACACTGAACATTTCATTCATCCAAATTTGTGGCGAACACACAACTGAGATCCTCTGCAGTCAAAACACGCTTTACAGATCATGCGCATTGTTTACCACACACTTCACTTTCTCATGTCTTCCCATTCTATTTATCTCTCACTTTTTCCACTGATTGCATCTCTCTCGGTTCCATCTCCAACTATTCCTTCGGGTTTCACACAGCTCATTATAGGGAGGTCCTGCTGCAGAGGCAGCAACAGTCTGAAAATTTCATTAAGAATTTATTGATGAGACCACACTCATGTGGAACACTGTTTACCCAATGATGGAGACTCTAGTCTGCAGTGAGGGCGCCAGGCTCTGATGCTGTGGTAAGTTGGATAAATGACATTGCAATGGCCTCCCCATTACAGGCAGGGTGAGAAAGACCTATGCTCACAGGTGGGACTGAGCTTAGGCTCTGGACTTCTCAGTATGGTTTGAACTAGGGGCATGCTGACCTCAACAGCGGGGTTAATCTTAAAGGTAGCGTCATCTTGTGATATTATATTCCCCAAAAGTAATTTGTGAGGTGTAAGACTCATCTTGAACTACTCCCAGAGCAGGTCAGTCAGTTAATGTAGTGTAGTGGGTTAATGTGCAAATCCTACCAGTGCACCCTGTACAGGTGGCAACACCTATGATTAAGAACTCTAAAAAGTCCCTCGGTGCTTAACAGGTTAAGAGTAATTTATACCAGTGATATTGTTTAAAAATAAATAAATAAATAACTGTACAGCTGACATTTACAATAAGGGTTTCAATTGTAGAAAAAAAAAGAAGAAAACTTTTCAAAGTTGATACATAACTAGCTAATCAGTATCATAGATTGTATGCTTGGCCAGTGCCAGTACTGATTTATGCTAACCCAATATTGCCAATATTTTTCTATATAATATAGTGTATATTTTGCTACATTTATTGTTGTGAAATGTCGCGTTGAACTCTTTTGAATGCATAATTTTTACATTTTATTCATTTTATATTTATTATTATACATTATCCACACATGTTTTGGAAATATTGTCATCCAATTTTAAGTCTGCATAAAATGAAAATTCACCCAATTTACTAAATGGGTGTTATTGATCTTTTTGGGAATAATTCATCCACAGTATTTTTAATCAAAATGTCACCGATCCACGTCACAGTGTCTCAACAGAACTGTCGCCAAAGTGCTATCCACAACAGGACCCAGTTTGAGTTTCAGCGGTGCCAGGAGACCTGCGGGGAGTTCGCATGTTTCCTCCATGTCTAGTCCAGCATCCCAATCTACGGAGGACAAAAAGTTTGGATGATCACTAGATTATCTGGTGAAGCAATAGACTTCTGTTTCGTTATGTATATAAGACCATTTAGTCCGCTTAAACCCCATCCCTGCAATCTCACATTAATTTGCCTCCATTTTGGAGTGCAACGCCCACATCTCAAAATCCTTTTTCTTTTTTTCAATAATCAGTTGCACTCAGATATACATCACAAATTGGAAGAAAATACTCGGGTTTGATTTGGGTTGTGCTAGCCTATATGTAGCTGTCTCTGTGTTACACAAACTAAAAGAACGTTTATATATGTTCTGGCTATATATATATATATATATATATATATATATATATATATATATATATATATATATATATATATATAATACACAACTTTCATCAACTTTTCATTAACAAAATCATGTAGCTTACATTATCATACAGTAGAATCAAAGATATAGTGCTGGACTAGTGACAGTTCAGTCAAGTGACTTGAAACTCTCTCACACTGGCTCAAGGCCAGCTGAAAATCCTCACCATTGAACTCTGCATTATCGAAATCAACACAGTCTCAGTGAAGGGAAATTACGTGCTCTGGCCTATGACCAAGTGACAGGCAAAGAAAATGAAGGACTGCACTGGCTTTAGAAAGTTCAAATTTGATTCAGATTCATTTATTTGGCCTTCGGTCATTTCATAGGCAAAGACTAAGCTTATCAGGATAATCTGTCACTCTGAATTATTGGACTCTCTCTCTTTAGATAGGGCACTGGCCATTATCTTTCCGAGCCAGATTGTACTGTTTAAACAAGGCGACTATCAAAAAAGAATTAAGAGGAAATTAAAATGACAAAGTCTAATTGTAGAGCACTTCATTTTATTGATGTACTTGTGACATTGTGACAGCTTTTAAGCTGAAGCTCTATTACTTGGGTCAAAAATATAGAGTTTACGCTTAGTTTTTATAGCTTTAAGTATTTAAACCAAAAGTAAAATGTAAAAATCAGTATGTAAATGCTAGTCAAGATGGCTCATCCAATATTTTGGATGTACATTTCTTAAAATCACAGGATGTGCTACAATTTATTTGAAGTTAACATTTGCAAGTATTCTGATGAAGAAGTGGACGTCTACTCCCAGCAAGAAGTAAATGAAGAATTTATCTGTGTCTTCCCCACTGTGTCACTGTGAAAAGACTGTTGTGTGGTAATCCATTGGGCCTTGTTGTTAATTATTTTGATGGAGCTTAAAATGTGAGTAGTCCCTTTGAAGACGGCTATAAAACAAAAATAACATTTTAATGAACAGTCTTCTCATCTCACGCTAAAATCTCTAGAATTAGCACTAATTAATTACACTGTGAGACACATATCATGTTCTGGGACATGGAAATCCCAGTATTGTTCCATTCCAGCACGTCTCGAGCCACATGCAGTATGTGTGTGAACGTTTTGTGGATATGTCTGATAGATTATGACATGATGAGAGCTTATGCTTATCTAAATGTTATATGAATCCAAAATTATGTTTTACTTTACTTTAATTTAGTCATTAATTTTTCAACTATTACTATTGAACTTTTACAACCTAATGATGACCTTATGTAGCCTCGCCCTTTTCACAGTGCTGTACAGGTTTTGTTCTGTCTTTCGGTTGTTTATTCCACAACATGAAGGTTAGATCTTACGGATTTATGAATGAGCCGCTCATTTTAAAATCTTCCCGGTCTGCTGACCTTTTTCATGACATCCGCATTACAATGCTCATGATAACTTTCGTGAACTCTACAATATGTAAATCCACATCAGCAAACTACTCTTTAACAGTGATGCCATAGAAATATACAGAGCTACCGCAAAAATGGAAGTTCAAACAATGTTGCGCAAAAGTTTATAGAGGTTTTTTTCATTTGAATTCAATAATTAAAAAGGCATGTTTAAAATGCATGTTTTGTGGGTCTAATATTTGAATTTTTAATTATATATACATTTACAATCCTGATTTGAAAAAAAACAAAAAAAAAAAAAAAACTCTCAACTTGTACATACTTTAAACATTTGAAAGATAATGGTCCAGTCAAGTATACTCAAACCAGTCAAATAATGTTTACAAGGTTTTTCTGAGTAATGAAGGCATAGCATGCAAACAGTACAGATTACTAAGAAATTTTAAGTAAATTCAACAAATTATTGGACATTAAGTAAAGTTGACAAAAAATAATTCTTAGTAAGAACAATGTTAGATTTTACAGTGAAACATCTTTTTCACTCTAGTGCATGACACCATTATTCATATCTCATTATTCATGGCATGTGACATTGTTGACATTTGAAAGATAATGGTCAGCACTGTTGGATGTTAGGTGCAACGAAGTTTGCATTTGTTTTAGTAAAACTAACATCCTTGGGTTTCTAGTGTTCTAAATTGAAATTCTTTTCAATGTTAGATTTTCAGTAACATCTTTTTCACTCTACTGCATGACACCATTATTCATATCTCATAGTTATTCATGGCATGTGACATTGTTCCTAAGACAAGCACTTCAAATGCTCAGACACTTGTGGTAAGTTGACACCATGCTTAAAAGGGGTCTTGAGTGTTCTTTACATGATTTCCCCTGCAAATAGATCACTCACGATAGTGACCGTTACCTTTGAAATGTTTATGCAAACAGACATTTACGTCTTTTATATAATAGCAGTCTCAAAATATATTTTGAGATCTTCAGTCTCAAAAAGTGCCTTCATATTTTCTGATACTTTCAAAAAGTGTTTCTTGTTTAAAGCATATTCCTAGCTGCAAAACTCTAATATTAGATGGATTTGTCATCAGTTCTAGAGCTGTGTGTTAACACTATTCTATTCTGGCTTAATGCTGTTTGTTGCAGACTAGTTTTGTGTCGTCAGCTTTTATTATGACACTATGTTTGTTCTTATATATTTTGCTCGTATGTCAACGCAGATGCTTTTGATACCTTGATGGACAAATATGTTCAATGCCTCACAGACAGGCAGCTAAATTGCTGTGAATTCCGCTTGTTTTTTTTTCTTTAAGAGGTTGGTTTCAACTAAAGGAAGAGTGTGAATCTGCAGATGGCTATCCGTGTATTGACAGACATCTGGATTTAAAGCTGATTATTATTATGACTGACACATGCAAATGGCTGGTCATATTACAGATGTTTGGGGCTTAGATGTTGATGTGTCGTGAGACGGAGACGCGGTTATCTCAGGCTGTGTTGCCATGTTGACATTATCGTAAGCATTACTGCCATCTGACAGCCAGACTTCTACCCACTCACAAACATAGATTAAAATGTGGTTATAAATGGCGACCAGCTGCTTGGTCTCGTTAGGCTTCAATAGTTATTCTTTCTTTCTTTGCTCAAAAGTAAATCAAAGTTTGGAACTCCTGAGCAATGATGGTCTGTACTGCAAATATTTCATTTTTTTTTTACCTCAACAAAGATTTAGCTAAAAAAAAATGTCCATACCAAAGAAAAAGGAGACTCAGAGCACATGCCAATAATGGTAATGGTATTTTGAAGGTGTTAAACAGCCATAGTTTTAACATTATCACAAAATGTACTTTTATTTTAACATTATAACCATTCACAAATTAGTTTTAGTGTGTGTGTGTGTGTGTGTGTGTGTGTGTGTGTGTGTGTGTGTGTGTATTTTTGTCATACTTTGAGACAGGAAAAAAGCATTGTAAATAGTTTGAGAGTGTGAAAAAAAAGTTGCAGTACAAAAGTTTGTTGCAGTACAAAAGTACATTTAAAACGCTTCAAAGCTTTTATACTCCTGAAAAAAAAGAGTTTACAACTGTGAATGGTGACACAAGATATCAAAAAGCATTCACTCAAAATTAATGTATTATTCATGTTTTTCTGTCAAACAAATCAGCATGAGATCTTTTGAATTAATGAATACACTGTTTAAAACCGCAACTGTATAATTCTTTAGAATCTGAATGAATTGTGCTAAAGGCACTGTGTGCAAAAGCATTTTTATTTATTTATTTATTTTTTTTTTTTTGCAAGGTGAGTTGAGCAGTGGGGGTTATTTTTGGAGTTGTACTTTTTTGTTTTCTGATGGAGCACCTCTCTCTCATTTTGTTTTCTTCAGATTTCAACTCAGAGGAGCTCTCAGGCAATTTGTTGTGAAGGGCATGATAACAAACAAAGATTGATTGACTCAGTAGTAGTGAGGCCAGGTGCCAGCACAGATACTTCAAACTCTGCATTTAAATGCTAATATCTCTGCTACAAACCTGGCAATGTGTCCCTCCTAAAACATCCTAACTTTTAGACAACAGCATGATAAACCACATGGGGTGTCTTCCGGAATTTTTCATTGGGCCGCAATGTTATTCTTAAAAACCGATCCAGTTTAATTGAGGGTACGCTGAAAATAATGACTTTGTGGTATGTTAATCTACTACATGTAATTTATACATTGTAAGATTAGGTTGGAAGTAGAATAAATTGTGAATATTATACTTAAGATATTAATAACTGAGAAAAAAGAGTAAATATTTACAAATACTATTTAATATTTTATAGCCACACCACATTCACTTAGCCTATGTCACTTTTACATGGCTGACTTATTTTTGCTAAGTCTTGACTTTTCTATTCTAGATTTTATGAAAACAACTGTGTGTTCATTTTGATGGTTTGATTATTGAATAGACTTTACGGTTCAAAATGATCTGAACGTGAGTTTTAATCACAATAAGCGAGACCTGCAGTGACAGCTGCTGTCAGACTCATAAACATTAAAAGAAACGGACTCAGCGACCCCTTTGATTTCAGTGGAGAAGACTGAAGCCTGATTATTGCACTTCCTGTCTGATGTCTGAGCGACTGCGCAGGCTCAAACTAAGTGTGACGACTGTCTGTGCCAAGACAAATCTGAATCACCTAATTCTTCAAAAATGTTGTTGAACTATTTTGCCCCGTTGCTTTTATGGATTCTCTATTTATGGGCTTCTACCTTGACTTTGTGGTTCCATGTCCCCCCGATTGCCTCATGGATTCCCTGCGAGCTTTTCCTCCTGTCTATACGGTAATGTCTCTATTGTGCGGCAGAAAATCCCGTGGTTATGACGCAAAATTTAGCCTATTTTTACAAAAACGGCTTGGCCGTAACATAAGATACAATGTAATGGTGCATTTTATTGTCTTGTTTCTTTAGAAATAAATAATGGACAAATTAAGTATTTGGACGCATCAGATGTAAAGTTATTCTCTGTCAAAGTGACGCCAAAATGAATGGGAGTCAATGGGATGCTAACAGCAGGTGAAGTTCTGCTACAATGGCGGCTCCCGCGAGTCTTCAACTTCCGGCTGATGGATTACCCCCTTGGTCAGACTCTAAAATGGAGAGTGACTGGAGTGAAGCAAGTATAGCTTTGCAACAGAGCGGTCATTTGAAGTCGAGGACATTTCTCCCCCACCTTCACCTGAAGTGGAGGAGGGTAAATTGTCTGTAGATACTGGGCCATATCAATTCGATTTGGCGTTTGTCGACCCCAGAGGATTAACTTTAGCAATTGTGATTAAAATATACATGATCACTCACATCAAGATGCCGCTGTGGTTGTGGAGTCCATGCAGGAGGAGCAGTTTGGCACTGGGTCGCTTTTGAGCACGAGCTGTGTGGAGAAGCCCATGTCCACCTCTATACACTGATTTCACGCAGCCGCCATTTTGAAATGGCTCTGGTGGGAGGAAAACCAGAAGTGTCGCCTTTAATCATAGGAGAGTCGCGAATCCGATGGCGTATTGTTGTGTTTAATGAAAAAAAAAATGTTATTCTAAAAAATGTACATACATTTCTTTCATACTTTAGAAACTCTAGAAACAGAAGATTGTCTTGGACTTATGCTGCATACGCAATGAGAATGGTTTCTGTAAATAAAGTGTTACAATTAGAGTTGTCTGCATACCGCGTGAACATTCACATGTTTGCTCTGTGATATACTACAAGTTCTCTTCAGAAATACTATTTTCTCAATTCTGCGCATATATTTTCACTTACTTTCATCAGTTGCTCTATCAATATTATCAACACATATTTTATATACATACATGCTTTTTTGTAGTCTATAACAGGGCAAACGTGTGAATGTTCACGTGGTACTGTATGCAGACAACTCTAATCGTAATTGAAACATATTTACAGCAGGCAAAACCGATCCAGTTTATTTAGAGGACTCGAGGGTATCTCATAAAAACAGACTAAAAAAAAAAAAAAAAAAAAAAAAAAAATCAAGAAATGATCTATTCCTCCCTAAACACAGACAGACACATTTAGTATCTTGTTAGACATCTTAGCAAATGGTCTGCCTAGACTGATCAATTCATTTTTCTTTGTTTCATTGTTTTCCGTTGTCATAATAGAAATAAACAACAACTTTGCTGTCAGCAGAACTTCTGGCAAAAAAAGAAAATGAACTGATGTTAGAGCAGGGATGCTCTGATAATTACCTTATTAATAACTGGTAAATGTCTTTTATTAAAATGTGATGCAATTTTGTCGACATATAAATTAATCTCTGAACTAAAATCAGTTATTTAGGCATCACAGCATTGTAATGTGCAATATAAAAACTGGACATTAATTTTGGACATTTGCTAAATATTTAACAATGTTATTCAATTATTAGTGGTTTTACAGATTTATCTTTTAAAGGGATAGTTCACTCCAAAATAAAAATTGTCTTCATTTAAATGAAATTTACTCACTTATTTCAAACTGAATGACTTATTCTGCTGATGCCATCATTCTTCAAAACGATGTCTTTCCGATTTTTTTTTTAATGGCCAAAAACAAAAACAGCAACAAACACTTTTTATGTTGTTGCGTTGGAATGACATACAGGTGAGTAAATTATGATGGAACATTAATTTTTTGATTATACTTCCTTTTTATGTAAGTGCTGTATGATGGCAAAGTTAATCTAAATGTAAAAAAATGGGGGGAATAAGCATGTGCAATTAAATAACAACATAAACCAATAACCGATACTGGATCAATATATTGTGAATTCCTATGATAGATTTAGTTTCCTTATTCGATACCACCAATCCTCTAAGACTATAGAGGATTTCTTTTAAAGTGAAACTGCCTCATATGAAATATACATAGAATTTCAAGATTGAACAATATGCCACTATTTGGAGGCACAGCAATGTATGCTAACTTATTGTTTTGTATGGAACAATACGTGTCCGGCACTGATAGAATGAGAATGCTGAGTGTAAATCACTGACACTGGTCTGATTGACTCTTTCCCACAGACACACATTTGGCAGCTAATTGCTCTGGTTGTGATGGACGGTTGACTCCCTTGTTTCAGTCAAGGAATTTGTTTTTTTTTTCCCCCCCTCTCTCTCACAGGTCTGGCTGAATGCCCCATACCAGCACAGCACAATAAGGCACAATCTAGGAGGATCTAATCAGTAGCAACACAGTCTCCCAGAGCAGGGTCCAAGCAGGGTCCAAACAATACATTGATTGTGTATGCTGGGTGAATCTTTGTACATTACATTTGGGGGTCGAATCAAAATCATTAGCAAATTGCCTTATACAGACGTTGTTATCTAGATGATATAGAGATTAACTAATCTGATGTCTAGCACCATTTCGTCCAAATGGACTAAGGGCTCAGTTCTCCATCAGCTATGGATGCTTTTTGTAATTCATATGTCTTTAATACATGGTCATATATGCCGTGATATATTCTCTGCTATTATTATTACTACTTACATGAGTTTGAATGAACCATTATGGATGAATATTATGGTAAATTGTGTTCCTTGTGCCATAGCGCACTACATGTCTGTCTCGACAGAAAATAAATGGCACTATAAATCTAATACTGAGCCACTGTGAATCAATGCGTAGCACACGTAGCCATTCCAGAACATTCCACATGGATGCATGTATATATTTTCATAGTCTCTGCTGTTTCACGGTGTATTCTGCTTTGATGGATACAGATGCTGAAATCAGTTGATTATTTAAGGTCCAAAGTGTGACTAGTAGAGGCTTTGCAATTGATGATACTTTAAAAGTGAAATGCTGATACTGTTAATACAACTCATACGCTAGTATGGGGGGATGCTGACGATTAATCGACTGTCATTGTTACAAACTCTCTCTCCATCACCCTACTCTCATATTTTGAGTGTCATTTATTGTCCAATAAAATGACAAAATAAATGCACTCAGTATAGTTTATTTCTTGACAGCCCTAGTGACAGACTTTTACAGATTTGGTCAAACAACCAAGAGCTCTTGTTGAAGGACATGATCTATCAGATCTAATGGTACTGATCAGCTAGCTAATTTCTGCACTTTATTTGCAAGACACTTGAGATGATGTGCAGAAAGCCAGCATCCTAATGCACACAACTGAAGGGTGTGTATTTGTGCTTATTACTGGTGGAAGCGAGGCAGCAATGTAATGAAAAGGTGTGTATAAAGAACAGACAGACAGTTTTCATCCAAAGACTCGATGACCTCCACAGCTGTCACACGCGCTCCAGACTCATTTCCAGCTCTGCTGCGAGAGGGGTGCCATCACCCTACAATTACATCCGTGGAAAACAGAGTAGATTTCTGCACTCATTTGATGTCGCCTGGCCATTATGAAAAAAAAAGATATGAACACAACGGATGTCTACTTCCCTTACTTACGTAAGCAAACACGTCCCGTATGTGTAATTCAGCTGTGAGGGTTTGTTTGTGAATGCTTAAAAAGAAGCCTAAAATTCTTTCATCACCGCTCAGCTCAGCAACATGTAATAAATAAAAAGAAATGAGAGAAAAAAATGGTAAGTAAATTTGACTTTCTTTATTCGTGCTGCAGATATCCAGCTTGGCTTTCTGTTCTCTCTCAGCATTTCTAGCCATTTGCCGCACTTACATTCCTGATTTCTGGCTGACCCTTATAAAAATGTGCATATAAATAAACATAACTTAGATTGTGCACTTCTGTTGGTAGAGATATTGAGCGAAATAATCTCATTTAGCATTTGGCACGCACTTCGACAATATATAATGGACGTCAAGGCATAAGAAGAGGGCTTGAAGTCACTCCACACGCTGCCCTGGAGAGTTTAATGTTTTATTTTACCTCCACTAAGCACCACGTCTCGACCCTGCTCACTGGATGCCACAATAAAGTAGCCTTACATGATAAAGCCAGCATGAGAATAGAGCTTTACAGAAGAAATGAAAACACAATCATGGCCACAACCAGAGTTGAGGACAACACAGGCTGTGATCCAGAGAGGGTAAAAGCCACAGGGATGTGATAAGAAGCTCATAAAACAGAGCTGTCACCACTATATAGTTTATTACCGCACAGTCTATTGTCGGCAGCTCCGCTAGCCAGCCGCAGTTTGTACGGGAAGTCTTTCCCTGGCTAGAGAATGACCTTTCAGTTTGGTGGGGCGGGATCACTATTATACTCGAGACAATAAATATTCTCGAGGCATTTTTAAATCTCTGAAGATTTATTATCTCCAAAGCAAGTTGAAGAGGGAAGATGACGTTTATGTTTGGCTCCAGGGAAATAGAGAATGAGTCCTTAATTTTTTACTTAGTTCAGAGGTCAGGTTGTCTTTAATGGTGGTGCAAAAATAATTTAGGTTACACTTTATTTCGATAGTCACTTAAGACATTCTACTAATTATAAGTAACTCTTCAACTACATGTCAACTAACTCTCATTACAGTATTAGTAGACTATAGTAGACTGTCAATAGACTGTTATGGTTATGGTTAGGTGTTAGGGTTTGGGTTAGGAGAATAAGTTTACTTGTAGTCACCAAGTTACTTTTAATCAGTTGAATGTCTGTTGAGGGATCAATAAAATAAAGTGTTAGCAGATATTAAGCTGACAGTCTACTAATACTCTAATGATAGTTAGTTGACATGTAGTTGAAAAGCTACTTATAGTTAGTATAATGTCTAAAGTGGACTATCGAAATAAAGTGTTACCATAATTTATTTGAACATTTATCAGGACAATACTTGGGAATTTAGTTTTTAATTGTACAAGTCTCTAAGTCTCTACAAGATGTTCAGTATCTGGCAGTTATGTAGAGCATGGTTTTTCAACTGGTGGGTCACAAGATCGTTTGGAGTGTGGAGTCAAAGAAACAACAACGAAATGGTGTTTCATTAACAAAGTTTGGGAGGAACACGTTCAAATGATCTATCCAATCAACACGTCCTTCCAATCAGCAATTAACTCATCTATCCAAGCAGCATTAGAGGAAGCCTTTGCATATTTACATATACTGTATATGTATACAGTCGACTCACCTACATTCCTCAACAGTCCAGCATCCCTCCACCACCCCGAGTCCTCCTGGCTGGTTCATACCACAGCCAGGAATACAGGGGGAGTAACCTAGGGTTCTGGCCAAATTACAGAGCTCCGATCCCTCTCCACGGACAGCACGCCAAATACGCATACTCTTTACTCTATCTGATTAAATGAAAGGGTGAACTTGTGAAAACGTAATTATATGCTGTTTAAATAAAGTGTGCCTGAGAAAAAACATGTTTTCCCGATCTTACAAAATAAAAAGTCTCATCTTAGAAAAAAAAAAAAAAAAACCCAAAAAACTTGATTGTTGTAGAGAATCGAGGCGAATCAAACACAACTTATCTCTCATGAGATTCATCCACACATGAGTCAGCCCTCCAAAGTTCCTGGAGCCCACATTCCATTCACAGAATGGCGCCAAATTATCTGCTCTGTTTAAGCAGACCCCCTCAGATAAGAATTCTTTATGGCCACAGGCGCAATAGATGGGTACTAAACACGGAAAACTGTCAATGTGTTAATGGTTTTTAACAAATCGACTCCAAAATGGTGGAACGAGAGGCCTGACCACCAAAAGTCTGACCTCCTTTGACCTCCCTCAGCATCAGCACTGTTGAGCTGGACGAAGACATAACACAGACCACCTTTCATGGAACATGAGAGTTGAACACATGCTTAAACCCTTTACACATAAACTCACTTCAGAACAATCCTTGGACTTAATCAAACATAAGTATTATTGCTTCTGCAAAATATTTGTTGTGTTGTTAATGCTTAGATCACATATCATGTAATCGTTGTTAAGCATTAGCTCTTGTAATTGTTATACAACTATTAGAAGAAGTGTGAATGAGAACCTTGTGTTTAGTCTTAAACGAACCGTATTCTCTTAATTCAAAAGATGGCTTGATTGAAATCTGTGTAGAATGTTTTGTTTTATGATTATAACAATCATAAGGTTTAAACTATGGTCTCTTGTCTCTCTGCTAAGTGCTGGAGACCAGCTCACAGACCATGCATAAATTATGATAAGAATGAAATAGATCCACCTCCGAAGTGAAGCTAGGGTTTCATTGGCCAGAAGTTTCTAAGAGGTTGGACTGAGTTTTAAGTTAAAGATCCGAACAAATGACCTCATGTTAAGTTTTTGTTCTGTTCTGTTTCAGTTATGTTTTGTTAAGTTTTTGTTCTGTTAAGTTCTGACTCATGTTCCGTTAGTTCTGTCCGTTCAGTTTGTAACTGTTAAGTTCGTGCCTCTCTCTTCAAACAACCAGAGAGTGTTCTGTTCATGCTTATTTCTGAAGACAACAAAGAGCATGTTTGCACGCTTAGACCAGCAGACAACAACCCATCAAGATCTGGGTTAATTCAGCTCATTCAAGCCATCTGACTCGTTTTATTTTCATCTCTTTCCTTTATTTTCTTTTTCGTAAAAGTCTTGGTTCAAAGTTAAGTTTGCTGCAAAGTTTCATTTTTAAACATCTTCCTGCAATGCGCTTCGAACTGCAAAGACTTTTGATTCGGTCGCCAGTCACACGTGACCGGCAAGCTCAGAACTTCCATCCCTGCACTTCAAAGACAACCAACTACGCAACGGACCCGGCCGGGAACCCCCTCTTCGATGCAACTCAACAAAGGAATTCCCTGAGCCCAGCAAAGACAAGCAAGAAAGTACTTCCGGCTCTAACTGAACTGGTGCTCTAATGTAAATTGAATAACCTCTCTAAGAAACGAAGGTTTAAATTAACGCTTGGTGGTCCTTTCAGGTTATGTCTTGCATGCATATAGAAAGGTGAAACTTTCTCTCTCGCTCTTCCCAACTCACTCTCTTTCCCTCTCCGCGACAGTATGAATGTGTGTGTATGTGTAATCGTGTTTAGACTTTAGATTGTGTTTAGAATAGCTAATAGGCTCTATGCACGATCGCTTCCATATTTGTCTCAGCACACCCACTCACTTCCGGTGCTGCGTCAGTCTATGGTCATAAGCCGGTTTTGCGTTAGGTGGAGATAGTGTCAAATTACACTCGCTGTTTATAAAAACGTCCTCCGGTTAACGTGAATGATGTTAACAACACTGTGAGGCAGTTAGCTGTCACGCAAGAGTAAAAAAGAGAAGTTATTTAAATTATATATTTCGAGCCAAATTCGAGCCAAATCAACAACAAATGTTAGTATTATCTCATATCGTACGAAATTCGACTAGCGAATCAGCGTTTCTAAAATCGTTGTCTCCGTTTCTGAGAAAACGGATTTTATTACAGTTTTGCCGCCTATACACTTGGCCTGCAGAACGCGGTTCCGGAAGTAAAGACGCTGACTGAGATTCGTTCGAACACACGTCAGCAGGGTTTGTGCATAGAGCCTATAAAGTCTTCCATATATTTGAAAAGATAATTGCCTTGTGTTGTGTTTGCACATTTAATGTCTTGTACTGTTTGATCTAAAGTTACCTTGCTAAGACATAGTGTTTCCCTATAGATTTGGTATTTATATTGCAAATTAATTACGGCCCGTTCAAATGAACTCTAAACAAGTCATTTGCTCGGTTCAGTGATTCGGTTCCATAGATTCATTGCAAATCAATGAATCCTTTCCCTTTGAGCTAAATTGGTCGTTCCGGCCCCCTTAATACATTTTATGTATTTTATCAAATGTTGCATTTGCTACATTGTCCTGTTAGAGTTATAATCAAGTGTAGCGTTAGTTCTGGCTCAGTCATGACTCTCAACTCTCAGCTGATCCCCATATATCTATAGGAACATGATGCCCATCACAGAATCCCTATAAGTTCCATTCATTATAATCAGCAGCTTTATTGTGTTGCTCAAGAGCTAATTACCCCCCTCCATCCCCAGCTCCTCCTCTCATCCATAGTCAGTTGCGATTATCTCTCTTCAAATCAGACGTCATTTATCTTTTGACCATACGTCAACATCCGCCTTTTTAGAGTACCCTTAAACATTGGTTAGATGACGTTATCGGATGCTAACCCTACCCCAGACCTAAACCTAAACCTACCCCGTCACCTAACTGACGTTAAAGGTAAAGAATCAGTTGTATGACGGCCCGGGATCGTCATGTAACCAACGTTTAATGGTACCTTAACCCCCTGGGGACCAAGGTGTATTTGGGGTCCTTGAGAGGTTCTGACATGCTCTGACATCTGTGTTTTTTTCAGCTGCTTATAAACATATCAATGGCACAGGTGAAATTACACTATATTTAGCAGAAACAGGGCAACCATGACATATGGGCAACATGTTTGTACATGTTTGCATTTTTGAGAGAATATTGTTTATGCGTGGTTATTGTAAAAACTAAAAATGAAAGTTTCTGAAATAAGGCCAGAAAACACATACTAAATATGCGTCCACAAGACTTTTGACTAATTGATGTTGTTGCCTAGGGTTTTTTCTTCACAATGATCTGAAAATCATCCCCCTAATCATTCACATAAAACTGTGAATTGGGTTATATTGTGAAAAAGATTTTTTTGTTTGCCAAGGCAATATGCGAATGGGCGTGAACAGGCCAGCCCTCATCATGTATAATTAGGTGATTCACACCTGAGAGACAAAGACATGCATAATAATGAGCCTTTCATTTAGGTGAGTCAGACAAGAAAAAAATGAAAGGACAACATATATATATATATATATATATATATATATATATATATATATATATATATAACAGAAGGTCAGATGCAAAAGCCTCTAAGTTCCATTTTAAATTATTCTAGAATGATCATTTTTATCAAGCTTGTATATTTAAGTTCAGTAATTTCACTTAAATGACAATTAATAGGTAATCTTCATTGCCATTATGTGAAATTACTGAACTTATATATACAAGCTTGATAAAAAATTATCATTCTAGAAAAAATTCAAATGGCACTTAGAGGCTTTTGCATCTGAACTCTTCAAATATACACATGTATGTATAAAATCAAAGTATAAATGAAAGTCACAACCCATTTTTTGTCATACCTGGAAACAAATCCTGGTCAATTTTTATATGGGCCATGTAGAATTGGTTCAGAGTTAGAGTTTCAAACATCAAGATGTTTTAAACTCTAACCAAAAGTGTGTTTAAATATGATTCGTGTGTGTGGCTAATAAAATAATATGAGCAGAACTCGAACAGTCTGTAACTAAATGAACGTTCGTTCGTACATCCGTCCACACACCCGAATCATATTTAAACACACTTTTTGGTTATAGGTACAGATAAATAATGTTATCTTACTAATGTAAGGATGTCTCATGAGATTCTTGTTCAAATGAAAGCGAAAGTGAATTAACGCACAGCGCGCGTCAGTGAATTCGTCTATTCTTCCCTATCAGACGCGCATTTGATATTTACACAGTCTTTGTAATTCAATAACGCGATTCGAACAAAGCACTTATAATAAATGACTTACTGCATCAGCTGAATCCGTGCGTGCTCCTCAAAATGAAACTATAAGGTAACTTTTTTCCAGGATCTCCTCACTGCGCATGCTAGACTAAAGAATAGGACGAGGTTATCCGTAATAAACTGTGTTTTAATCGATATGGGCATAAACTGTATGTTTTTATCCATGTGGGCGTTTTCATGGCTTGCCTCAACATTAGAATTTGAATAGCACGCGCTCCCAGTGGGCGCGGTTACATTAGCACCTCATTTGCTGTAATGAGGTGAAAGGGAAAATCCTGACATCTCTTTCTTTTCATACAGTCAGATTACATCAACTGAGAGTAGTTGCTTTTTATATAAATGACTTAAATTAAAAGAAGAAAATCTCAGCTTCATAAAGAGAGATTTTTCGTGTGTCTGTGATAAGTATTTAATGAGTTACAGCTCTTTTTTCGGACGCGTTTCAGAAAGATTTTTGCGGAGACAGAGTGAGCTGAAAGCGCACCCATGTTTAATTTATTTATTTTACAAAAACACAAGGTTTTGATAGTAATAAGAGTGTACATAAAAAAGAAGACCCTCTATAGTTTATAATCATGTATCGATTTTATTTTTATGACCATCAATGACGGAGTATTTTAAGTCTATGTTGCAGCTGTGTGAAAAAAAACGATCAAAACGCGGGGGCGCGTTTTTGGTCCCCAGGGGGTTAAAAAGGCGGATGTTGATGTATGGTCAAAAGACGTCCCAAGAAGTCAGTTATATGACGTCTTGGGATGAAATTGTTTGATTGAAATGTCCAATGATTGTAGACTTTCTTGTGTGCAACTGCGCATGACTATAACAACTATAACGTATGACTATGACATTCGCGGCATGCAAATGCAGCAGGACCCAGGTCAGATGTGATGTGGAGCCTCTAGCTCAACTATGTATTGAAAATGTCTGCCTTATCATCCATAATTTAGTTTGCAATAGGGCTGTCAAACGATTAATCGTGATTAATCACATTCAAAATAAAAGTTTGTGTTTACGTAATATATGTGGGCATAGTGTGTATAATTATTTTGTATATATAAATAGACACACATGCATGTATATATTTAAGAAAAATCTGAAAGTATATACTTTATATATATTTATACATAATTAATATTATGTATAAATATAAATATTTGATATATTAAGAACACATTTTTCTTAAACATATACATGCATATGTGTCTATTTATATATACAAAATAATTATACACACTACGCCCACATATATTATGTAAACACAAACTTTTATTTTGGATGCGATTAATCGCGATTAATCGTTTGACAGCCCTAGTTTGCAAATAAGAGCCACACAGAATTCGTGTGCAGTAATGTTATGTGACAGAGCACTTACTGATTGTAATAATTGTAAGTCATAATT
This sequence comes from Cyprinella venusta, assembly GCA_038021265.1. NCBI lineage: Eukaryota > Metazoa > Chordata > Actinopteri > Cypriniformes > Leuciscidae > Cyprinella > Cyprinella venusta. The sequence goes on from CM075864.1 coordinate 29,290,068, forward strand.
GTAGTAAAATTACCTTTACACCTCTATGTGGCCTTTTTACCATTACAGTGTACATGATTGCATGGTATATTTGGTTTACTCTTTGAGTATGGTGCCAATTTAATTGTTACCACTAAATATTTTACATTCTTGAAGATACCTGGTTTCCAGCCCATTCTCACCCCCAAGGCGTCACCTAACTGACGCTTCGGGAGCATTTTGACCATGCTTCAATGTTTGACGCTTTAGGCGCCCTCTAGCGTCACTAATATGACGCCCTAGGATCGCGTGTACCCTACCCCCACCCCACACCTAAACCTAACCGCGTCCTTTAACTGATGCTTTCCTTTAGTGTCAGTTAAAGGACGCCGTGGGATCGCGTCATGTAAGTGACGCTAAAGGGCGCCTAAAACGTCAAATATTGAAGCATGGTCAAAGGTGACGCCATGGGGTGAGAATGTGTTGTGGTTTCAGACCCAACCTTAGGTTATCCAACTCTCTGGTCTCGACTCGGACTCGACTCTCTTTGGTGTCGGTCTCGACTCGGACTCGACTCGAGTGATTTGGTCTCAACTAATCACTGCATGAAACGTTGGAATTACATTGCTTATACGTTACTGTATGTTCGCTGGGATGGCTTTGCATGCAGGCAGGGGCGGATTAATTCATAGGCCCCATAAATTGTTGTCTAGGGTTGAGCAGTATTAACAAATATTTTTGGATTAATCTTTTTCTACAATAATAGTGTTATTAGTTCCCAATGTTAGTTTCAATAAACACACACCACAAACTCAGTTGTGCTGATTTTTTTAACTCCCTCCAAAATTATTAATAATTAAAATTATGATGTAACAGCATGCAAGTACAGTGTATGATCTTCATTCTATTCATCAGGATCAGTGTTTGTTTTATTAACAGTTCATGACATGTTATTGTGTCTTTACCATGGTATTTCCATAGATTCCAAAATACCACATATTATTTTCTAATTGTCCTATTTTATATATTTTTGATGACTGTGGTGGCTTACACCGACTTACTGACTTTATTGTATAATGAAAAACTAGTTTGAGACTATTGATAAAATATACCTTATACTCAATATACTCATCAGTGTTAGTCATATTCTCACAGTTAATGAAAGTGGGACAGACTTTTTTTTTTTAAGAAATACATTTTCTCGGTTCATGCCACCAACCAAGTCTGTTATATTTTCCAAAAAGATCCTATATACAGAATACACTTGTTCTAGTCTTTCCACTAAAGTATTTGCTGTTGCAACTTTTTTCTGTGTATTTATTTTATTTTTTCTGTGTATTTTAAATGTAATATTTCAATAAGTTGTCAAGATCAAGAGAAATGGACTCAAGATCTCATCCCTTTCTCTAACTGTACATTAAAACCAATTGGTTTAAATCCTCAAAGTACATTTAGACATTACAGCATTCTCGTTTTATTGTTTTGTTTTGAATGTCTTTAGAAAATAATAGGTTATTGACCATAACATACAATTATTATCAGTTTAATTTTAACATATCGTCCCTTTGGAATTACAAGGCTCTATCTGCGTTCTGAGCAGTTTTGAGTTTAAGTATCCCCAATCTTCTCAAAACTCTGGATTCTGAAAGAGGGTCGTGAGAAAAAGACCTGGGTGCAAAAATGGAGGCTCTAGACCCTTCCAGAGCTGAGATATCGAAGCTCAAAATTTCGACCAGAAAAGAAAAAACGACAGTGTTACCCCTTGCGTTTTTTTTTTTTTTTTTTGTTTTGTTTTTTTTTGGTGAAAAATTAAGTTTCCCCAATCTTCTCAAAACTCTGGATTCTGATAGAGGGCCATGACACTTAGAACTGAGTGCAAAAATGGAGGCTCTAGACCCTTCCAGAGCTGAGATATCGAAACTCAAAATTTTGTCCAGAAAAAAAAAAAAGCGACAGTGTTACCCCTTATGTTTTTTTATTTTTTTGGCAAAAAATTAAGTTTCCACAAACTTCTCAAAACTCTGGATTCTGATAGAGGGCCATGACACTTAGACCTGAGTGCAAAAATGGAGAATCTAGACCCTTCCAGAGCTGAGATATCAAAACTCAAATTTTGTCCAGAAAAAAAAAACCCACAGTGCTACCCCTTACGTTTTTTTTTTTATTTTTCGGTGAAAAATTAAGTTTCCCCAATCTTCTCAAAACTCTGGATTCTGATAGAGGGCCATGACACTTAGACCTGAGTGCAAAAATGGAGGCTCTAGACCCTTCCAGAGCTGAGTTATCGAAACTCAAAATTTTGTCCAGAAAAAAAAAAAAGCGACAGTGTTACCCCTTATGTTTTTTTTTTTTTTATTTTTTTGGCGAAAAATTAAGTTTCCCCAATCTTCTCAAAACTCTGGATTCTGATAGAGGGCCATGACACTTAGACCTGAGTGCAAAAATGGAGGCTCTAGACCCTTCCAGAGCTGAGATATCGAAACTCAAAATTTGTCCAGAAAAAAAAACCCACAGTGTTACCCCTTACGTTTTTTTTTTATTTTTTGGCGAAAAATTAAGTTTCCCCAATCTTCTCAAAACTCTGGATTCTGATAGAGGGCCATGACACTTAGACCTGAGTGCAAAAATGGAGGCTCTAGACCCTTCCAGAGCTGAGTTATCGAAACTCAAAATTTTGTCCAGAAAAAAAAAAAAACGACAGGTGTTACCCCTTATGCTTTTTATATTTTTTTGGCGAAAAATTAAGTTTCCCCAATCTTCTCAAAACTCTGGATTCTGAAAGAGGGTCGTGAGAAAAAGACCTGGGTGCAAAAATGGAGGCTCTAGACCCTTCCAGAGCTGAGATATCGAAGCTCAAAATTTCGACCAGAAAAGAAAAAACGACAGTGTTACCCCTTGCGTTTTTTTTTGTTTTTTTTGTTTTTTTTTTTTTTGGTGAAAAATTAAGTTTCCCCAATCTTCTCAAAACTCTGGATTCTGATAGAGGGCCATGACACTTAGAACTGAGTGCAAAAATGGAGGCTCTAGACCCTTCCAGAGCTGAGATATCGAAACTCAAAATTTTGTCCAGAAAAAAAAAAAAAGCGACAGTGTTACCCCTTATGTTTTTTTATTTTTTTGGCAAAAAATTAAGTTTCCACAAACTTCTCAAAACTCTGGATTCTGATAGAGGGCCATGACACTTAGACCTGAGTGCAAAAATGGAGAATCTAGACCCTTCCAGAGCTGAGATATCAAAAGTCAAAATTTTGACCAGAAAAAAAAACAACAACAACAACAACAACAACAACAACAAAAAACCGACAGTGTTACCCCTTACGTTTTTTTTATTTTTTGGCAAAAAATTTAGTTTCCCCAAACTTCTCAAAACTCTGGATTCTGATAGAGGGCCATGTCACTTAGACCTGAGTACAAAAATGGAGGCTCTAGACCCTTCCAGACCTGAGATATCGAAACTCAAAATTTTGTCCAGAAAAAAAAAAAAAAAAAAACGACAGGTGTTACCCATTACGTTTTTTTTATTTTTTGGCGAAAAATTAAGTTTCCCCAATCTTCTCAAGACTCTGGATTCTGAGAGAGGGCCATGACACTTAGATGAGTGCAAAAATGGAGGCTCTAGACCCTTCCAGAGCTGAGATATCGAAACTCAAAATTTTGTCCAGAAAAAAAAAAAACACGACAGTGTTACCCCTTATGTTTTTTTTTTGTTTTTTTTTTTTTTGGCGAAAAATTAAGTTTCGCCAATATTCTCAAAACTCTAGATTCTGATAGAGGGCCATGACACTTAGACCTGAGTGCAAAAATGGAGGCTCTAGACCCTTCCAGAGCTTGAGATATCAAAACTCAAAATTTTGTCCAGAAAAAAAAACACGACAGTGTTACCCCTTATGTTTTTTTTTTTGTTTTTTTTTTTTTTGGCGAAAAATTAAGTTTCCCCAATCTTCTCAAAACTCTGGATTTGATAGAGGGCCATGACACTTAGACCTGAGTGCAAAAATGGAGGCTCTAGACCCTTCCAGAGCTGAGATATCGAAATTCAAAATTTTGTCCAGTAAAAAAAAAAACAAAAAAAACACAGTGTTACCACTTATGTTTTTTTTTATTTTTTTGGCGAAAAATTAAGTTTCCCCAATCTTCTCAAAACTCTGCATTCTGATAGAGGGCCATGACACTTAGACCTGAGTGCAAAAATGGAGGCTCTAGACCCTTCCAGAGCTGAGATATCAAAACTCAAATTTTGTCCAGAAAAAAAAAACCCACAGTGCTACCCCTTACGTTTTTTTTTTTTATTTTTCGGTGAAAAATTAAGTTTCCCCAATCTTCTCAAAACTCTGGATTCTGATAGAGGGCCATGACACTTAGACCTGAGTGCAAAAATCGAGGCTCTAGACCCTTCCAGAGCTGAGTTATCGAAACTCAAAATTTTGTCCAGAAAAAAAAAGCGACAGTGTTACCCCTTATGTTTTTTTTTATTTTTTTGGCGAAAAATTAAGTTTCCCCAATCTTCTCAAAACTCTGGATTCTGATAGAGGGCCATGACACTTAGATCTGAGTGCAAAAATGGAGGCTCTAGACCCTTCCAGAGCTGAGATATCGAAACTCAAAATTTGTCCAGAAAAAAAACCCCACAGTGTTACCCCTTACGTTTTTTTTTTTTTTTTTTTGGCGAAAAATTAAGTTTCCCCAATCTTCTCAAAACTCTGGATTCTGATAGAGGGCCATGACACTTAGACCTGAGTGCAAAAATGGAGGCTCTAGACCCTTCCAGAGCTGAGTTATCGAAACTCAAAATTTTGTCCAGAAAAAAAAAAAAAAAACGACAGGTGTTACCCCTTATGTTTTTTATATTTTTTTGGCGAAAAATTAAGTTTCGCCAATATTCTCAAAACTCTAGATTCTGATAGGGGGCCATGACACTTAGACCTGAGTGCAAAAATGGAGGCTCTAGACCCTTCCAGAGCTTGAGATATCGAAACTCAAAATTTTGTCCAGAAAAAAAAAAAACACGACAGTGTTACCCCTTATGTTTTTTTTTTGTTTTTTTTTTGGCGAAAAATTAAGTTTCCCCAATCTTCTCAAAACTCTGGATTTTGATAGAGGGCCATGACACTTAGACCTGAGTGCAAAAATGGAGGCTCTAGACCCTTCCAGAGCTGAGATATCGAAATTCAAAATTTTGTCCAGTAAAAAAAAAAAAAAAAAAAAAAAAATACAGTGTTACCACTTATGTTTTTTTATTTTTTTGGCGAAAAGTTAAGTTTCCCCAATCTTCTCAAAACTCTGCATTCTGATAGAGGGCCATGACACTTAGACCTGAGTGCAAAAATGGAGGCTCTAGACTCTAGAGCCTCCATTTTTGCGCACTGGTCGAAGTCTCGTGGCCCTCTGTCAGAATCCAGAGTTTCAAGAAGATCGGAGGGGGTCAAAATTTCGGCAAAAAAAAAAAAAAACCGACAGTGTTACCCCTTATGTTTTTTTTTTTCGGGTCGAAATTTTGACTTTCGATATCTCGGCTCTGGGAGGGTCTAGAGCCTCCATTTTTGCGCGCTGGTCGAAGTCTCGTGGCCCTCTGTCAGTATACAGAGTTTCAAGAAGATCGGAGGGGGTCAAAATTTCGTCCAAAAAAAAAAAAAAAAAACTACAGTGTTACCCCTTATGTTTTTTTTTTTCTGGTCAAAATTTTGACCTTCGATATCTCGGCTCTGGAAGGGTCTAGAGCCTCCATTTTTGCGCGCTGGTCGAAGTCTCGTGGCCCTCTGTCAGAATCCAGAGTTTCAAGAAGATCAGAGGGGGTCAAAATTCGGGCAACAAAAAAAAAAAAAAACGACAGTGTTACCCCTTATGTTTTATTTTTTTTTCGGGTCGAAATTTTGACCTTCGATATCTCGGCTCTGGGAGGGTCTAGAGCCTGCATTTTTGCGCGCTGGTCGAAGTCTCGTGGCCCTCTGTCAGTATCCAGAGTTTCAAGAATATCGGAGGGGGTCAAAATTTCGGCCAAAAAAAAAAAAAAAACGACAGTGTTACCCCTTATGTTTTTTTTTTTTTTTTCGGGTCGAAATTTTGACCTTCGATATCTCGGCTCTGGGAGGGTCTAGAGCCTCCATTTTTGCGCGCTGGTCGAAGTCTCGTGTCCCTCTGTCAGAATCCAAAGTTTCAAGAAGATCGGAGGGGGTCAAAATTTCGGCCGAAAAAAAAAAAACAAAAAAACGACAGTGTTACCCCTTATGTTTTTTTTTTTTTCAGGTCAAAATTTTAACTTTCAATATCTCGTCTCTGGAAGGGTCTAGAGCCTCCATTTTTGCGCGCTGGTCGAAGTCTCTTGACCCGCTGTGCAGTATACAGAGTTTCAAGAAGATCGGAGGGGTTAAAAATTTCGGCCAAAAAAAAAAAAAAAAGAAACGACAGTGTTACCCCCTTACGTTTTTTTTTTTTTTTTCAGGTCAAAAATTTAACTTTCAATATCTCGTCTCTGGAAGTGTCTAGAGCCTCCATTTTTGCGCGCTGGTCGAAGTCTCGTGGCCCTCTGTCAGAATCCAGAGTTTCAAGAAGATCGGAGGGGGTCAAAATTTCAGCCAAAAAAAAAAAAAAAACACGACAGTGTTACCCCTTATGTTTTTTTTCAGGTCAAAATTTTAACTTTCAATATCTCGGCTCTGGAAGGGTCTAGAGCCTCCATTTTTGCGCGCTGGTCGAAGTCTCGTGGCCCTCTGTCAGAATCCAGAGTTTCAAGAAGATCGGAGGGGGTCAACATTTCGGCCAAAAAAAAAAAAAAAAACGACAGTGTTACCCCTTATGTTTTTTTTTTCAGGTCAAAATTTTTACTTTCAATATCTCGGCTCTGGAAGGGTCTAGAGCCTCCATTTTTGCATGCTGGTCGAAGTGTCGTGGCCCTCTGTCAGAATCCAGAGTTTCAAGAAGATCGGAGGGGGTCAAAATTTCGGCCAAAAAAAAAAAAAACCGACAGTGTTACCCATTATGTTTTTTTTTTTCAGGTCAAAATTTTAACTTTCAATATCTCGGCTCTGGAAGGGTCTAGAGCCTCCATTTTTCCGCGCTAGTCGAAGTCTCATGGCCCTCTGTCAGAATCCAGAGTTTCAAGAAGATCGGAGGGGGTCAAAATTTCGGCCAAAAAAAAATACGACAGTGTTACCCCTTATGTTTTTTTTTCAGGTCAAAATTTTAACTTTCAATATCTCAGCTCTGGAGGGGTCTAGAGCCTCCATTTTTGCGCGCTGGTCGAAGTCTCGTGGCCCTCTGTCAGAATCCAGAGTTTCAAGAAGATCGGAGGGGGTCAAAATTTCGGCCAAAAAAAAAAAAAAAAAAAACGACAGTGTTACCCCTTATGTTTTTTTTCAGGTCAAAATTTTAACTTTCAATATCTCGGCTCTGGAAGGGTCTAGAGCCTCCATTTTTGCGCGCTGGTCGAAGTCTCGTGGCCCTCTGTCAGAATCCAGAGTTTCAAGAAGATCAGAGGGGGTCAAAATTTCGGCCAAAAAAAAAAAAAAAAACGACAGTGTTACCCCTTATTTTTTTTTTTTTCGGGTCAAAATTTTAACTTTCAATATCTCGGCTCTGGAAGGGTCTAGAGCCTCCATTTTTGCGTGCTGGTCGAAGTCTCGTGGCCCTCTGTCAGAATCCAGAGTTTCAAGAAGATCGGAGGGGGTCAAAATTTCAGCCAAAAAAAAAAAAAAAAAAAAAACGACAGTGTTACCCCTTATGTTTTTTTTTTCAGGTCAAAATTTTAACTTTCAATATCTCGGCTCTGGAAGGGTCTAGAGCCTCCATTTTTGCGCGCTAGTCGAAGTCTCGTGGCCCTCTGTCAGAATCCAGAGTTTCAAGAAGATCGGAGGGGGTCAAAATTTCGGCCAAAAAAAAAAAAAATACGACAGTGTTACCCCTTATGTTTTTTTTTTTTTTTCAGGTCAAAATTTTAACTTTCAATATCTCGGCTCTGGAAGGGTCTAGAGCCTCCATTTTTGCGTGCTGGTCGAAGTCTCGTGGCCCTCTGTCAGAATCCAGAGTTTCAAGAAGATCGGAGGGGGTCAAAATTTCGGCCAAAAAAAAAAAAAACGACAGTGTTACCCCTTATGTTTTTTTTCAGGTCAAAATTTTAACTTTCAATATCTCGGCTCTGGAAGGGTCTAGAGCCTCCATTTTTGCGCGCTGGTCGAAATCTCGTGGCCCTCTGTCAGAATCCAGAGTTTCAAGAAGATCGGAGGGGGTCAAAGTTTTGGCCAAAAAAAAAAAAAACAACAGTGTTACCCCTTATGTTTTTTTTTTCAGGTCAAAATTTTATCTTTCAATATCTCGGCTCTGGAAGGGTCTAGAGCCTCCATTTTTGCGCGCTGGTCGAAGTCTCGTGTCCCTCTGTCAGAATCCAGAGTTTCAAGAAGATCGGAGGGGGTCAAAATTTCGGCCAAAAAAAAAAAAAAAAAAAAAAACGAGAGTGTTATCCCTTATGTTTTTTTTTTTCAGGTCGAAATTTTGACCTTCGATATCTCGGCTCTGGAAGGGTATAGAGCCTCCATTTTTGCGCACTGGTCGAAGTCGCGTGGCCCTCTGTCAGAATCCAGAGTTTCAAGAAGATCGGAGGGGATCAAAATTTCGGCCAAAAAAAAAAAAAAACGACAGTGTTACCCCTTATGTTTTTTTTTCAGGTCAAAATTTTAACTTTCAATATCTCGGCTCTGGAAGGGTCTAGAGCCTCCATTTTTGCGCGCTGGTCGAAGTCTCGTGGCCCTCTGTCAGAATCCAGAGTTTCAAGAAGATCGGAGGGGGTCAAAATTTCAGCCAAAAAAAAAAAAACACGACAGTGTTACCCCTTATGTTTTTTTTTTCAGGTCAAAATTTTACCTTTCAATACCTCGGTTCTGGAAGGGTCTAGAGCCTCCATTTTTGCGCGCTGGTCGAAGTCTCGTGGCCCTCTGTCAGAATCCAGAGTTTCAAGAAGATCGGAGGGGGTCAAAATTTCGGCCAAAAAAAAAAAAAAACGACAGTGTTACCCCTTATTTTTTTTTTTTTTCCGGTCAAAATTTTAACTTTCAATATCTCGGCTCTGGAAGGGTCTAGAGCCTCCATTTTTGCGTGCTGGTCGAAGTCTCGTGGCCCTCTGTCAGAATCCAGAGTTTCAAGAAGATCGGCGGGGTCAAAATTTCAGCCAAAAAAAAAAAAAAAAAAAAAACGACAGTGTTACCCCTTATGTTTTTTTTCAGGTCAAAATTTTAACTTTCAATATCTCGGCTCTGGAAGGGTCTAGAGCCTCCATTTTTGCGCGCTAGTCGAAGTCTCGTGGCCCTCTGTCAGAATCCAGAGTTTCAAGAAGATCGGAGGGGGTCAAAATTTCGGCCAAAAAAAAAAATACGACAGTGTTACCCCTTATGTTTTTTTTTTTTTCAGGTCAAAATTTTAACTTTCAATATCTCGGCTCTGGAAGGGTCTAGAGCCTCCATTTTTGCGTGCTGGTCGAAGTCTCGTGGCCCTCTGTCAGAATCCAGAGTTTCAAGAAGATCGGAGGGGGTCAAAATTTCGGCAAAAAAAAAAAAAAAAAAAAAAAAAAAACGACAGTGTTACCCCTTATGTTTTTTTTCAGGTCAAAATTTTAACTTTCAATATCTCGGCTCTGGAAGGGTCTAGAGCCTCCATTTTTGCGCGCTGGTCGAAATCTCGTGGCCCTCTGTCAGAATCCAGAGTTTCAAGAAGATCGGAGGGGGTCAAAGTTTTGGCCAAAAAAAAAAAAAAAACCGACAGTGTTACCCCTTATGTTTTTTTTTTTCAGGTCAAAATTTTAACTTTCAATATCTCGGCTCTGGAAGGGTCTAGAGCCTCCATTTTTGCGCGCTGGTCGAAATCTCGTGGCCCTCTGTCAGAATCCAGAGTTTCAAGAAGATCGGAGGGGGTCAAAATTTCGGCCAAAAAAAAAAAAAAAAAAAACGACAGTGTTACCCCTTATGTTTTTTTTCAGGTCAAAATTTTAACTTTCAATATCTCGGCTCTGGAAGGGTCTAGAGCCTCCATTTTTGCGCGCTGGTCGAAGTCTCGTGGCCCTCTGTCAGAATCCAGAGTTTCAAGAAGATCAGAGGGGGGTCAAAATTTCGGCCAAAAAAAAAAAAAAACGACAGTGTTACCCCTTATTTTTTTTTTTTTTTTCCGGTCAAAATTTTAACTTTCAATATCTCGGCTCTGGAAGGGTCTAGAGCCTCCATTTTTGCGTGCTGGTCGAAGTCTCGTGGCCCTCTGTCAGAATCCAGAGTTTCAAGAAGATCGCAGGGGATCAAAATTTCAGCCAAAAAAAAAAAAAAAAAAAAAAACGACAGTGTTACCCCTTATGTTTTTTTTTTTTCAGGTCAAAATTTTAACTTTCAATATCTCGGCTCTGGAAGGGTCTAGAGCCTCCATTTTTGCGCGCTAGTCGAAGTCTCGTGGCCCTCTGTCAGAATCCAGAGTTTCAAGAAGATCGGAGGGGGTCAAAATTTCGGCCAAAAAAAAAATACGACAGTGTTACCCCTTATGTTTTTTTTTTTCAGGTCAAAATTTTAACTTTCAATATCTCGGCTCTGGAAGGGTCTAAAGCCTCCATTTTTGCGTGCTGGTCGAAGTCTCGTGGCCCTCTGTCAGAATCCAGAGTTTCAAGAAGATCGGAGGGGGTCAAAATTTCGGCCAAAAAAAAAAAAAAAAAAAAAAACGACAGTGTTACCCCTTATGTTTTTTTTCAGTTCAAAATTTTAACTTTCAATATCTCGGCTCTGGAAGGGTCTAGAGCCTCCATTTTTGCGCGCTGGTCGAAATCTCGTGGCCCTCTGTCAGAATCCAGAGTTTCAAGAAGATCGGAGGGGGTCAAAGTTTTGGCCAAAAAAAAAAAAAACGACAGTGTTACCCCTTATGTATTTTTTTTTCAGGTCAAAATTTTAACTTTCAATATCTCGGCTCTGGAAGGGTCTAGAGCCTCCATTTTTGCGCGCTGGTCGAAGTCTCGTGGCCCTCTGTCAGAATCCAGAGTTTCAAGAAGATCGGAGGGGGTCAAAATTTCGGCCAAAAAAAAAAAACAAAAAATGACAGTGTTACCCCTTATGTTTTTTTTTTTCAGGTCAAAATTTTAACTTTCAATATCTCGGCTCTAGAAGGGTATAGAGCCTCCATTTTTGTGCGCTGGTCGAAGTCTCGTGGCCCTCTGTCAGAATCCAGAGTTTCAAGAAGATCGCAGGGGATCAAAATTTCGGCCAAAAAAAAAAAAAAAAAACGACAGTGTTGCCCCTTATGTTTTTTTTTTCAGGTCAAAATTTTAACTTTCAATATCTCGACTCTGGAAGGGTCTAGAGCCTCCATTGTTGAGCGCTGGTCGAAGTCTCATGGCCCTCTGTCAGAATCCAGAGTTTCAAGAAGATCGGAGGGGGTCAAAATTTCGGCCAAAAAAAAAAAAAAAAAAACGAGAGTGTTATCCCTTATGTTTTTTTTTTCGGGTCGAAATTTTGACCTTCGATATCTCGGCTCTGGAAGGGTATAGAGCCTCCATTTTTGCGTGCTGGTCGAAGTCTCGTGGCCCTCTGTCAGAATCCAGAGTTTCAAGAAGATCGGAGGGGGTCAAAATTTCAGCCAAAAAAAAAAAAAAAAAAAAAAACGACAGTGTTACCCCTTATGTTTTTTTTTCAGGTCAAAATTTTAACTTTCAATATCTCGGCTCTGGAAGGGTCTAGAGCCTCCATTTTTGCGCGCTAGTCGAAGTCTCGTGGCCCTCTGTCAGAATCCAGAGTTTCAAGAAGATCGGAGGGGGTCAAAATTTCGGCCAAAAAAAAAATACGACAGTGTTACCCCTTATGTTTTTTTTTTTTTCAGGTCAAAATTTTAACTTTCAATATCTCGGCTCTGGAAGGGTCTAGAGCCTCCATTTTTGCGTGCTGGTCGAAGTCTCGTGGCCCTCTGTCAGAATCCAGAGTTTCAAGAAGATCGGAGAGGGTCAAAATTTCGGCCAAAAAAAAAAAAAAAAAATACGACAGTGTTACCCCTTATGTTTTTTTTTTTCAGGTCAAAATTTTAACTTTCAATATCTCGGCTCTGGAAGGGTCTAGAGCCTCCATTTTTGCGCGCTGGTCGAAATCTCGTGGCCCTCTGTCAGAATCCAGAGTTTCAAGAAGATCGGAGGGGGTCAAAGTTTTGGCCAAAAAAAAAAAAAAAACGACAGTGTTACCCCTTATGTTTTTTTTTTCAGGTCAAAATTTTAACTTTCAATATCTCGGCTCTGGAAGGGTCTAGAGCCTCCATTTTTGCGCGCTGGTCGAAGTCTCGTGGCCCTCTGTCAGAATCCAGAGTTTCAAGAAGATCGGAGGGGGTCAAAATTTCGGCCAAAAAAAAAACAAAAAATGACAGTGTTACCCCTTATGTTTTTTTTTTTTCAGGTCAAAATTTTAACTTTCAATATCTCGGCTCTAGAAGGGTATAGAGCCTCCATTTTTGTGCGCTGGTCGAAGTCTCGTGGCCCTCTGTCAGAATCCAGAGTTTCAAGAAGATCGCAGGGGATCAAAATTTCGGCCAAAAAAAAAAAAAAAAAAACGAGAGTGTTATCCCTTATGTTTTTTTTTTTTCGGGTCGAAATTTTGACCTTCGATATCTCGGCTCTGGAAGGGTATAGAGCCTCCATTTTTGCGCACTGGTCGAAGTCGCGTGGCCCTCTGTCAGAATCCAGAGTTTCAAGAAGATCGGAGGGGATCAAAATTTCGGCCAAAAAAAAAAAAACGACAGTGTTACCCCTTATGTTTTTTTTTTTTCGGGTCGAAATTTTGACCTTCGATATCTCGGCTCTGGAAGGGTCTAGAGCCTCCATTTTTGTGCGCTGGTCGAAGACTCGTGTCCCTCTGTCAGAATCAAGAGTTTCAAGAAGAACGGAGGGGGTCAAAATTTCGGCCAAAAAAAAAAAAAAAAAACACAGTGTTACCCCTTATGTTTTTTTTTCGGGTCGAAATTTGGACCTTCGATATCTCGGCTCTAGAAGGGTCTAGAGCCTCCATTTTTGCGCGCTGGTCGAAGTCTCGTGGCCCTCTGTCAGAATCCAGAGTTTCAAGAAGATCAGAGGGTGTCAAAATTCGGGCAAAAAAAAAAAAAAACGACAGTGTTACCCCTTATGTTTTTTTTTTCAGGTCAAAATTTTAACTTTCAATATCTCAGCCCTGGAAGGGTCTAGAGCCTCCATTTTTGCGTGCTGGTCGAAGTCTCGTGGCCCTCTGTCAGAATCCAGAGTTTCAAGAATATCGGAGGGGGTCAAAATTTCGGCCAAAAAAAAAAAAAAAACGACAGTGTTACCCCTTATGTTTTTTTTTTCGGGTCAAAATTTTGACCTTCGATTTCTCGGCTCTGGAAGGGTCTAGAGCCTCCATTGTTGCGCGCTGGTCGAAGTCTCGTGTCCCTCTGTCAGAATCCAAAGTTTCAAGAAGATCGGAGGGGGTCAAAATTTCGGCCGAAAAAAAAAAAATGACAGTGTTACCCCTTACGTTTTTTTTTTCAGGTCAAAATTTTAACTTTCAATATCTCGTCTCTGGAAGGGTCTAGAGCCTCCATTTTTGCGCGCTGGTCGAAGTCTCGTGACCCTCTGTCAGAATCCAGAGTTTCAAGAAGATCGGAGGGGTTCAAAATTTCGGCCAAAAAAAAAAAAAAACGACAGTGTTACCCCTTATGTTTTTTTTTCAGGTCAAAATTTTAACTTTCAATATCTCGGCTCTGGAAGGGTCTAGAGCCTCCATTTTTGCGCGCTGGTCGAAGTCTCGTGGCCCTCTGTCAGAATCCAGAGTTTCAAGAAGATCGGAGGGGGTCAAAATTTCAGCCAAAAAAAAAAAAAAACGACAGTGTTACCCCTTATGTTTTTTTTTTTCGGGTCAAAATTTTGACCTTCGATTTCTCGGCTCTGGAAGGGTCTAGAGCCTCCATTGTTGCGCGCTGGTCGAAGTCTCGTGTCCCTCTGTCAGAATCCAAAGTTTCAAGAAGATCGGAGGGGGTCAAAATTTCGGCCGAAAAAAAAAAAACGACAGTGTTACCCCTTACGTTTTTTTTTTTTTCAGGTCAAAATTTTAACTTTCAATATCTCGGCTCTGGAAGGGTCTAGAGCCTCCATTTTTGCGCGCTAGTCGAAGTCTCGTGGCCCTCTGTCAGAATCCAGAGTTTCAAGAAGATCGGAGGGGGTCAAAATTTCGGCCAAAAAAAAAAATACGACAGTGTTACCCCTTATGTTTTTTTTTTTTCAGGTCAAAATTTTAACTTTCAATATCTCGGCTCTGGAAGGGTCTAGAGTCTCCATTTTTGCGCGCTGGTCGAAGTCTCGTGGCCCTCTGTCAGAATCCAGAGTTTCAAGAAGATCGGAGGGGGTCAAAATTTCGGCCAAAAAAAAAAAAAACGACAGTGTTACCCCTTATGTTTTTTTTTCAGGTCAAAATTTTAACTTTCAATATCTCGGCTCTGGAAGGGTCTAGAGCCTCCATTTTTGCGCGCTGGTCGAAATCTCGTGGCCCTCTGTCAGAATCCAGAGTTTCAAGAAGATCGGAGGGGGTCAAAGTTTTGGCCAAAAAAAAAAAACGACAGTGTTACCCCTTATGTTTTTTTTTTCAGGTCAAAATTTTAACTTTCAATATCTCGGCTCTGGAAGGGTCTAGAGCGTCCATTTTTGCGCGCTGGTCGAAGTCTCGTGGCCCTCTGTCAGAATCCAGAGTTTCAAGAAGATCGGAGGGGGTCAAAATTTCGGCAAAAAAAAAAACAAAAAATTACAGTGTTACCCCTTATGTTTTTTTTTTTTTCAGGTCAAAATTTTAACTTTCAATATCTCGGCTCTGGAAGGGTATAGAGCCTCCATTTTTGTGCGCTGGTCGAAGTCTCGTGGCCCTCTGTCAGAATCCAGAGTTTCAAGAAGATCGGAGGGGATCAAAATTTCGGCCAAAAAAAAAAAAAAAAAACGACAGTGTTGCCCCTTATGTTTTTTTTCAGGTCAAAATTTTAACTTTCAATATCTAGGCTCTGGAAGGGTCTAGAGCCTCCATTTTTGCGCACTGGTCGAAGTATCGTGGCCCTCTGTCAGAATCCAGAGTTTCAAGAAGATCGGAGGGGTTCAAAATTTCGGCCAAAAAAAAAAAAACGACAGTGTTACCCCTTATGTTTTTTTTTCAGGTCAAAATTTTAACTTTCAATATCTCGGCTCTGGAAGGGTCTAGAGCCTCAATTTTTGCACCCAGGTGCATATCTCGTGGCCCTCTATCAGAATCCAGAGATTTGAGAAGATTGGAGAAACTTAATTTTTCACCCCCCGAAAAAAAACATAAGGGGTAACACTGTCATTTTTTTTTCTGGTCAAAACTTTAAGTTTCAATATCTCAGCTCTGGAAGGGTCTAGAGCCTCAATTTTTGCACCCAGGTCCATGTCTCGTGGCCCTCTATCAGAATCCAGAGTTTTGAGAAGATCGGAGAAACTTAATTTTTCACCCCCCGAAAAAAAACGTAAGGGGTAACACTGTCATTTTTTTTTCTGGTCAAAACTTTAAGTTTCAATATCTCAGCTCTGGAAGGGTCTAGAGCCTCAATTTTTGCACCCAGGTTCATGTCTCGTGGCCCTCTATCAGAATCCAGAGTTTTGAGAAGATTGGAGAAACTTAATTTTTCACCCCCCCGAAAAAAAACGTAAGGGGTAACACTGTCATTTTTTTTTCTGTTCAAAACTTTAAGTTTCAATATCTCAGCTCTGGAAGGGTCTAGAGCCTCAATTTTTGCACCCAGGTCCATGTCTCGTGGCCCTCTATCAGAATCCAGAGTTTTGAGAAGATTGGAGAAACTTAATTTTTCACCCCCAGAAAAAAAACATAAGGGGTAACACTGTCATTTTTTTTTTCTGGTCAAAACTTTAAGTTTCAATATCTCAGCTCTGGAAGGGTCTAGAGGCTCAATTTTTGCACCCAGGTTCATGTCTCGTGGCCCTCTATCAGAATCTAGAGTTTTGAGAAGATTGGAGAAAATTAATTTTTCACCCCCTGAACAAAAAACATAAGGGGTAACACTGTCATTTTTTTTTTCTAGTCAAAATTTAGAATTTCAATATCTCAGCTCTGGAAGAGTCTAGAGCCTCAATTTTTGCACCCAGGTCCATGTCTCGTGGCCCTCTATCAGAATCCAGAGTTTTGAGAAGATTGGAGAAACTTAATTTTTCAGCCCCCGAAAAAAAAACATAAGGGGTAACACTGTCATTTTTTTTTTCTAGTCAAAAATTTGAATATTAATATCTCCGCTCTGGAAGAGTCTAGAGCCTCAATTTTTGCACCCAGGTCCATGTCTCGTGGCCCTCTATCAGAATCCAGAGTTTTGAGAAGATCGGAGAAACTTAATTTTTCACCCCCTGAAAAAAAACATAAGGGGTAACACTGTCATTTTTTTTTCTGGTCAAAACTTTAAGTTTCAATATCTCAGCTCTGGAAGGGTCTAGAGCCTCAATTTTTGCACCCAGGTGCATATCTCGTGGCCCTCTATCAGAATCCAGAGTTTTGAGAAGATTGGAGAAACTTAATTTTTCACCCCCCGAAAAAAAACATAAGGGGTAACACTGTCATTTTTTTTTTCTGGTCAAAACTTTAAGTTTCAATATCTCAGCTCTGGAAGGGTCTAGAGCCTCAATTTTTGCACCCAGGTTCATGTCTCGTGGCCCTCTATCATAATCCAGAGTTTTGAGAAGATTGGAGAAACTTAATTTTTCACCCCCCGAAAAAAAAACGTAAGGGGTAACACTGTCATTTTTTTTTTTCTGGTCAAAATTTTAAGTATCAATATCTCAGCTCTGGAAGGGTCTAGAGCCTCAATTTTTGCACCCAGGTCCATGTCTCGTGGCCCTCTATCAGAATCCAGAGTTTTGAGAAGATTGGAGAAATTTAATTTTTCACCCCCCGAAAAAAAACATAAGGGGTAACACTGTCATTTTTTTTTTTCTGGTCAAAACTTTACGTTTCAATATCTCAGCTCTGGAAGGGTCTAGAGCCTCAATTTTTGCACCCAGGTTCATGTCTCGTGGCCCTCTATCAGAATCCAGAGTTTTGAGAAGATTGGAGAAAATTAATTTTTCACCCCCCGAAAAAAAACATAAGGGGTAACACTGTCATTTTTTTTTCTAGTCAAAATTTTGAATTTCAATATCTCAGCTCTGGAAAAGTCTAGAGCCTCAATTTTTGCACCCAGGTCCATGTCTCTTGGCCCTCTATCAGAATCCAGAGTTTTGAGAAGATTGGAGAAACTTAATTTTTCACCCCCCGAAAAAAAACAGAAGGGGTAACACTGTCATTTTTTTTTCTAGTCAAAAATTTGAAAATTAATATCTCAGCTCTGGAAGAGTCTAGAGCCTCAATTTTTGCACCCAGGTCCATGTCTCGTGGCCCTCTATCAGAATCCAGAGTTTTGAGAAGATTGGAGAAACTTAATTTTTCACCCCCCGAAAAAAATCGTAAGGGGTAACACTGTCATTTTTTTTTCTGGTCAAAACTTTAAGTTTCAATATCTCAGCTCTGGAAGGGTCTAGAGCCTCAATTTTTGCACCCAGGTTCATGTCTCGTGGCCCTCTATCAGAATCCAGAGTTTTGAGAAGATTGGAGAAAATTAATTTTTCAACCCCCGAAAAAAAACATAAGGGGTAACACTGTCATTTTTTTTTTCTAGTCAAAATTTTGAATTTCAATATCTCAGCTCTGGAAAAGTCTAGAGCCTCAATTTTTGCACCCAGGTCCATGTCTCGTGGCCCTCTATCAGAATCCAGAGTTTTGAGAAGATTGGAGAAACTTAATTTTTCACCCCCCGAAAAAAAACATAAGGGGTAACACTGTCATTTTTTTTTCTGGTCAAAACTTTAAGTTTCAATATCTCAGCTCTGGAAGGGTCTAGAGCCTCAATTTTTGCACCCAGGTCCATGTCTCGTGGCCCTCTATCAGAATCCAGAGTTTTGAGAAGATCGGAGAAACTTAATTTTTCACCCCCCGAAAAAAAAACGTAAGGGGTAACACTGTCATTTTTTTTTTCTGGTCAAAACTTTAAGTTTCAATATCTCAGCTCTGGAAGGGTCTAGAGCCTCAATTTTTGCACCCAGGTTCATGTCTCGTGGCCCTCTATCAGAATCCAGAGTTTTGAGAAGATTGGAGAAACTTAATTTTTCACCCCCCGAAAAAAAACGTAAGGGGTAACACTGTCATTTTTTTTTCTGGTCAAAACTTTAAGTTTCAATATCTCAGCTCTGGAAGGGTCTAGAGCCTCAATTTTTGCACCCAGGTCCATGTCTCGTGGCCCTCTATCAGAATCCAGAGTTTTGAGAAGATTGGAGAAACTTAATTTTTCACCCCCCGAAAAAAAACATAAGGGGTAACACTGTCATTTTTTTTTCTGATCAAAACTTTAAGTTTCAATATCTCAGCTCTGGAAGGGTCTAGAGCCTCAATTTTTGCACCCAGGTCCATGTCTCGTGGCCCTCTATCAGAATCCAGAGTTTTGAGAAGATTGGAGAAAATTAATTTTTCACCCCCCGAAAAAAAACATAAGGGGTAACACTGTCATTTTTTTTTTCTAGTCAAAATTTAGAATTTCAATATCTCAGCTCTGGAAGAGTCTAGAGCCTCAATTTTTGCACCCAGGTCCATGTCTCGTGGCCCTCTATCAGAATCCAGAGTTTTGAGAAGATTGGAGAAACTTAATTTTTCACCCCCCGAAAAAAAACATAAGGGGTAACACTGTCATTTTTTTTTTCTAGTCAAAAATTTGAATATTAATATCTCAGCTCTGGAAGAGTCTAGAGCCTCAATTTTTGCACCCAGGTCCATGTCTCGTGGCCCTCTATCAGAATCCAGAGTTTTGAGAAGATTGGAGAAACTTAATTTTTCAGCCCCCGAAAAAAAAACATAAGGGGTAACACTGTCATTTTTTTTTCTAGTCAAAAATTTGAATATTAATATCTCCGCTCTGGAAGAGTCTAGAGCCTCAATTTTTGCACCCAGGTCCATGTCTCGTGGCCCTCTATCAGAATCCAGAGTTTTGAGAAGATCGGAGAAACTTAATTTTTCACCCCCTGAAAAAAAACATAAGGGGTAACACTGTCATTTTTTTTTCTGGTCAAAACTTTAAGTTTCAATATCTCAGCTCTGGAAGGGTCTAGAGCCTCAATTTCTGCACCCAGGTGCATATCTCGTGGCCCTCTATCAGAATCCAGAGTTTTGAGAAGATTGGAGAAACTTAATTTTTCACCCCCCGAAAAAAAACATAAGGGGTAACACTGTCATTTTTTTTTTCTGGTCAAAACTTTAAGTTTCAATATCTCAGCTCTGGAAGGGTCTAGAGCCTCAATTTTTGCACCCAGGTTCATGTCTCGTGGCCCTCTATCATAATCCAGAGTTTTGAGAAGATTGGAGAAACTTAATTTTTCACCCCCCGAAAAAAAAACGTAAGGGGTAACACTGTCATTTTTTTTTTCTGGTCAAAATTTTAAGTATCAATATCTCAGCTCTGGAAGGGTCTAGAGCCTCAATTTTTGCACCCAGGTCCATGTCTCGTGGCCCTCTATCAGAATCCAGAGTTTTGAGAAGATTGGAGAAATTTAATTTTTCACCCCCCGAAAAAAAACATAAGGGGTAACACTGTCATTTTTTTTTTTTCTGGTCAAAACTTTACGTTTCAATATCTCAGCTCTGGAAGGGTCTAGAGCCTCAATTTTTGCACCCAGGTTCATGTCTCGTGGCCCTCTATCAGAATCCAGAGTTTTGAGAAGATTGGAGAAAATTAATTTTTCACCCCCCGAAAAAAAACATAAGGGGTAACACTGTCATTTTTTTTTCTAGTCAAAATTTTGAATTTCAATATCTCAGCTCTGGAAAAGTCTAGAGCCTCAATTTTTGCACCCAGGTCCATGTCTCTTGGCCCTCTATCAGAATCCAGAGTTTTGAGAAGATTGGAGAAACTTAATTTTTCACCCCCCGAAAAAAAACAGAAGGGGTAACACTGTCATTTTTTTTTCTAGTCAAAAATTTGAAAATTAATATCTCAGCTCTGGAAGAGTCTAGAGCCTCAATTTTTGCACCCAGGTCCATGTCTCGTGGCCCTCTATCAGAATCCAGAGTTTTGAGAAGATTGGAGAAACTTAATTTTTCACCCCCCGAAAAAAATCGTAAGGGGTAACACTGTCATTTTTTTTTCTGGTCAAAACTTTAAGTTTCAATATCTCAGCTCTGGAAGGGTCTAGAGCCTCAATTTTTGCACCCAGGTTCATGTCTCGTGGCCCTCTATCAGAATCCAGAGTTTTGAGAAGATTGGAGAAAATTAATTTTTCAACCCCCGAAAAAAAACATACGGGGTAACACTGTCATTTTTTTTTTCTAGTCAAAATTTTGAATTTCAATATCTCAGCTCTGGAAAAGTCTAGAGCCTCAATTTTTGCACCCAGGTCCATGTCTCGTGGCCCTCTATCAGAATCCAGAGTTTTGAGAAGATTGGAGAAACTTAATTTTTCACCCCCCGAAAAAAAACATAAGGGGTAACACTGTCATTTTTTTTCTGGTCAAAACTTTAAGTTTCAATATCTCAGCTCTGGAAGGGTCTAGAGCCTCAATTTTTGCACCCAGGTCCATGTCTCGTGGCCCTCTATCAGAATCCAGAGTTTTGAGAAGATCGGAGAAACTTAATTTTTCACCCCCCGAAAAAAAAACGTAAGGGGTAACACTGTCATTTTTTTTTTTCTGGTCAAAACTTTAAGTTTCAATATCTCAGCTCTGGAAGGGTCTAGAGCCTCAATTTTTGCACCCAGGTTCATGTCTCGTGGCCCTCTATCAGAATCCAGAGTTTTGAGAAGATTGGAGAAACTTAATTTTTCACCTCCCGAAAAAAAACGTAAGGGGTAACACTGTCATTTTTTTTTCTGGTCAAAACTTTAAGTTTCAATATCTCAGCTCTGGAAGGGTCTAGAGCCTCAATTTTTGCACCCAGGTCCATGTCTCGTGGCCCTCTATCAGAATCCAGAGTTTTGAGAAGATTGGAGAAACTTAATTTTTCACCCCCCGAAAAAAAACATAAGGGGTAACACTGTCATTTTTTTTTCTGATCAAAACTTTAAGTTTCAATATCTCAGCTCTGGAAGGGTCTAGAGCCTCAATTTTTGCACCCAGGTCCATGTCTCGTGGCCCTCTATCAGAATCCAGAGTTTTGAGAAGATTGGAGAAAATTAATTTTTCACCCCCCGAAAAAAAACATAAGGGGTAACACTGTCATTTTTTTTTCTAGTCAAAATTTAGAATTTCAATATCTCAGCTCTGGAAGAGTCTAGAGCCTCAATTTTTGCACCCAGGTCCATGTCTCGTGGCCCTCTATCAGAATCCAGAGTTTTGAGAAGATTGGAGAAACTTAATTTTTCACCCCCCGAAAAAAAACATAAGGGGTAACACTGTCATTTTTTTTTTTTTCTAGTCAAAAATTTGAATATTAATATCTCAGCTCTGGAAGAGTCTAGAGCCTCAATTTTTGCATCTAGGTCCATGTCTCGTGGCCCTCTATCAGAATCCAGAGTTTTGATAAGATCGGAGAAACTTAATTTTTCACCCCCCGAAAAAAAAACATAAGGGGTAACACTGTAATTTTTTTTTCTGGTCAAAACTTTAAGTTTCAATATCTCAGCTCTGGAAGGGTCTAGAGCCTCAATTTTTGCACCCAGGTTCATGTCTCGTGGCCCTCTATCATAATCCAGAGTTTTGAGAAGATTGGAGAAACTTAATTTTTCACCCCCCGAAAAAAAACGTAAGGGGTAACACTGTCATTTTTTTTTTTCTGGTCAAAATTTTAAGTATCAATATCTCAGCTCTGGAAGGGTCTAGAGCCTCAATTTTTGCACCCAGGTCCATGTCTCGTGGCCCTCTATCAGAATCCAGAGTTTTGAGAAGATTGGAGAAATTTAATTTTTCACCCCCCGAAAAAAAACATAAGGGGTAACACTGTCATTTTTTTTTCTAGTCAAAATTTTGAATTTCAATATCTCAGCTCTGGAAGAGTCTAGAGCCTCAATTTTTGCACCCAGGTCCATGTCTCGTGGCCCTCTATCAGAATCCAGAGCTTTGAGAAGATTGGAGAAATTTAATTTTTCACCCCCCGAAAAAAAACATAAAGGGTAACACTGTCATTTTTTTTTTCTGGTCAAAACTTTACGTTTCAATATCTCAGCTCTGGAAGGGTCTAGAGCCTCAATTTTTGCACCCAGGTCCATGTCTCGTGGCCCTCTATCAGAATCCAGAGTTTTGAGAAGATTGGAGAAACTTAATTTTTCACCCCCCGAAAAAAAACATAAGGGGTAACACTGTCATTTTTTTTTCTGGTCAAAACTTTACGTTTCAATATCTCAGCTCTGGAAGGGTCTAGAGCCTCAATTTTTGCACCCAGGTCCATGTCTCGTGGCCCTCTATCAGAATCCAGAGTTTTGAGAAGATTGGAGAAACTTAATTTTTCACCCCCCGAAAAAAAACATAAGGGGTAACACTGTCATTTTTTTTTCTAGTCAAAAATTTGAATATTAATATCTCCGCTCTGGAAGAGTCTAGAGCCTCAATTTTTGCACCCAGGTCCATGTCTCGTGGCCCTCTATCAGAATCCAGAGTTTTGAGAAGATTGGAGAAACTTAATTTTTCACCCCCCGAAAAAAAAACATAAGGGGTAACACTGTCATTTTTTTTTTCTGGTCAAAACTTTAAGTTTCAATATCTCAGCTCTGGAAGGGTCTAGAGCCTCAATTTTTGCACCCAGGTTCATGTCTCGTGGCCCTCTATCAGAATCCAGAGTTTTGAGAAGATTGGAGAAATTTAATTTTTCACCCCCCGAAAAAAAACATAAGGGGTAACACTGTCATTTTTTTTTTTTTTCTGGTCAAAACTTTACGTTTCAATATCTCAGCTCTGGAAGGGTCTAGAGCCTCAATTTTTGCACCCAGGTTCATGTCTCGTGGCCCTCTATCAGAATCCAGAGTTTTGAGAAGATTGGAGAAACTTAATTTTTCACCCCCCGAAAAAAAACAGAAGGGGTAACACTGTCATTTTTTTTTTCTAGTCAAAATTTTGAATTTCAATATCTCAGCTCTGGAAAAGTCTAGAGCCTCAATTTTTGCACCCAGGTCCATGTCTCTTGGCCCTCTATCAGAATCCAGAGTTTTGAGAAGATTGGAGAAACTTAATTTTTCACCCCCCGAAAAAAAACAGAAGGGGTAACACTGTCATTTTTTTTTTTCTAGTCAAAAATTTGAAAATTAATATCTCAGCTCTGGAAGAGTCTAGAGCCTCAATTTTTGCACCCAGGTCCATGTCTCTTGGCCCTCTATCAGAATCCAGAGTTTTGAGAAGATTGGAGAAACTTAATTTTTCACCCCCCGAAAAAAATCGTAAGGGGTAACACTGTCATTTTTTTTTCTGGTCAAAACTTTAAGTTTCAATATCTCAGCTCTGGAAGGGTCTAGAGCCTCAATTTTTGCACCCAGGTTCATGTCTCGTGGCCCTCTATCAGAATCCAGAGTTTTGAGAAGATTGGAGAAAATTAATTTTTCAACCCCCGAAAAAAAACATAAGGGGTAACACTGTCATTTTTTTTTCTAGTCAAAATTTTGAATTTCAATATCTCAGCTCTGGAAAAGTCTAGAGCCTCAATTTTTGCACCCAGGTCCATGTCTCGTGGCCCTCTATCAGAATCCAGAGTTTTGAGAAGATTGGAGAAACTTAATTTTTCACCCCCCGAAAAAAAACATAAGGGGTAACACTGTCATTTTTTTTTCTGGTCAAAACTTTAAGTTTCAATATCTCAGCTCTGGAAGGGTCTAGAGCCTCAATTTTTGCACCCAGGTGCATATCTCGTGGCCCTCTATCAGAATCCATAGTTTTGAGAAGATTGGAGAAACTTAATTTTTCACCCCTTGAAAAAAAACATAAGGGGTAACACTGTCATTTTTTTTTTCTGGTCAAAACTTTAAGTTTCAATATCTCAGCTCTGGAAGGGTCTAGAGCCTCAATTTTTGCACCCAGGTCCATGTCTCGTGGCCCTCTATCAGAATCCAGAGTTTTGAGAAGATCGGAGAAACTTAATTTTTCACCCCCCGAAAAAAAACGTAAGGGGTAACACTGTCATTTTTTTTTCTGGTCAAAACTTTAAGTTTCAATATCTCAGCTCTGGAAGGGTCTAGAGCCTCAATTTTTGCACCCAGGTCCATGTCTCGTGGCCCTCTATCAGAATCCAGAGTTTTGAGAAGATTGGAGAAACTTAATTTTTCACCCCCCGAAAAAAAACATAAGGGGTAACACTGTCATTTTTTTTTCTGGTCAAAACTTTAAGTTTCAATATCTCAGCTCTGGAAGGGTCTAGAGCCTCAATTTTTGCACCCAGGTCCATGTCTCGTGGCCCTCTATCAGAATCCAGAGTTTTGAGAAGATTGGAGAAAATTAATTTTTCACCCCCCGAAAAAAAACATAAGGGGTAACACTGTCATTTTTTTTTCTAGTCAAAAATTTGAATATTAATATTTCAGCTCTGGAAGAGTCTAGAGCCTCAATTTTTGCACCCAGGTCCATGTCTCGTGGCCCTCTATCAGAATCCAGAGTTTTGAGAAGATCGGAGAAACTTATTTTTTCACCCCCCGAAAAAAAACATAAGGGGTAACACTGTCATTTTTTTTTCTGGTCAAAACTTTAAGTTTCAATATCTCAGCTCTGGAAGGGTCTAGAGCCTCAATTTTTGCACCCGGGTGCATATCTCGTGGCCCTCTATCAGAATCCAGAGTTTTGAGAAGATTGGAGAAACTTAATTTTTCACCCCTCGAAAAAAAACATAAGGGGTAACACTGTCATTTTTTTTTTTTCTGGTCAAAACTTTAAGTTTCAATATCTCAGCTCTGGAAGAGTCTAGAGCCTCAATTTTTGCACCCAGGTCCATGTCTCGTGGCCCTCTATCAGAATCCAGAGTTTTGATAAGATTGGAGAAACTTAATTTTTCACCCCCCGAAAAAAATCGTAAGGGGTAACACTGTCATTTGTTTTTCTGGTCAAAACTTTAAGTTTCAATATCTCAGCTCTGGAAGGGTCTAGAGCCTCAATTTTTGCACCCAGGTTCATGTCTTGTGGCCCTCTATCAGAATCCAGAGTTTTGAGAAGATTGGAGAAAATTAATTTTTCAACCCCCGAAAAAAAACATAAGGGGTAACACTGTCATTTTTTTTTTCTAGTCAAAATTTTGAATTTCAATATCTCAGCTCTGGAAAAGTCTAGAGCCTCAATTTTTGCACCCAGGTCCATGTCTCGTGGCCCTCTATCAGAATCCAGAGTTTTGAGAAGATTGGAGAAAATTAATTTTTCAACCCCCGAAAAAAAACATAAGGGGTAACACTGTCATTTTTTTTTCTAGTCAAAAATTTGATTAATATCTCAGCTCTGGAAGAGTCTAGAGCCTCAATTTTTGCACCCAGGTCCATGTCTCGTGGCCCTCTATCAGAATCCAGAGTTTTGAGAAGATTGGAGAAACTTAATTTTTCACCCCCCGAAAAAAAAACATAAGGGGTAACACTGTCATTTTTTTTTCTGGTCAAAACTTTAAGTTTCAATATCTCAGCTCTGGAAGGGTCTAGAGCCTCAATTTTTGCACCCAGGTCCATGTCTCGTGGTCCTCTATCAGAATCCAGAGTTTTGAGAAGATCGGAGAAACTTAATTTTTCACCCCCCGAAAAAAAACGTAAGGGGTAACACTGTCATTTTTTTTTTTCTGGTCAAAACTTTAAGTTTCAATATCTCAGCTCTGGAAGGGTCTAGAGCCTCAATTTTTGCACCCAGGTTCATGTCTCGTGGCCCTCTATCAGAATCCAGAGTTTTGAGAAGATTGGAGAAACTTAATTTTTCACCCCCCGAAAAAAAACGTAAGGGGTAACACTGTCATTTTTTTTTTCTGGTCAAAACTTTAAGTTTCAATATCTCAGCTCTGGAAGGGTCTAGAGCCTCAATTTTTGCACCCAGGTCCATGTCTCGTGGCCCTCTATCAGAATCCAGAGTTTTGAGAAGATTGGAGAAACTTAATTTTTCACCCCCCGAAAAAAAACATAAGGGGTAACACTGTCATTTTTTTTTTTCTGGTCAAAACTTTAAGTTTCAATATCTCAGCTCTGGAAGGGTCTAGAGGCTCAATTTTAGCACCCAGGTTCATGTCTCGTGGCCCTCTATCAGAATCCAGAGTTTTGAGAAGTTTGGAGAAAATTAATTTTTCACCCCCCGAAAAAAAAACATAAGGGGTAACACTGCCATTTTTTTTTCTAGTCAAAATTTAGAATTTCAATATCTCAGCTCTGGAAGAGTCTAGAGCCTCAATTTTTGCACCCAGGTCCATGTCTCGTGGCCCTCTATCAGAATCCAGAGTTTTGAGAAGATTGGAGAAACTTAATTTTTCACCTCCCGAAAAAAAACATAAGGGGTAACACTGTCATTTTTTTTCTAGTCAAAAATTTGAATATTAATATCTCAGCTCTGGAAGAGTCTAGAGCCTCAATTTTTGCACCCAGGTCCATGTCTCGTGGCCCTCTATCAGAATCCAGAGTTTTGAGAAGATCGGAAAAACTTAATTTTTCATCCCCCGAAAAAAAACATAAGGGGTAACACTGTCATTTTTTTTTTTCTGGTCAAAACTTTAAGTTTCAATATCTCAGCTCTGGAAGGGTCTAGAGCCTCAATTTTTGCACCCAGGTGCATATCTCGTGGCCCTCTATCAGAATCCAGAGATTTGAGAAGATTGGAGAAACTTAATTTTTCACCCCCCGAAAAAAAACATAAGGGGTAACACTGTCATTTTTTTTTTTCTGGTCAAAACTTTAAGTTTCAATATCTCAGCTCTGGAAGGGTCTAGAGCCTCAATTTTTGCACCCAGGTCCATGTCTCGTGGCCCTCTATCAGAATCCAGAGTTTTGAGAAGATCGGAGAAACTTAATTTTTCACCCCCTGAAAAAAAAACGTAAGGGGTAACACTGTCATTTTTTTTTTTCTGGTCAAAACTTTAAGTTTCAATATCTCAGCTCTGGAAGGGTCTAGAGCCTCAATTTTTGCACCCAGGTTCATGTCTCGTGGCCCTCTATCAGAATCCAGAGTTTTGAGAAGATTGGAGAAACTTAATTTTTCACCCCCCGAAAAAAAACGTAAGGGGTAACACTGTCATTTTTTTTCTGGTCAAAACTTTAAGTTTCAATATCTCAGCTCTGGAAGGGTCTAGAGCCTCAATTTTTGCACCCAGGTCCATGTCTCGTGGCCCTCTATCAGAATCCAGAGTTTTGAGAAGATTGGAGAAACTTAATTTTTCACCCCCCGAAAAAAAACATAAGGGGTAACACTGTCATTTTTTTTTTTCTGGTCAAAACTTTAAGTTTCAATATCTCAGCTCTGGAAGGGTCTAGAGCCTCAATTTTTGCACCCAGGTCCATGTCTCGTGGCCCTCTATCAGAATCCAGAGTTTTGAGAAGATTGGAGAAACTTAATTTTTCAGCCCCCGAAAAAAAACATAAGGGGTAACACTGTCATTTTTTTTTCTAGTCAAAAATTTGAATATTAATTTCTCCGCTCTGGAAGAGTCTAGAGCCTCAATTTTTGCACCCAGGTCCATGTCTCGTGGCCCTCTATCAGAATCCAGAGTTTTGAGAAGATCGGAGAAACTTAATTTTTCACCCCCCGAAAAAAAACATAAGGGGTAACACTGTCATTTTTTTTTTCTGGTCAAAACTTTAAGTTTCAATATCTCAGCTCTGGAAGGGTCTAGAGCCTCAATTTTTGCACCCAGGTGCATATCTCGTGGCCCTCTATCAGAATCCAGAGTTTTGAGAAGATTGGAGAAACTTAATTTTTCACCCCCCGAAAAAAAACATAAGGGGTAACACTGTCATTTTTTTTTTCTGGTCAAAACTTTAAGTTTCAATATCTCAGCTCTGGAAGGGTCTAGAGCCTCAATTTTTGCACCCAGGTTCATGTCTCGTGGCCCTCTATCATAATCCAGAGTTTTGAGAAGATTGGAGAAACTTAATTTTTCACCCCCCGAAAAAAAAACGTAAGGGGTAACACTGTCATTTTTTTTTTCTGGTCAAAATTTTAAGTATCAATATCTCAGCTCTGGAAGGGTCTAGAGCCTCAATTTTTGCACCCAGGTCCATGTCTCGTGGCCCTCTATCAGAATCCAGAGTTTTGAGAAGATTGGAGAAATTTAATTTTTCACCCCCCGAAAAAAAACATAAGGGGTAACACTGTCATTTTTTTTTTTCTGGTCAAAACTTTACGTTTCAATATCTCAGCTCTGGAAGGGTCTAGAGCCTCAATTTTTGCACCCAGGTTCATGTCTCGTGGCCCTCTATCAGAATCCAGAGTTTTGAGAAGATTGGAGAAAATTATTTTTTCACCCCACGAAAAAAAACATAAGGGGTAACACTGTCATTTTTTTTTCTAGTCAAAATTTAGAATTTCAATATCTCAGCTCTGGAAGAGTCTAGAGCCTCAATTTTTGCACCCAGGTCCATGTCTCGTGGCCCTCTATCAGAATCCAGAGTTTTGAGAAGATTGGAGAAACTTAATTTTTCACCCCCCGAAAAAAAACATAAGGGGTAACACTGTCATTTTTTTTTTCTAGTCAAAAATTTGAATATTAATATCTCAGCTCTGGAAGAGTCTAGAGCCTCAATTTTTGCATCTAGGTCCATGTCTCGTGGCCCTCTATCAGAATCCAGAGTTTTGATAAGATCGGAGAAACTTAATTTTTCACCCCCCGAAAAAAAACATAAGGGGTAACACTGTCATTTTTTTTTTCTGGTCAAAACTTTAAGTTTCAATATCTCAGCTCTGGAAGGGTCTAGAGCCTCAATTTTTGCACCCAGGTTCATGTCTCGTGGCCCTCTATCATAATCCAGAGTTTTGAGAAGATTGGAGAAACTTAATTTTTCACCCCCCGAAAAAAAACGTAAGGGGTAACACTGTCATTTTTTTTTTTTCTGGTCAAAATTTTAAGTATCAATATCTCAGCTCTGGAAGGGTCTAGAGCCTCAATTTTTGCACCCAGGTCCATGTCTCGTGGCCCTCTATCAGAATCCAGAGTTTTGAGAAGATTGGAGAAACTTAATTTTTCACCCCCCGAAAAAAAACATAAGGGGTAACACTGTCATTTTTTTTTCTAGTCAAAATTTTGAATTTCAATATCTCAGCTCTGGAAGAGTCTAGAGCCTCAATTTTTGCACCCAGGTCCATGTCTCGTGGCCCTCTATCAGAATCCAGAGTTTTGAGAAGATTGGAGAAATTTAATTTTTCACCCCCCGAAAAAAAAACATAAGGGGTAACACTGTCATTTTTTTTTTCTGGTCAAAACTTTACGTTTCAATATCTCAGCTCTGGAAGGGTCTAGAGCCTCAATTTTTGCACCCAGGTCCATGTCTCGTGGCCCTCTATCAGAATCCAGAGTTTTGAGAAGATTGGAGAAACTTAATTTTTCACCCCCCGAAAAAAAACATAAGGGGTAACACTGTCATTTTTTTTTTCTGGTCAAAACTTTAAGTTTCAATATCTCAGCTCTGGAAGGGTCTAGAGCCTCAATTTTTGCACCCAGGTCCATGTCTCGTGGCCCTCTATCAGAATCCAGAGTTTTGAGAAGATTGGAGAAACTTAATTTTTCACCCCTCGTAAAAAAACATAAGGGGTAACACTGTCATTTTTTTTTTTTCTAGTCAAAAATTTGAATATTAATATCTCAGCTCTGGAAGAGTCTAGAGCCTCAATTTTTGCACCCAGGTCCATGTCTCGTGGCCCTCTATCAGAATCCAGAGTTTTGAGAAGATTGGAGAAACTTAATTTTTCACCCCCCGAAAAAAATCGTAAGGGGTAACACTGTCATTTTTTTTTCTGGTCAAAACTTTCAGTTTCAATATCTCAGCTCTGGAAGGGTCTAGAGCCTCAATTTTTGCACCCAGGTTCATGTCTCGTGGCCCTCTATCAGAATCCAGAGTTTTGAGAAGATTGGAGAAAATTAATTTTTCAACCCCCGAAAAAAAAACATAAGGGGTAACACTGTCATTTTTTTTTTCTAGTCAAAATTTTGAATTTCAATATCTCAGCTCTGGAAAAGTCTAGAGCCTCAATTTTTGCACCCAGGTCCATGTCTCGTGGCCCTCTATCAGAATCCAGAGTTTTGAGAAGATTGGAGAAAATTAATTTTTCAACCCCCGAAAAAAAACATAAGGGGTAACACTGTCATTTTTTTTTTCTAGTCAAAAATTTGAATATTAATATCTCAGCTCTGGAAGAGTCTAGAGCCTCAATTTTTGCACCCAGGTCCATGTCTCGTGGCCCTCTATCAGAATCCAGAGTTTTGAGAAGATTGGAGAAACTTAATTTTTCACCCCCCGAAAAAAAACATAAGGGGTAACACTGTCATTTTTTTTTTCTGGTCAAAACTTTAAGTTTCAATATCTCAGCTCTGGAAGGGTCTAGAGCCTCAATTTTTGCACCCAGGTCCATGTCTCGTGGTCCTCTATCAGAATCCAGAGTTTTGAGAAGATCGGAGAAACTTAATTTTTCACCCCCCGAAAAAAAACGTAAGGGGTAACACTGTCATTTTTTTTTCTGGTCAAAACTTTAAGTTTCAATATCTCAGCTCTGGAAGGGTCTAGAGCCTCAATTTTTGCACCCAGGTTCATGTCTCGTAGCCCTCTATCAGAATCCAGAGTTTTGAGAAGATTGGAGAAACTTAATTTTTCACCCCCCGAAAAAAAAAACGTAAGGGGTAACACTGTCATTTTTTTTTTCTGGTCAAAACTTTAAGTTTCAATATCTCAGCTCTGGAAGGGTCTAGAGCCTCAATTTTTGCACCCAGGTCCATGTCTCGTGGCCCTCTATCAGAATCCAGAGTTTTGAGAAGATTGGAGAAACTTAATTTTTCACCCCCCGAAAAAAAACATAAGGGGTAACACTGTCATTTTTTTTTCTGGTCAAAACTTTAAGTTTCAATATCTCAGCTCTGGAAGGGTCTAGAGGCTCAATTTTTGCACCCAGGTTCATGTCTCGTGGCCCTCTATCAGAATCCAGAGTTTTGAGAAGTTTGGAGAAAATTAATTTTTCACCCCCCCGAAAAAAAAAACATAAGGGGTAACACTGTCATTTTTTTTTCTAGTCAAAATTTAGAATTTCAATATCTCAGCTCTGGAAGAGTCTAGAGCCTCAATTTTTGCACCCAGGTCCATGTCTCGTGGCCCTCTATCAGAATCCAGAGTTTTGAGAAGATCGGAGAAACTTAATTTTTCATCCCCCGAAAAAAAACATAAGGGGTAACACTGTCATTTTTTTTTTCTGGTCAAAACTTTAAGTTTCAATATCTCAGCTCTGGAAGGGTCTAGAGCCTCAATTTTTGCACCCAGGTGCATATCTCGTGGCCCTCTATCAGAATCCAGAGATTTGAGAAGATTGGAGAAACTTAATTTTTCACCCCCCGAAAAAAAACATAAGGGGTAACACTGTCATTTTTTTTTCTGGTCAAAACTTTAAGTTTCAATATCTCAGCTCTGGAAGGGTCTAGAGCCTCAATTTTTGCACCCAGGTCCATGTCTCGTGGCCCTCTATCAGAATCCAGAGTTTTGAGAAGATCGGAGAAACTTAATTTTTCACCCCCCGAAAAAAAACGTAAGGGGTAACACTGTCATTTTTTTTTTCTGGTCAAAACTTTAAGTTTCAATATCTCAGCTCTGGAAGGGTCTAGAGCCTCAATTTTTGCACCCAGGTTCATGTCTCGTGGCCCTCTATCAGAATCCAGAGTTTTGAGAAGATTGGAGAAACTTAATTTTTCACCCCCCGAAAAAAAACGTAAGGGGTAACAATGTCATTTTTTTTCTGTTCAAAACTTTAAGTTTCAATATCTCAGCTCTGGAAGGGTCTAGAGCCTCAATTTTTGCACCCAGGTCCATGTCTCGTGGCCCTCTATCAGAATCCAGAGTTTTGAGAAGATTGGAGAAACTTAATTTTTCACCCCCCGAAAAAAAACATAAGGGGTAACACTGTCATTTTTTTTTTCTGGTCAAAACTTTAAGTTTCAATATCTCAGCTCTGGAAGGGTCTAGAGGCTCAATTTTTGCACCCAGGTTCATGTCTCGTGGCCCTCTATCAGAATCTAGAGTTTTGAGAAGATTGGAGAAAATTAATTTTTCACCCCCTGAAAAAAAAAACATAAGGGGTAACACTGTCATTTTTTTTCTAGTCAAAATTTAGAATTTCAATATCTCAGCTCTGGAAAAGTCTAGAGCCTCAATTTTTGCACCCAGGTCCATGTCTCTTGGCCCTCTATCAGAATCCAGAGTTTTGAGAAGATTGGAGAAACTTAATTTTTCACCCCCCGAAAAAAAAACAGAAGGGGTAACACTGTCATTTTTTTTTCTAGTCAAAAATTTGAAAATTAATATCTCAGCTCTGGAAGAGTCTAGAGCCTCAATTTTTGCACCCAGGTCCATGTCTCGTGGCCCTCTATCAGAATCCAGAGTTTTGAGAAGATTGGAGAAACTTAATTTTTCACCCCCCGAAAAAAATCGTAAGGGGTAACACTGTCATTTTTTTTTCTGGTCAAAACTTTAAGTTTCAATATCTCAGCTCTGGAAGGGTCTAGAGCCTCAATTTTTGCACCCAGGTTCATGTCTCGTGGCCCTCTATCAGAATCCAGAGTTTTGAGAAGATTGGAGAAAATTAATTTTTCAACCCCCGAAAAAAACATAAGGGGTAACACTGTCATTTTTTTTTCTAGTCAAAATTTTGAATTTCAATATCTCAGCTCTGGAAAAGTCTAGAGCCTCAATTTTTGCACCCAGGTCCATGTCTCGTGGCCCTCTATCAGAATCCAGAGTTTTGAGAAGATTGGAGAAACTTAATTTTTCACCCCCCGAAAAAAAACATAAGGGGTAACACTGTCATTTTTTTTTTTCTGGTCAAAACTTTAAGTTTCAATATCTCAGCTCTGGAAGGGTCTAGAGCCTCAATTTTTGCACCCAGGTGCATATCTCGTGGCCCTCTATCAGAATCCAGAGTTTTGAGAAGATTGGAGAAACTTAATTTTTCACCCCCCGAAAAAAAACATAAGGGGTAACACTGTCATTTTTTTTTTTTTCTGGTCAAAACTTTAAGTTTCAATATCTCAGCTCTGGAAGGGTCTAGAGCCTCAATTTTTGCACCCAGGTCCATGTCTCGTGGCCCTCTATCAGAATCCAGAGTTTTGAGAAGATCGGAGAAATTTAATTTTTCACCCCCCGAAAAAAAAAACGTAAGGGGTAACACTGTCATTTTTTTTTCTGGTCAAAACTTTAAGTTTCAATATCTCAGCTCTGGAAGGGTCTAGAGCCTCAATTTTTGCACCCAGGTCCATGTCTCGTGGCCCTCTATCAGAATCCAGAGTTTTGAGAAGATTGGAGAAACTTAATTTTTCACCCCCCGAAAAAAAACATAAGGGGTAACACTGTCATTTTTTTTTCTGATCAAAACTTTAAGTTTCAATATCTCAGCTCTGGAAGGGTCTAGAGCCTCAATTTTTGCACCCAGGTCCATGTCTCGTGGCCCTCTATCAGAATCCAGAGTTTTGAGAAGATTGGAGAAAATTAATTTTTCACCCCCCGAAAAAAAACATAAGGGGTAACACTGTCATTTTTTTTTCTAGTCAAAATTTAGAATTTCAATATCTCAGCTCTGGAAGAGTCTAGAGCCTCAATTTTTGCACCCAGGTCCATGTCTCGTGGCCCTCTATCAGAATCCAGAGTTTTGAGAAGATTGGAGAAACTTAATTTTTCACCCCCCGAAAAAAAACATAAGGGGTAACACTGTCATTTTTTTTTTCTAGTCAAAAATTTGAATATTAATATCTCAGCTCTGGAAGAGTCTAGAGCCTCAATTTTTGCATCTAGGTCCATGTCTCGTGGCCCTCTATCAGAATCCAGAGTTTTGATAAGATCGGAGAAACTTAATTTTTCACCCCCCGAAAAAAAACATAAGGGGTAACACTGTCATTTTTTTTTTCTGGTCAAAACTTTAAGTTTCAATATCTCAGCTCTGGAAGGGTCTAGAGCCTCAATTTTTGCACCCAGGTCCATGTCTCGTGGCCCTCTATCAGAATCCAGAGTTTTGAGAAGATTGGAGAAACTTAATTTTTCACCCCTCGAAAAAAAACAGAAGGGGTAACATTTTTTCTGTCATTTTCTGTCAAAGGCTGTCATTTTTTTTTTCTAGTCAAAAATTTGAATATTAATATCTCAGCTCTGGAAGAGTCTAGAGCCTCAATTTTTGCACCCAGGTCCATGTCTCGTGGCCCTCTATCAGAATCCAGAGTTTTGAGAAGATTGGAGAAACTTAATTTTTCACCCCCCGAAAAAAATCGTAAGGGGTAACACTGTCATTTTTTTTTCTGGTCAAAACTTTAAGTTTCAATATCTCAGCTCTGGAAGGGTCTAGAGCCTCAATTTTTGCACCCAGGTTCATGTCTCGTGGCCCTCTATCAGAATCCAGAGTTTTGAGAAGATTGGAGAAAATTAATTTTTCAACCCCCGAAAAAAAACATAAGGGGTAACACTGTCATTTTTTTTCTAGTCAAAATTTTGAATTTCAATATCTCAGCTCTGGAAAAGTCTAGAGCCTCAATTTTTGCACCCAGGTCCATGTCTCGTGGCCCTCTATCAGAATCCAGAGTTTTGAGAAGATTGGAGAAAATTAATTTTTCAACCCCCGAAAAAAAAACATAAGGGGTAACACTGTCATTTTTTTTTTTCTAGTCAAAAATTTGAATATTAATATCTCAGCTCTGGAAGAGTCTAGAGCCTCAATTTTTGCACCCAGGTCCATGTCTCGTGGCCCTCTATCAGAATCCAGAGTTTTGAGAAGATCGGAGAAACTTAATTTTTCACCCCCCGGAAAAAAACATAAGGGGTAACACTGTCATTTTTTTTTCTGGTCAAAACTTTAAGTTTCAATATCTCAGCTCTGGAAGGGTCTAGAGCCTCAATTTTTGCACCCAGGTGCATATCTCGTGGCCCTCTATCAGAATCCAGAGTTTTGAGAAGATTGGAGAAACTTAATTTTTCACCCCCCGAAAAAAAAAACATAAGGGGTAACACTGTCATTTTTTTTTTCTGGTCAAAACTTTAAGTTTCAATATCTCAGCTCTGGAAGGGTCTAGAGCCTCAATTTTTGCACCCAGGTCCATGTCTCGTGGCCCTCTATCAGAATCCAGAGTTTTGAGAAGATCGGAGAAACTTAATTTTTCACCCCCCGAAAAAAAACGTAAGGGGTAACACTGTCATTTTTTTTTTTCTGGTCAAAACTTTAAGTTTCAATATCTCAGCTCTGGAAGGGTCTAGAGCCTCAATTTTTGCACCCAGGTTCATGTCTCGTGGCCCTCTATCAGAATCCAGAGTTTTGAGAAGATTGGAGAAACTTAATTTTTCACCCCCCGAAAAAAAACGTAAGGGGTAACACTGTCATTTTTTTTTCTGGTCAAAACTTTAAGTTTCAATATCTCAGCTCTGGAAGGGTCTAGAGCCTCAATTTTTGCACCCAGGTCCATGTCTCGTGGCCCTCTATCAGAATCCAGAGTTTTGAGAAGATTGGAGAAACTTAATTTTTCACCCCCCGAAAAAAAACATAAGGGGTAACACTATCATTTTTTTTTTTTCTGGTCAAAACTTTAAGTTTCAATATCTCAGCTCTGGAAGGGTCTAGAGGCTCAATTTTTGCACCCAGGTTCATGTCTCGTGGCCCTCTATCAGAATCCAGAGTTTTGAGAAGTTTGGAGAAAATTAATTTTTCACCCCCCGAAAAAAAAACATAAGGGGTAACACTGTCATTTTTTTTTCTAGTCAAAATTTAGAATTTCAATATCTCAGCTCTGGAAGAGTCTAGAGCCTCAATTTTTGCACCCAGGTCCATGTCTCGTGGCCCTCTATCAGAATCCAGAGTTTTGAGAAGATTGGAGAAACTTAATTTTTCACCCCCCGAAAAAAAACATAAGGGGTAACACTGTCATTTTTTTTTTTCTAATCAAAAATTTGAATATTAATATTAGGGATGCACCGATACCGATACCGGTATCTGGTATCGGCCTCGATACCACATTTTCTAAAGTACTCGTACTCGTTAAAAGTCCCCCCGATACCAGCGAACGATACCACGGTCTGAGAAATGGGTTAATTACAGGCGCCGAGTGTCCGCCCCCAGGCCCCGGCTGCAGCTCAGAGCGGGGAGAAGGCGAGGAGAGACGAGACATGTCAGCCGTGTGGAAATAGTGTTGTCAAAATATTCGGTACTAAAAAAATGTAAACGTCACGGTACCAAGTCCCGGTGGTACCGAATACCTGATCAAACCCAGTTCCGTTTGCGCATGCATGCACGAAGGGCGTGAAGTTGCGTTATCTTCATGAAAGCGCTGAGACATGGCGACCGGCGGGGCTGCTGATGTGTGTCTGTGTATATTAAACTGCAAAACGACTGTTTAAATATGAAACCTGCATGTTCTGCTTGTCCTGTGAATGAACGGCGCAGACGCGCAATTCCATTTAACGTTAGCTACTGAAGCACAAGTGACGCTCGCGCTGTTTTCCGTCTCTGCAGCCTCACGATATGATGACATGATTCATGATTCCATTCATCTCCGAGAGTCATTTCATGAGTAACATTAGGTATTCTACCGTTTCATTTGAGAAAAACGATCGTCATATCATTTCTTTTACTAGGTGTTTCTCAATGTCAAGGATACTTCCTTGACATTGAGAAACGCCCAATGTCGTGTATCAGACACGCACAGAAACTCAAAGGTCTTCACGGCAACCCGTCAAAATAAAAGTTTAGTAAGAAATTGACAGAAATAATTATATTAGGCTACTGTACAATATATTTAACTACGTCTCCATTAATTAAAAATACTACTACTAATAATGTGTGCATAAGGTTGCTTTTTCTCTTGATTTTTTTATAAGCAATATTTTTCAATATCATCAATATTTTCGTATAAACAGCATGTAGCCTTCAATGCTTTCATAAATGTACCATCATAAATAAGTCATTGAATTGAATTTTTTTATTTAACTATTTGAAAAAAGGAATACCTAAAATCCTGTATATAAAAATATTCAAATCATGTTTTTTTTATTAAGTATCGGTATCGGTATCGGCGAGTACTGAAATGCAAGTACTCGTACTCGTACTCGTTTTCCAAAAAAGTGGTATCGGTGCATCCCTAATTAATATCTCAGCTCTGGAAGAGTCTAGAGCCTCAATTTTTGCACCCAGGTCCATGTCTCGTGGCCCTCTATCAGAATCCAGAGTTTTGAGAAGATCGGAGAAACTTAATTTTTCACCCCCCGAAAAAAAAACATAAGGGGTAACACTGTCATTTTTTTTTTTCTGGTCAAAACTTTAAGTTTCAATATCTCAGCTCTGGAAGGGTCTAGAGCCTCAATTTTTGCACCCAGGTGCATATCTCGTGGCCCTCTATCAGAATCCAGAGATTTGAGAAGATTGGAGAAACTTAATTTTTCACCCCCCGAAAAAAAACATAAGGGGTAACACTGTCATTTTTTTTTCTGGTCAAAACTTTAAGTTTCAATATCTCAGCTCTGGAAGGGTCTAGAGCCTCAATTTTTGCACCCAGGTCCATGTCTCGTGGCCCTCTATCAGAATCCAGAGTTTTGAGAAGATCGGAGAAACTTAATTTTTCACCCCCCGAAAAAAAAACGTAAGGGGTAACACTGTCATTTTTTTTTTCTGGTCAAAACTTTAAGTTTCAATATCTCAGCTCTGGAAGGGTCTAGAGCCTCAATTTTTGCACCCAGGTTCATGTCTCGTGGCCCTCTATCAGAATCCAGAGTTTTGAGAAGATTGGAGAAACTTAATTTTTCACCCCCCGAAAAAGAAACGTAAGGGGTAACACTGTCATTTTTTTTTCTGGTCAAAACTTTAAGTTTCAATATCTCAGCTCTGGAAGGGTCTAGAGCCTCAATTTTTGCACCCAGGTCCATGTCTCGTGGCCCTCTATCAGAATCCAGAGTTTTGAGAAGATTGGAGAAATTTAATTTTTCACCCCCCGAAAAAAAACAGAAGGGGTAACACTGTCATTTTTTTTTTCTGGTCAAAACTTTACGTTTCAATATCTCAGCTCTGGAAGGGTCTAGAGCCTCAATTTTTGCACCCAGGTTCATGTCTCGTGGCCCTCTATCAGAATCCAGAGTTTTGAGAAGATTGGAGAAAATTAATTTTTCACCCCCCGAAAAAAAACATAAGGGGTAACACTGTCATTTTTTTTTCTAGTCAAAATTTTGAATTTCAATATCTCAGCTCTGGAAAAGTCTAGAGCCTCAATTTTTGCACCCAGGTCCATGTCTCTTGGCCCTCTATCAGAATCCAGAGTTTTGAGAAGATTGGAGAAACTTAATTTTTCACCCCCCGAAAAAAAACAGAAGGGGTAACACTGTCATTTTTTTTTCTAGTCAAAAATTTGAAAATTAATATCTCAGCTCTGGAAGAGTCTAGAGCCTCAATTTTTGCACCCAGGTCCATGTCTCGTGGCCCTCTATCAGAATCCAGAGTTTTGAGAAGATTGGAGAAACTTAATTTTTCACCCCCCGAAAAAAATCGTAAGGGGTAACACTGTCATTTTTTTTTCTGGTCAAAACTTTAAGTTTCAATATCTCAGCTCTGGAAGGGTCTAGAGCCTCAATTTTTGCACCCAGGTTCATGTCTCGTGGCCCTCTATCAGAATCCAGAGTTTTGAGAAGATTGGAGAAAATTAATTTTTCAACCCCCGAAAAAAAAACATAAGGGGTAACACTGTCATTTTTTTTTCTAGTCAAAATTTTGAATTTCAATATCTCAGCTCTGGAAAAGTCTAGAGCCTCAATTTTTGCACCCAGGTCCATGTCTCGTGGCCCTCTATCAGAATCCAGAGTTTTGAGAAGATTGGAGAAACTTAATTTTTCACCCCCCGAAAAAAAACATAAGGGGTAACACTGTCATTTTTTTTTCTGGTCAAAACTTTAAGTTTCAATATCTCAGCTCTGGAAGGGTCTAGAGCCTCAATTTTTGCACCCAGGTCCATGTCTCGTGGCCCTCTATCAGAATCCAGAGTTTTGAGAAGATCGGAGAAACTTAATTTTTCACCCCCCGAAAAAAAACGTAAGGGGTAACACTGTCATTTTTTTTTTCTGGTCAAAACTTTAAGTTTCAATATCTCAGCTCTGGAAGGGTCTAGAGCCTCAATTTTTGCACCCAGGTTCATGTCTCGTGGCCCTCTATCAGAATCCAGAGTTTTGAGAAGATTGGAGAAACTTAATTTTTCACCCCCCGAAAAAAAACATAAGGGGTAACACTGTCATTTTTTTTTCTGATCAAAACTTTAAGTTTCAATATCTCAGCTCTGGAAGGGTCTAGAGCCTCAATTTTTGCACCCAGGTCCATGTCTCGTGGCCCTCTATCAGAATCCAGAGTTTTGAGAAGATTGGAGAAAATTAATTTTTCACCCCCCGAAAAAAAAACATAAGGGGTAACACTGTCATTTTTTTTTCTAGTCAAAATTTAGAATTTCAATATCTCAGCTCTGGAAGAGTCTAGAGCCTCAATTTTTGCACCCAGGTCCATGTCTCGTGGCCCTCTATCAGAATCCAGAGTTTTGAGAAGATTGGAGAAACTTAATTTTTCACCCCCCGAAAAAAAACATAAGGGGTAACACTGTCATTTTTTTTTTCTAGTCAAAAATTTGAATATTAATATCTCAGCTCTGGAAGAGTCTAGAGCCTCAATTTTTGCATCTAGGTCCATGTCTCGTGGCCCTCTATCAGAATCCAGAGTTTTGATAAGATCGGAGAAACTTAATTTTTCACCCCCCGAAAAAAAACATAAGGGGTAACACTGTCATTTTTTTTTTTCTGGTCAAAACTTTAAGTTTCAATATCTCAGCTCTGGAAGGGTCTAGAGCCTCAATTTTTGCACCCAGGTCCATGTCTCGTGGCCCTCTATCAGAATCCAGAGTTTTGAGAAGATTGGAGAAACTTAATTTTTCACCCCTCGAAAAAAAACAGAAGGGGTAACACTGTCATTTTTTTTTTTCTAGTCAAAAATTTGAATATTAATATCTCAGCTCTGGAAGAGTCTAGAGCCTCAATTTTTGCACCCAGGTCCATGTCTCGTGGCCCTCTATCAGAATCCAGAGTTTTGAGAAGATTGGAGAAACTTAATTTTTCACCCCCCGAAAAAAATCGTAAGGGGTAACACTGTCATTTTTTTTTCTGGTCAAAACTTTAAGTTTCAATATCTCAGCTCTGGAAGGGTCTAGAGCCTCAATTTTTGCACCCAGGTCCATGTCTCGTGGCCCTCTATCAGAATCCAGAGTTTTGAGAAGATTGGAGAAACTTAATTTTTCACCCCCCGAAAAAAAAACATAAGGGGTAACACTGTCATTTTTTTTTTCTAGTCAAAAATTTGAATATTAATATCTCAGCTCTGGAAGAGTCTAGAGCCTCAATTTTTGCACCCAGGTCCATGTCTCGTGGCCCTCTATCAGAATCCAGAGTTTTGAGAAGTTTGGAGAAAATTAATTTTTCACCCCCCGAAAAAAAAAAACATAAGGGGTAACACTGTCATTTTTTTTTCTAGTCAAAATTTAGAATTTCAATATCTCAGCTCTGGAAGAGTCTAGAGCCTCAATTTTTGCACCCAGGTCCATGTCTCGTGGCCCTCTATCAGAATCCAGAGTTTTGAGAAGATTGGAGAAACTTAATTTTTCACCCCCCGAAAAAAAACATAAGGGGTAACACTGTCATTTTTTTTTTCTAGTCAAAAATTTGAATATTAATATCTCAGCTCTGGAAGAGTCTAGAGCCTCAATTTTTGCATCTAGGTCCATGTCTCGTGGCCCTCTATCAGAATCCAGAGTTTTGATAAGATCGGAGAAACTTAATTTTTCACCCCCCGAAAAAAAAACATAAGGGGTAACACTGTCATTTTTTTTTTTCTGGTCAAAACTTTAAGTTTCAATATCTCAGCTCTGGAAGGGTCTAGAGCCTAAATTTTTGCACCCAGGTTCATGTCTCGTGGCCCTCTATCATAATCCAGAGTTTTGAGAAGATTGGAGAAACTTAATTTTTCACCCCCCGAAAAAAAACGTAAGGGGTAACACTGTCATTTTTTTTTCTGGTCAAAATTTTAAGTATCAATATCTCAGCTCTGGAAGGGTCTAGAGCCTCAATTTTTGCACCCAGGTCCATGTCTCGTGGCCCTCTATCAGAATCCAGAGTTTTGAGAAGATTGGAGAAAATTAATTTTTCACCCCCTGAAAAAAAAACATAAGGGGTAACACTGTCATTTTTTTTCTAGTCAAAATTTAGAATTTCAATATCTCAGCTCTGGAAGAGTCTAGAGCCTCAATTTTTGCACCCAGGTCCATGTCTCGTGGCCCTCTATCAGAATCCAGAGTTTTGAGAAGATTGGAGAAACTTAATTTTTCACCCCCCGAAAAAAAAAACATAAGGGGTAACACTGTCATTTTTTTTTCTAGTCAAAAATTTGAATATTAATATCTCCGCTCTGGAAGAGTCTAGAGCCTCAATTTTTGCACCCAGGTCCATGTCTCGTGGCCCTCTATCAGAATCCAGAGTTTTGAGAAGATCGGAGAAACTTAATTTTTCACCCCCCGAAAAAAAACATAAGGGGTAACACTGTCATTTTTTTTTTTCTGGTCAAAACTTTAAGTTTCAATATCTCAGCTCTGGAAGGGTCTAGAGCCTCAATTTTTGCACCCAGGTGCATATCTCGTGGCCCTCTATCAGAATCCAGAGTTTTGAGAAGATTGGAGAAACTTAATTTTTCACCCCCCGAAAAAAAACATAAGGGGTAACACTGTCATTTTTTTTCTGGTCAAAACTTTAAGTTTCAATATCTCAGCTCTGGAAGGGTCTAGAGCCTCAATTTTTGCACCCAGGTTCATGTCTCGTGGCCCTCTATCATAATCCAGAGTTTTGAGAAGATTGGAGAAACTTAATTTTTCACCCCCCGAAAAAAAAACGTAAGGGGTAACACTGTCATTTTTTTTTTCTGGTCAAAATTTTAAGTATCAATATCTCAGCTCTGGAAGGGTCTAGAGCCTCAATTTTTGCACCCAGGTCCATGTCTCGTGGCCCTCTATCAGAATCCAGAGTTTTGAGAAGATTGGAGAAATTTAATTTTTCACCCCCCGAAAAAAAACATAAGGGGTAACACTGTCATTTTTTTTTCTGGTCAAAACTTTACGTTTCAATATCTCAGCTCTGGAAGGGTCTAGAGCCTCAATTTTTGCACCCAGGTTCATGTCTCGTGGCCCTCTATCAGAATCCAGAGTTTTGAGAAGATTGGAGAAAATTAATTTTTCACCCCCCGAAAAAAAACATAAGGGGTAACACTGTCATTTTTTTTTCTAGTCAAAATTTTGAATTTCAATATCTCAGCTCTGGAAAAGTCTAGAGCCTCAATTTTTGCACCCAGGTCCATGTCTCTTGGCCCTCTATCAGAATCCAGAGTTTTGAGAAGATTGGAGAAACTTAATTTTTCACCCCCCCGAAAAAAAA
This sequence comes from Cyprinella venusta, assembly GCA_038021265.1. Classification (NCBI taxonomy): domain Eukaryota; kingdom Metazoa; phylum Chordata; class Actinopteri; order Cypriniformes; family Leuciscidae; genus Cyprinella; species Cyprinella venusta. Next base: position 29,332,621 of record CM075864.1, read on the forward strand.
CAGAAGGGGTAACACTGTTATTTTTTTTTCTAGTCAAAAATTTGAAAATTAATATCTCAGCTCTGGAAGAGTCTAGAGCCTCAATTTTTGCACCCAGGTCCATGTCTCGTGGCCCTCTATCAGAATCCAGAGTTTTGAGAAGATTGGAGAAACTTAATTTTTCACCCCCGAAAAAAATCGTAAGGGGTAACACTGTCATTTTTTTTTCTGGTCAAAACTTTAAGTTTCAATATCTCAGCTCTGGAAGGGTCTAGAGCCTCAATTTTTGCACCCAGGTTCATGTCTCGTGGCCCTCTATCATAATCCAGAGTTTTGAGAAGATTGGAGAAACTTAATTTTTCACCCCCCGAAAAAAAACGTAAGGGGTAACACTGTCATTTTTTTTTTTTCTGGTCAAAACTTTAAGTTTCAATATCTCAGCTCTGGAAGGGTCTAGAGCCTCAATTTTTGCACCCAGGTTCATGTCTCGTGGCCCTCTATCATAATCCAGAGTTTTGAGAAGATTGGAGAAACTTAATTTTTCACCCCCCGAAAAAAAACGTAAGGGGTAACACTGTCTTTTTTTTTCTGGTCAAAACTTTAAGTTTCAATATCTCAGCTCTGGAAGGGTCTAGAGCCTCAATTTTTGCACCCAGGTCCATGTCTCGTGGCCCTCTATCAGAATCCAGAGTTTTGAGAAGATTGGAGAAACTTAATTTTTCACCCCCCGAAAAAAAACATAAGGGGTAACACTGTCATTTTTTTTCTGATCAAAACTTTAAGTTTCAATATCTCAGCTCTGGAAGGGTCTAGAACCTCAATTTTTGCACCCAGGTCCATGTCTCGTGGCCCTCTATCAGAATCCAGAGTTTTGAGAAGATTGGAGAAAATTAATTTTTCACCCCCCGAAAAAAAACATAAGGGGTAACACTGTCATTTTTTTTCTAGTCAAAATTTAGAATTTCAATATCTCAGCTCTGGAAGAGTCTAGAGCCTCAATTTTTGCACCCAGGTCCATGTCTCGTGGCCCTCTATCAGAATCCAGAGTTTTGAGAAGATTGGAGAAACTTAATTTTTCACCCCCCGAAAAAAAACATAAGGGGTAACACTGTCATTTTTTTTTTTCTAGTCAAAAATTTGAATATTAATATCTCAGCTCTGGAAGAGTCTAGAGCCTCAATTTTTGCATCTAGGTCCATGTCTCGTGGCCCTCTATCAGAATCCAGAGTTTTGATAAGATCGGAGAAACTTAATTTTTCACCCCCCGAAAAAAAACATAAGGGGTAACACTGTCATTTTTTTTTCTGGTCAAAACTTTAAGTTTCAATATCTCAGCTCTGGAAGAGTCTAGAGCCTCAATTTTTGCACCCAGGTTCATGTCTCGTGGCCCTCTATCATAATCCAGAGTTTTGAGAAGATTGGAGAAACTTAATTTTTCACCCCCCGAAAAAAAACGTAAGGGGTAACACTGTCATTTTTTTTTTTTCTGGTCAAAATTTTAAGTATCAATATCTCAGCTCTGGAAGGGTCTAGAGCCTCAATTTTTGCACCCAGGTCCATGTCTCGTGGCCCTCTATCAGAATCCAGAGTTTTGAGAAGATTGGAGAAACTTAATTTTTCACCCCCCGAAAAAAAACATAAGGGGTAACACTGTCATTTTTTTTTCTAGTCAAAATTTTGAATTTCAATATCTCAGCTCTGGAAGAGTCTACAGCCTCAATTTTTGCACCCAGGTCCATGTCTCGTGGCCCTCTATCAGAATCCAGAGTTTTGAGAAGATTGGAGAAATTTAATTTTTCACCCCCCGAAAAAAAACATAAGGGGTAACACTGTCATTTTTTTTTCTGGTCAAAACTTTACGTTTCAATATCTCAGCTCTGGAAGGGTCTAGAGCCTCAATTTTTGCACCCAGGTCCATGTCTCGTGGCCCTCTATCAGAATCCAGAGTTTTGAGAAGATTGGAGAAATTTAATTTTTCACCCCCCGAAAAAAAACATAAGGGGTAACACTGTCATTTTTTTTTTCTGGTCAAAACTTTACGTTTCAATATCTCAGCTCTGGAAGGGTCTAGAGCCTCAATTTTTGCACCCAGGTCCATGTCTCGTGGCCCTCTATCAGAATCCAGAGTTTTGAGAAGATTGGAGAAACTTAATTTTTCACCCCCCGAAAAAAAACATAAGGGGTAACACTGTCATTTTTTTTCTGGTCAAAACTTTAAGTTTCAATATCTCAGCTCTAGAAGGGTCTAGAGCCTCAATTTTTGCACCCAGGTCCATGTCTCGTGGCCATCTATCAGAATCCAGAGTTTTGAGAAGATTGGAGAAACTTAATTTTTCACCCCTCGAAAAAAAACAGAAGGGGTAACACTGTCATTTTTTTTTTCTAGTCAAAAATTTGAATATTAATATCTCAGCTCTGGAAGAGTCTAGAGCCTCAATTTTTGCACCCAGGTCCATGTCTCGTGGCCCTCTATCAGAATCCAGAGTTTTGAGAAGATTGGAGAAACTTAATTTTTCACCCCCCGAAAAAAATCGTAAGGGGTAACACTGTCATTTTTTTTTCTGGTCAAAACTTTAAGTTTCAATATCTCAGCTCTGGAAGGGTCTAGAGCCTCAATTTTTGCACCCAGGTCCATGTCTCGTGGCCCTCTATCAGAATCCAGAGTTTTGAGAAGATTGGAGAAACTTAATTTTTCACCCCTCGAAAAAAAACAGAAGGGGTAACACTGTCATTTTTTTTTTCTAGTCAAAAATTTGAATATTAATATCTCAGCTCTGGAAGAGTCTAGAGCCTCAATTTTTGCACCCAGGTCCATGTCTCGTGGCCCTCTATCAGAATCCAGAGTTTTGAGAAGATTGGAGAAACTTAATTTTTCACCCCCCGAAAAAAATCGTAAGGGGTAACACTGTCATTTTTTTTTCTGGTCAAAACTTTAAGTTTCAATATCTCAGCTCTGGAAGGGTCTAGAGCCTCAATTTTTGCACCCAGTTTCATGTCTCGTGGCCCTCTATCAGAATCCAGAGTTTTGAGAAGATTGGAGAAAATTCATTTTTCAACCCCCGAAAAAAAACATAAGGGGTAACACTGTCATTTTTTTTTCTAGTCAAAATTTTGAATTTCAATATCTCAGCTCTGGAAAAGTCTAGAGCCTCAATTTTTGCACCCAGGTCCATGTCTCGTGGCCCTCTATCAGAATCCAGAGTTTTGAGAAGATTGGAGAAAATTAATTTTTCAACCCCCCAAAAAAAACATAAGGGGTAACACTGTCATTTTTTTTCTAGTCAAAAATTTGAATATTAATATCTCAGCTCTGGAAGAGTCTAGAGCCTCAATTTTTGCACCCATGTCCATGTCTCGTGGCCCTCTATCAGAATCCAGAGTTTTGAGAAGATCGGAGAAACTTAATTTTTCACCCCCCGAAAAAAAACGTAAGGGGTAACACTGTCATTTTTTTTTTTCTGGTCAAAACTTTAAGTTTCAATATCTCAGCTCTGGAAGGGTCTAGAGCCTCAATTTTTGCACCCAGGTTCATGTCTCGTGGCCTTCTATCAGAATCCAGAGTTTTGAGAAGATTGGAGAAACTTAATTTTTCACCCCCCGAAAAAAAACGTAAGGGGTAACACTGTCATTTTTTTTTTCTGGTCAAAACTTTAAGTTTCAATATCTCAGCTCTGGAAGGGTCTAGAGCCTCAATTTTTGCACCCAGGTCCATGTCTCGTGGCCCTCTATCAGAATCCAGAGTTTTGAGAAGATTGGAGAAACTTAATTTTTCACCCCCCGAAAAAAAACATAAGGGGTAACACTGTCATTTTTTTTCTGGTCAAAACTTTAAGTTTCAATATCTCAGCTCTGGAAGGGTCTAGAGGCTCAATTTTTGCACCCAGGTTCATGTCTCGTGGCCCTCTATCAGAATCCAGAGTTTTGAGAAGTTTGGAGAAAATTAATTTTTCACCCCCCGAAAAAAAACATAAGGGGTAACACTGTCATTTTTTTTTTCTAGTCAAAATTTAGAATTTCAATATCTCAGCTCTGGAAGAGTCTAGAGCCTCAATTTTTGCACCCAGGTCCATGTCTCGTGGCCCTCTATCAGAATCCAGAGTTTTGAGAAGATTGGAGAAACTTAATTTTTCACCCCCCGAAAAAAAACATAAGGGGTAACACTGTCATTTTTTTTTCTAGTCAAAACTTTAAGTTTCAATATCTCAGCTCTGGAAGGGTCTAGAGCCTCAATTTTTGCACCCAGGTCCATGTCTCGTGGCCCTCTATCAGAATCCAGAGATTTGAGAAGATTGGAGAAACTTAATTTTTCACCCCCCGAAAAAAAACATAAGGGGTAACACTGTCATTTTTTTTTCTGGTCAAAACTTTAAGTTTCAATATCTCAGCTCTGGAAGGGTCTAGAGCCTCAATTTTTGCACCCAGGTGCATATCTCGTGGCCCTCTATCAGAATCCAGAGTTTTGAGAAGATTGGAGAAACTTAATTTTTCACCCCCCGAAAAAAAACATAAGGGGTAACACTGTCATTTTTTTTTTTTTCTGGTCAAAACTTTAAGTTTCAATATCTCAGCTCTGGAAGGGTCTAGAGCCTCAATTTTTGCACCCAGGTCCATGTCTCGTGGCCCTCTATCAGAATCCAGAGTTTTGAGAAGATCGGAGAAACTTAATTTTTCACCCCCCGAAAAAAAACGTAAGGGGTAACACTGTCATTTTTTTTTTCTGGTCAAAACTTTAAGTTTCAATATCTCAGCTCTGGAAGGGTCTAGAGCCTCAATTTTTGCACCCAGGTTCATGTCTCGTGGCCCTCTATCAGAATCCAGAGTTTTGAGAAGATTGGAGAAACTTAATTTTTCACCCCCCGAAAAAAAACGTAAGGGGTAACACTGTCATTTTTTTTTTCTGGTCAAAACTTTAAGTTTCAATATCTCAGCTCTGGAAGGGTCTAGAGCCTCAATTTTTGCACCCAGGTCCATGTCTCGTGGCCCTCTATCAGAATCCAGAGTTTTGGGAAGATTGGAGAAACTTGATTTTTCACCCCCCGAAAAAAAACATAAGGGGTAACACTGTCATTTTTTTTTCTGGTCAAAACTTTAAGTTTCAATATCTCAGCTCTGGAAGGGTCTAGAGCCTCAATTTTTGCACCCAGGTCCATGTCTCGTGGCCCTCTATCAGAATCCAGAGTTTTGAGAAGATTGGAGAAAATTAATTTTTCACCCCCCGAAAAAAAACATAAGGGGTAACACTGTCATTTTTTTTTCTAGTCAAAATTTAGAATTTCAATATCTCAGCTCTGGAAGAGTCTAGAGCCTCAATTTTTGCACCCAGGTCCATGTCTCGTGGCCCTCTATCAGAATCCAGAGTTTTGAGAAGATTGGAGAAACTTAATTTTTCACCCCCCGAAAAAAAACATAAGGGGTAACACTGTCATTTTTTTTTCTAGTCAAAAATTTGAATATTAATATCTCAGCTCTGGAAGAGTCTAGAGCCTCAATTTTTGCATCTAGGTCCATGTCTCGTGGCCCTCTATCAGAATCCAGAGTTTTGAGAAGTTTGGAGAAAATTAATTTTTCACCCCCCGAAAAAAAACATAAGGGGTAACACTGTCATTTTTTTTTTTCTAGTCAAAATTTAGAATTTCAATATCTCAGCTCTGGAAGAGTCTAGAGCCTCAATTTTTGCACCCAGGTCCATGTCTCGTGGCCCTCTATCAGAATCCAGAGTTTTGAGAAGATTGGAGAAACTTAATTTTTCACCCCCCGAAAAAAAACATAAGGGGTAACACTGTCATTTTTTTTTTTCTAGTCAAAACTTTAAGTTTCAATATCTCAGCTCTGGAAGGGTCTAGAGCCTCAATTTTTGCACCCAGGTCCATGTCTCGTGGCCCTCTATCAGAATCCAGAGATTTGAGAAGATTGGAGAAACTTAATTTTTCACCCCCCGAAAAAAAACATAAGGGGTAACACTGTCATTTTTTTTTCTGGTCAAAACTTTAAGTTTCAATATCTCAGCTCTGGAAGGGTCTAGAGCCTCAATTTTTGCACCCAGGTGCATATCTCGTGGCCCTCTATCAGAATCCAGAGTTTTGAGAAGATTGGAGAAACTTAATTTTTCACCCCCCGAAAAAAAACATAAGGGGTAACACTGTCATTTTTTTTTTTCTGGTCAAAACTTTAAGTTTCAATATCTCAGCTCTGGAAGGGTCTAGAGCCTCAATTTTTGCACCCAGGTCCATGTCTCGTGGCCCTCTATCAGAATCCAGAGTTTTGAGAAGATCGGAGAAACTTAATTTTTCACCCCCCGAAAAAAAACGTAAGGGGTAACACTGTCATTTTTTTTTTCTGGTCAAAACTTTAAGTTTCAATATCTCAGCTCTGGAAGGGTCTAGAGCCTCAATTTTTGCACCCAGGTTCATGTCTCGTGGCCCTCTATCAGAATCCAGAGTTTTGAGAAGATTGGAGAAACTTAATTTTTCACCCCCCGAAAAAAAACGTAAGGGGTAACACTGTCATTTTTTTTTTCTGGTCAAAACTTTAAGTTTCAATATCTCAGCTCTGGAAGGGTCTAGAGCCTCAATTTTTGCACCCAGGTCCATGTCTCGCGGCCCTCTATCAGAATCCAGAGTTTTGAGAAGATTGGAGAAACTTGATTTTTCACCCCCCGAAAAAAAACATAAGGGGTAACACTGTCATTTTTTTTTCTGGTCAAAACTTTAAGTTTCAATATCTCAGCTCTGGAAGGGTCTAGAGCCTCAATTTTTGCACCCAGGTCCATGTCTCGTGGCCCTCTATCAGAATCCAGAGTTTTGAGAAGATTGGAGAAAATTAATTTTTCACCCCCCGAAAAAAAACATAAGGGGTAACACTGTCATTTTTTTTTCTAGTCAAAATTTAGAATTTCAATATCTCAGCTCTGGAAGAGTCTAGAGCCTCAATTTTTGCACCCAGGTCCATGTCTCGTGGCCCTCTATCAGAATCCAGAGTTTTGAGAAGATTGGAGAAACTTAATTTTTCACCCCCCGAAAAAAAACATAAGGGGTAACACTGTCATTTTTTTTTTCTAGTCAAAAATTTGAATATTAATATCTCAGCTCTGGAAGAGTCTAGAGCCTCAATTTTTGCATCTAGGTCCATGTCTCGTGGCCCTCTATCAGAATCCAGAGTTTTGAGAAGTTTGGAGAAAATTAATTTTTCACCCCCCGAAAAAAAACATAAGGGGTAACACTGTCATTTTTTTTTTCTAGTCAAAATTTAGAATTTCAATATCTCAGCTCTGGAAGAGTCTAGAGCCTCAATTTTTGCACCCAGGTCCATGTCTCGTGGCCCTCTATCAGAATCCAGAGTTTTGAGAAGATTGGAGAAACTTAATTTTTCACCCCTCGAAAAAAAACATAAGGGGTAACACTGTCATTTTTTTTTTCTAGTCAAAACTTTAAGTTTCAATATCTCAGCTCTGGAAGGGTCTAGAGCCTCAATTTTTGCACCCAGGTCCATGTCTCGTGGCCCTCTATCAGAATCCAGAGATTTGAGAAGATTGGAGAAACTTAATTTTTCACCCCCCGAAAAAAAACATAAGGGGTAACACTGTCATTTTTTTTTCTGGTCAAAACTTTAAGTTTCAATATCTCAGCTCTGGAAGGGTCTAGAGCCTCAATTTTTGCACCCAGGTGCATATCTCGTGGCCCTCTATCAGAATCCAGAGTTTTGAGAAGATTGGAGAAACTTAATTTTTCACCCCCCGAAAAAAAACATAAGGGGTAACACTGTCATTTTTTTTTTCTGGTCAAAACTTTAAGTTTCAATATCTCAGCTCTGGAAGGGTCTAGAGCCTCAATTTTTGCACCCAGGTCCATGTCTCGTGGCCCTCTATCAGAATCCAGAGTTTTGAGAAGATCGGAGAAACTTAATTTTTCACCCCCCGAAAAAAAACGTAAGGGGTAACACTGTCATTTTTTTTTTCTGGTCAAAACTTTAAGTTTCAATATCTCAGCTCTGGAAGGGTCTAGAGCCTCAATTTTTGCACCCAGGTTCATGTCTCGTGGCCCTCTATCAGAATCCAGAGTTTTGAGAAGATTGGAGAAACTTAATTTTTCACCCCCCGAAAAAAAACGTAAGGGGTAACACTGTCATTTTTTTTTACTGGTCAAAACTTTAAGTTTCAATATCTCAGCTCTGGAAGGGTCTAGAGCCTCAATTTTTGCACCCAGGTCCATGTCTCGTGGCCCTCTATCAGAATCCAGAGTTTTGAGAAGATTGGAGAAACTTGATTTTTCACCCCCCGAAAAAAAAACATAAGGGGTAACACTGTCATTTTTTTTTCTGGTCAAAACTTTAAGTTTCAATATCTCAGCTCTGGAAGGGTCTAGAGCCTCAATTTTTGCACCCAGGTCCATGTCTCGTGGCCCTCTATCAGAATCAAGAGTTTTGAGAAGATTGGAGAAAATTAATTTTTCACCCCCCGAAAAAAAACATAAGGGGTAACACTGTCATTTTTTTTTCTAGTCAAAATTTAGAATTTCAATATCTCAGCTCTGGAAGAGTCTAGAGCCTCAATTTTTGCACCCAGGTCCATGTCTCGTGGCCCTCTATCAGAATCCAGAGTTTTGAGAAGATTGGAGAAACTTAATTTTTCACCCCCCGAAAAAAAACATAAGGGGTAACACTGTCATTTTTTTTTTCTAGTCAAAAATTTGAATATTAATATCTCAGCTCTGGAAGAGTCTAGAGCCTCAATTTTTGCATCTAGGTCCATGTCTCGTGGCCCTCTATCAGAATCCAGAGTTTTGATAAGATCGGAGAAACTTAATTTTTCACCCCCCGAAAAAAAAACATAAGGGGTAACACTGTCATTTTTTTTTTCTGGTCAAAACTTTAAGTTTCAATATCTCAGCTCTGGAAGGGTCTAGAGCCTCAATTTTTGCACCCAGGTTCATGTCTCGTGGCCCTCTATCAGAATCCAGAGTTTTGAGAAGATTGGAGAAACTTAATTTTTCACCCCCCGAAAAAAAACGTAAGGGGTAACACTGTCATTTTTTTTTTCTGGTCAAAATTTTAAGTATCAATATCTCAGCTCTGGAAGGGTCTAGAGCCTCAATTTTTGCACCCAGGTCCATGTCTCGTGGCCCTCTATCAGAATCCAGAGTTTTGAGAAGATTGGAGAAACTTAATTTTTCACCCCCCGAAAAAAAACATAAGGGGTAACACTGTCATTTTTTTTTCTAGTCAAAATTTTGAATTTCAATATCTCAGCTCTGGAAGAGTCTAGAGCCTCAATTTTTGCACCCAGGTCCATGTCTCGTGGCCCTCTATCAGAATCCAGAGTTTTGAGAAGATTGGAGAAACTTGATTTTTCACCCCCCGAAAAAAAAACATAAGGGGTAACACTGTCATTTTTTTTTTCTGGTCAAAACTTTAAGTTTCAATATCTCAGCTCTGGAAGGGTCTAGAGCCTCAATTTTTGCACCCAGGTCCATGTCTCGTGGCCCTCTATCAGAATCAAGAGTTTTGAGAAGATTGGAGAAAATTAATTTTTCACCCCCCGAAAAAAAACATAAGGGGTAACACTGTCATTTTTTTTTCTAGTCAAAATTTAGAATTTCAATATCTCAGCTCTGGAAGAGTCTAGAGCCTCAATTTTTGCACCCAGGTCCATGTCTCGTGGCCCTCTATCAGAATCCAGAGTTTTGAGAAGATTGGAGAAACTTAATTTTTCACCCCCCGAAAAAAAACATAAGGGGTAACACTGTCATTTTTTTTTTCTAGTCAAAAATTTGAATATTAATATCTCAGCTCTGGAAGAGTCTAGAGCCTCAATTTTTGCATCTAGGTCCATGTCTCGTGGCCCTCTATCAGAATCCAGAGTTTTGATAAGATCGGAGAAACTTAATTTTTCACCCCCCGAAAAAAAAACATAAGGGGTAACACTGTCATTTTTTTTTTCTGGTCAAAACTTTAAGTTTCAATATCTCAGCTCTGGAAGGGTCTAGAGCCTCAATTTTTGCACCCAGGTTCATGTCTCGTGGCCCTCTATCAGAATCCAGAGTTTTGAGAAGATTGGAGAAACTTAATTTTTCACCCCCCGAAAAAAAACGTAAGGGGTAACACTGTCATTTTTTTTTTCTGGTCAAAATTTTAAGTATCAATATCTCAGCTCTGGAAGGGTCTAGAGCCTCAATTTTTGCACCCAGGTCCATGTCTCGTGGCCCTCTATCAGAATCCAGAGTTTTGAGAAGATTGGAGAAACTTAATTTTTCACCCCCCGAAAAAAAACATAAGGGGTAACACTGTCATTTTTTTTTCTAGTCAAAATTTTGAATTTCAATATCTCAGCTCTGGAAGAGTCTAGAGCCTCAATTTTTGCACCCAGGTCCATGTCTCGTGGCCCTCTATCAGAATCCAGAGTTTTGAGAAGATTGGAGAAATTTAATTTTTCACCCCCCGAAAAAAAACATAAGGGGTAACACTGTCATTTTTTTTTTCTGGTCAAAACTTTACGTTTCAATATCTCAGCTCTGGAAGGGTCTAGAGCCTCAATTTTTGCACCCAGGTCCATGTCTCGTGGCCCTCTATCAGAATCCAGAGTTTTGAGAAGATTGGAGAAACTTAATTTTTCACCCCCCGAAAAAAAACATAAGGGGTAACACTGTCATTTTTTTTCTGGTCAAAACTTTAAGTTTCAATATCTCAGCTCTGGAAGGGTCTAGAGCCTCAATTTTTGCACCCAGGTCCATGTCTCGTGGCCCTCTATCAGAATCCAGAGTTTTGAGAAGATTGGAGAAACTTAATTTTTCACCCCTCGAAAAAAAACAGAAGGGGTAACACTGTCATTTTTTTTTTCTAGTCAAAAATTTGAATATTAATATCTCAGCTCTGGAAGAGTCTAGAGCCTCAATTTTTGCACCCAGGTCCATGTCTCGTGGCCCTCTATCAGAATCCAGAGTTTTGAGAAGATTGGAGAAACTTAATTTTTCACCCCCCGAAAAAAATCGTAAGGGGTAACACTGTCATTTTTTTTTTTCTGGTCAAAACTTTAAGTTTCAATATCTCAGCTCTGGAAGGGTCTAGAGCCTCAATTTTTGCACCCAGGTTCATGTCTCGTGGCCCTCTATCAGAATCCAGAGTTTTGAGAAGATTGGAGAAAATTAATTTTTCAACCCCCGAAAAAAAACATAAGGGGTAACACTGTCATTTTTTTTTTCTAGTCAAAATTTTGAATTTCAATATCTCAGCTCTGGAAAAGTCTAGAGCCTCAATTTTTGCACCCAGGTCCATGTCTCGTGGCCCTCTATCAGAATCCAGAGTTTTGAGAAGATTGGAGAAACTTAATTTTTCACCCCCCGGAAAAAAACATAAGGGGTAACACTGTCATTTTTTTTTTTCTGGTCAAAACTTTAAGTTTCAATATCTCAGCTCTGGAAGGGTCTAGAGCCTCAATTTTTGCACCCAGGTTCATGTCTCGTGGCCCTCTATCATAATCCAGAGTTTTGAGAAGATTGGAGAAACTTAATTTTTCACCCCCCCAAAAAAAATATAAGGGGTAACACTGTCATTTTTTTTTTTCTAGTCAAAAATTTGAATATTAATATCTCAGCTCTGGAAGAGTCTAGAGCCTCAATTTTTGCACCCAGGTCCATGTCTCGTGGCCCTCTATCAGAATCCAGAGTTTTGAGAAGATCGGAGAAACTTAATTTTTCACCCCCCGAAAAAAACATAAGGGGTAACACTGTCATTTTTTTTTTTCTGGTCAAAACTTTAAGTTTCAATATCTCAGCTCTGGAAGGGTCTAGAGCCTCAATTTTTGCACCCAGGTTCATGTCTCGTGGCCCTCTATCATAATCCAGAGTTTTGAGAAGATTGGAGAAACTTAATTTTTCACCCCCCGAAAAAAAACGTAAGGGGTAACACTGTCATTTTTTTTTCTGGTCAAAATTTTAAGTATCAATATCTCAGCTCTGGAAGGGTCTAGAGCCTCAATTTTTGCACCCAGGTCCATGTCTCGTGGCCCTCTATCAGAATCCAGAGTTTTGAGAAGATTGGAGAAAATTAATTTTTCAACCCCCGAAAAAAAACATAAGGGGTAACACTGTCATTTTTTTTTCTAGTCAAAACTTTAAGTTTCAATATCTCAGCTCTGGAAGGGTCTAGAGCCTCAATTTTTGCACCCAGGTGCATATCTCGTGGCCCTCTATCAGAATCCAGAGTTTTGAGAAGATTGGAGAAACTTAATTTTTCACCCCCCGAAAAAAAACATAAGGGGTAACACTGTCATTTTTTTTTTCTGGTCAAAACTTTAAGTTTCAATATCTCAGCTCTGGAAGGGTCTAGAGCCTCAATTTTTGCACCCAGGTCCATGTCTCTTGGCCCTCTATCAGAATCCAGAGTTTTGAGAAGATCGGAGAAACTTAATTTTTCACCCCCCGAAAAAAAAACGTAAGGGGTAACACTGTCATTTTTTTTTCTGGTCAAAACTTTAAGTTTCAATATCTCAGCTCTGGAAGGGTCTAGAGCCTCAATTTTTGCACCCAGGTCCATGTCTCGTGGCCCTCTATCAGAATCCAGAGTTTTGAGAAGATTGGAGAAACTTAATTTTTCACCCCCCGAAAAAAAACATAAGGGGTAACACTGTAATTTTTTTTCTGGTCAAAACTTTAAGTTTCAATATCTCAGCTCTGGAAGGGTCTAGAGGCTCAATTTTTGCACCCAGGTTCATGTCTCGTGGCCCTCTATCAAAATCCAGAGTTTTGAGAAGTTTGGAGAAAATTAATTTTTCACCCCCCGAAAAAAAACATAAGGGGTAACACTGTCATTTTTTTTTTCTAGTCAAAATTTAGAATTTCAATATCTCAGCTCTGGAAGAGTCTAGAGCCTCAATTTTTGCACCCAGGTCCATGTCTCGTGGCCCTCTATCAGAATCCAGAGTTTTGAGAAGATTGGAGAAACTTAATTTTTCACCCCCCGAAAAAAAACATAAGGGGTAACACTGTCATTTTTTTTTCTAGTCAAAAATTTGAATATTAATATCTCAGCTCTGGAAGAGTCTAGAGCCTCAATTTTTGCACCCAGGTCCATGTCTCGTGGCCCTCTATCAGAATCCAGAGTTTTGAGAAGATCGGAGAAACTTAATTTTTCACCCCCCGAAAAAAAACATAAGGGGTAACACTGTCATTTTTTTTTTCTGGTCAAAACTTTAAGTTTCAATATCTCAGCTCTGGAAGGGTCTAGAGCCTCAATTTTTGCACCCAGGTGCATATCTCGTGGCCCTCTATCAGAATCCAGAGATTTGAGAAGATTGGAGAAACTTAATTTTTCACCCCCCGAAAAAAAACATAAGGGGTAACACTGTCATTTTTTTTTCTGGTCAAAACTTTAAGTTTCAATATCTCAGCTCTGGAAGGGTCTAGAGCCTCAATTTTTGCACCCAGGTCCATGTCTCGTGGCCCTCTATCAGAATCCAGAGTTTTGAGAAGATCGGAGAAACTTAATTTTTCACCCCCCGAAAAAAAAAACGTAAGGGGTAACACTGTCATTTTTTTTTCTGGTCAAAACTTTAAGTTTCAATATCTCAGCTCTGAAAGGGTCTAGAGCCTCAATTTTTGCACCCAGGTTCATGTCTCGTGGCCCTCTATCAGAATCCAGAGTTTTGAGAAGATTGGAGAAACTTAATTTTTCACCCCCCGAAAAAAAACGTAAGGGGTAACACTGTCATTTTTTTTTTCTGGTCAAAACTTTAAGTTTCAATATCTCAGCTCTGGAAGGGTCTAGAGCCTCAATTTTTGCACCCAGGTTCATGTCTCGTGGCCCTCTATCAGAATCCAGAGTTTTGAGAAGATTGGAGAAACTTAATTTTTCACCCCCCGAAAAAAAACATAAGGGGTAACACTGTCATTTTTTTTTCTGGTCAAAACTTTAAGTTTCAATATCTCAGCTCTGGAAGGGTCTAGAGGCTCAATTTTTGCACCCAGGTTCATGTCTCGTGGCCCTCTATCAGAATCCAGAGTTTTGAGAAGATTGGAGAAAATTAATTTTTCACCCACCGAAAAAAAAACATAAGGGGTAACACTGTCATTTTTTTTCTAGTCAAAATTTAGAATTTCAATATCTCAGCTCTGGAAGAGTCTAGAGCCTCAATTTTTGCACCCAGGTCCATGTCTCGTGGCCCTCTATCAGAATCCAGAGTTTTGAGAAGATTGGAGAAACTTAATTTTTCACCCCCCGAAAAAAAACATAAGGGGTAACACTGTCATTTTTTTTTCTAGTCAAAAATTTGAATATTAATATCTCAGCTCTGGAAGAGTCTAGAGCCTCAATTTTTGCACCCAGGTCCATGTCTCGTGGCCCTCTATCAGAATCCAGAGTTTTGAGAAGATCGGAGAAACTTAATTTTTCACCCCCCGAAAAAAAACATAAGGGGTAACACTGTCATTTTTTTTTTCTGGTCAAAACTTTAAGTTTCAATATCTCAGCTCTGGAAGGGTCTAGAGCCTCAATTTTTGCACCCAGGTTCATGTCTCGTGGCCCTCTATCATAATCCAGAGTTTTGAGAAGATTGGAGAAACTTAATTTTTCACCCCCCGAAAAAAAACGTAAGGGGTAACACTGTCATTTTTTTTTCTGGTCAAAATTTTAAGTATCAATATCTCAGCTCTGGAAGGGTCTAGAGCCTCAATTTTTGCACCCAGGTCCATGTCTCGTGGCCCTCTATCAGAATCCAGAGTTTTGAGAGGATTGGAGAAACTTAATTTTTCACCCCCCGAAAAAAAAACAGAAGGGGTAACACTGTCATTTTTTTTTTCTAGTCAAAAATTTGAAAATTAATATCTCAGCTCTGGAAGAGTCTAGAGCCTCAATTTTTGCACCCAGGTCCATATCTCGTGGCCCTCTATCAGAATCCAGAGTTTTGAGAAGATTGGAGAAACTTAATTTTTCACCCCCCGAAAAAAAACATAAGGGGTAACACTGTCATTTTTTTTTCTAGTCAAAAATTTGAATATTAATATCTCAGCTCTGGAAGAGTCTAGAGCCTCAATTTTTGCACCCAGGTCCATGTCTCGTGGCCCTCTATCAGAATCCAGAGTTTTGAGAAGATCGGAGAAACTTAATTTTTCACCCCCCGAAAAAAAACATAAGGGGTAACACTGTCATTTTTTTTTTTCTGGTCAAAACTTTAAGTTTCAATATCTCAGCTCTGGAAGGGTCTAGAGCCTCAATTTTTGCACCCAGGTGCATATCTCGTGGCCCTCTATCAGAATCCAGAGATTTGAGAAGATTGGAGAAACTTAATTTTTCACCCCCCGAAAAAAAACATAAGGGGTAACACTGTCATTTTTTTTTCTGGTCAAAACTTTAAGTTTCAATATCTCAGCTCTGGAAGGGTCTAGAGCCTCAATTTTTGCACCCAGGTCCATGTCTCGTGGCCCTCTATCAGAATCCAGAGTTTTGAGAAGATCGGAGAAACTTAATTTTTCACCCCCCGAAAAAAAAAACGTAAGGGGTAACACTGTCATTTTTTTTTCTGGTCAAAACTTTAAGTTTCAATATCTCAGCTCTGAAAGGGTCTAGAGCCTCAATTTTTGCACCCAGGTTCATGTCTCGTGGCCCTCTATCAGAATCCAGAGTTTTGAGAAGATTGGAGAAACTTAATTTTTCACCCCCCGAAAAAAAACGTAAGGGGTAACACTGTCATTTTTTTTTTCTGGTCAAAACTTTAAGTTTCAATATCTCAGCTCTGGAAGGGTCTAGAGCCTCAATTTTTGCACCCAGGTTCATGTCTCGTGGCCCTCTATCAGAATCCAGAGTTTTGAGAAGATTGGAGAAACTTAATTTTTCACCCCCCGAAAAAAAACATAAGGGGTAACACTGTCATTTTTTTTTCTGGTCAAAACTTTAAGTTTCAATATCTCAGCTCTGGAAGGGTCTAGAGGCTCAATTTTTGCACCCAGGTTCATGTCTCGTGGCCCTCTATCAGAATCCAGAGTTTTGAGAAGATTGGAGAAAATTAATTTTTCACCCACCGAAAAAAAAACATAAGGGGTAACACTGTCATTTTTTTTCTAGTCAAAATTTAGAATTTCAATATCTCAGCTCTGGAAGAGTCTAGAGCCTCAATTTTTGCACCCAGGTCCATGTCTCGTGGCCCTCTATCAGAATCCAGAGTTTTGAGAAGATTGGAGAAACTTAATTTTTCACCCCCCGAAAAAAAACATAAGGGGTAACACTGTCATTTTTTTTTCTAGTCAAAAATTTGAATATTAATATCTCAGCTCTGGAAGAGTCTAGAGCCTCAATTTTTGCACCCAGGTCCATGTCTCGTGGCCCTCTATCAGAATCCAGAGTTTTGAGAAGATCGGAGAAACTTAATTTTTCACCCCCCGAAAAAAAACATAAGGGGTAACACTGTCATTTTTTTTTTCTGGTCAAAACTTTAAGTTTCAATATCTCAGCTCTGGAAGGGTCTAGAGCCTCAATTTTTGCACCCAGGTTCATGTCTCGTGGCCCTCTATCAGAATCCAGAGTTTTGAGAAGATTGGAGAAAATTAATTTTTCAACCCCCGAAAAAAAAACATAAGGGGTAACACTGTCATTTTTTTTTTCTAGTCAAAATTTTGAATTTCAATATCTCAGCTCTGGAAGGGTCTAGAGCCTCAATTTTTGCACCCAGGTGCATATATCGTGGCCCTCTATCAGAATCCAGAGTTTTGAGAAGATCGGAGAAACTTAATTTTTCACCCCCCGAAAAAAAACGTAAGGGGTAACACTGTCATTTTTTTTTTCTGGTCAAAACTTTAAGTTTCAATATATCAGCTCTGGAAGGGTCTAGAGCCTCAATTTTTGCACCCAGGTCCATGTCTCGTGGCCCTCTATCAGAATCCAGAGTTTTGAGAAGATCGGAGAAACTTAATTTTTCACCCCCCGAAAAAAAAACGTAAGGGGTAACACTGTCATTTTTTTTTTCTGGTCAAAACTTTAAGTTTCAATATCTCAGCTCTGGAAGGGTCTAGAGCCTCAATTTTTGCACCCAGGTTCATGTCTCGTGGCCCTCTATCAGAATCCAGAGTTTTGAGAAGATTGGAGAAACTTAATTTTTCACCCCCCGAAAAAAAACGTAAGGGGTAACACTGTCATTTTTTTTTTCTGGTCAAAACTTTAAGTTTCAATATCTCAGCTCTGGAAGGGTCTAGAGCCTCAATTTTTGCACCCAGGTCCATGTCTCGTGGCCCTCTATCAGAATCCAGAGTTTTGAGAAGATTGGAGAAACTTAATTTTTCACCCCCCGAAAAAAAACATAAGGGGTAACACTGTCATTTTTTTTTTCTGGTCAAAACTTTAAGTTTCAATATCTCAGCTCTGGAAGGGTCTAGAGGCTCAATTTTTGCACCCAGGTTCATGTCTCGTGGCCCTCTATCAGAATCCAGAGTTTTGAGAAGATTGGAGAAAATTAATTTTTCACCCCCCGAAAAAAAACATAAGGGGTAACACTGTCATTTTTTTTCTAGTCAAAAATTTGAATATTAATATCTCAGCTCTGGAAGAGTCTAGAGCCTCAATTTTTGCACCCATGTCCATGTCTCGTGGCCCTCTATCAGAATCCAGAGTTTTGAGAAGATCGGAGAAACTTAATTTTTCACCCCCCGGAAAAAAACATAAGGGGTAACACTGTCATTTTTTTTTTCTGGTCAAAACTTTAAGTTTCAATATCTCAGCTCTGGAAGGGTCTAGAGCCTCAATTTTTGCACCCAGGTGCATATCTCGTGGCCCTCTATCAGAATCCAGAGTTTTGAGAAGATTGGAGAAACTTAATTTTTCACCCCCCGAAAAAAAACATAAGGGGTAACACTGTCATTTTTTTTTCTGGTCAAAAATTTAAGTTTCAATATCTCAGCTCTGGAAGGGTCTAGAGCCTCAATTTTTGCACCCAGGTCCATGTCTCGTGGCCCTCTATCAGAATCCAGAGTTTTGAGAAGATCGGAGAAACTTAATTTTTCACCCCCCGAAAAAAAACGTAAGGGGTAACACTGTCATTTTTTTTTTCTGGTCAAAACTTTAAGTTTCAATATCTCAGCTCTGGAAGGGTCTAGAGCCTCAATTTTTGCACCCAGGTTCATGTCTCGTGGCCCTCTATCAGAATCCAGAGTTTTGAGAAGATTGGAGAAACTTAATTTTTCACCCCCCGAAAAAAAAACGTAAGGGGTAACACTGTCATTTTTTTTTCTGGTCAAAACTTTAAGTTTCAATATCTCAGCTCTGGAAGGGTCTAGAGCCTCAATTTTTGCACCCAGGTCCATGTCTCGTGGCCCTCTATCAGAATCCAGAGTTTTGAGAAGATTGGAGAAACTTAATTTTTCACCCCCCGAAAAAAAACATAAGGGGTAACACTGTCATTTTTTTTTTCTAGTCAAAAATTTGAATATTAATATCTCAGCTCTGGAAGAGTCTAGAGCCTCAATTTTTGCACCCAGGTCCATGTCTCGTGGCCCTCTATCAGAATCCAGAGTTTTGAGAAGATCGGAGAAACTTAATTTTTCACCCCCTGAAAAAAAAACATAAGGGGTAACACTGTCATTTTTTTTTTCTGGTCAAAACTTTAAGTTTCAATATCTCAGCTCTGGAAGGGTCTAGAGCCTCAATTTTTGCACCCAGGTGCATATCTCGTGGCCTTCTATCAGAATCCAGAGTTTTGAGAAGATTGGAGAAACTTAATTTTTCACCCCCCGAAAAAAAACATAAGGGGTAACACTGTCATTTTTTTTTTTCTGGTCAAAACTTTAAGTTTCAATATCTCAGCTCTGGAAGGGTCTAGAGCTTTAATTTTTGCACCCAGGTTCATGTCTCGTGGCCCTCTATCAGAATCCAGAGTTTTGAGAAGATTGGAGAAAATTAATTTTTCAACCCCCGAAAAAAAACATAAGGGGTAACACTGTCATTTTTTTTTCTAGTCAAAATTTTGAATTTCAATATCTCAGCTCTGGAAAAGTCTAGAGCCTCAATTTTTGCACCCAGGTCCATGTCTCGTGGCCCTCTATCAGAATCCAGAGTTTTGAGAAGATTGGAGAAAATTAATTTTTCAACCCCCGAAAAAAAACATAAGGGGTAACACTGTCATTTTTTTTCTAGTCAAAAATTTGAATATTAATATCTCAGCTCTGGAAGAGTCTAGAGCCTCAATTTTTGCACCCATGTCCATGTCTCGTGGCCCTCTATCAGAATCCAGAGTTTTGAGAAGATCGGAGAAACTTAATTTTTCACCCCCCGGAAAAAAACATAAGGGGTAACACTGTCATTTTTTTTTTCTGGTCAAAACTTTAAGTTTCAATATCTCAGCTCTGGAAGGGTCTAGAGCCTCAATTTTTGCACCCAGGTGCATATCTCGTGGCCCTCTATCAGAATCCAGAGTTTTGAGAAGATTGGAGAAACTTAATTTTTCACCCCCCGAAAAAAAAACATAAGGGGTAACACTGTCATTTTTTTTTCTGGTCAAAAATTTAAGTTTCAATATCTCAGCTCTGGAAGGGTCTAGAGCCTCAATTTTTGCACCCAGGTCCATGTCTCGTGGCCCTCTATCAGAATCCAGAGTTTTGAGAAGATCGGAGAAACTTAATTTTTCACCCCCCGAAAAAAAACGTAAGGGGTAACACTGTCATTTTTTTTTTCTGGTCAAAACTTTAAGTTTCAATATCTCAGCTCTGGAAGGGTCTAGAGCCTCAATTTTTGCACCCAGGTTCATGTCTCGTGGCCCTCTATCAGAATCCAGAGTTTTGAGAAGATTGGAGAAACTTAATTTTTCACCCCCCGAAAAAAAACGTAAGGGGTAACACTGTCATTTTTTTTTCTGGTCAAAACTTTAAGTTTCAATATCTCAGCTCTGGAAGGGTCTAGAGCCTCAATTTTTGCACCCAGGTCCATGTCTCGTGGCCCTCTATCAGAATCCAGAGTTTTGAGAAGATTGGAGAAACTTAATTTTTCACCCCCCGAAAAAAAACATAAGGGGTAACACTGTCATTTTTTTTTCTGGTCAAAACTTTAAGTTTCAATATCTCAGCTCTGGAAGGGTCTAGAGGCTCAATTTTTGCACCCAGGTTCATGTCTCGTGGCCCTCTATCAGAATCCAGAGTTTTGAGAAGATTGGAGAAAATTAATTTTTCACCCACCGAAAAAAAAACATAAGGGGTAACACTGTCATTTTTTTTCTAGTCAAAATTTAGAATTTCAATATCTCAGCTCTGGAAGAGTCTAGAGCCTCAATTTTTGCACCCAGGTCCATGTCTCGTGGCCCTCTATCAGAATCCAGAGTTTTGAGAAGATTGGAGAAACTTAATTTTTCACCCCCCGAAAAAAAACATAAGGGGTAACACTGTCATTTTTTTTTCTAGTCAAAAATTTGAATATTAATATCTCAGCTCTGGAAGAGTCTAGAGCCTCAATTTTTGCACCCAGGTCCATGTCTCGTGGCCCTCTATCAGAATCCAGAGTTTTGAGAAGATCGGAGAAACTTAATTTTTCACCCCCCGAAAAAAAACATAAGGGGTAACACTGTCATTTTTTTTTTCTGGTCAAAACTTTAAGTTTCAATATCTCAGCTCTGGAAGGGTCTAGAGCCTCAATTTTTGCACCCAGGTTCATGTCTCGTGGCCCTCTATCATAATCCAGAGTTTTGAGAAGATTGGAGAAACTTAATTTTTCACCCCCCGAAAAAAAACGTAAGGGGTAACACTGTCATTTTTTTTTCTGGTCAAAATTTTAAGTATCAATATCTCAGCTCTGGAAGGGTCTAGAGCCTCAATTTTTGCACCCAGGTCCATGTCTCGTGGCCCTCTATCAGAATCCAGAGTTTTGAGAGGATTGGAGAAACTTAATTTTTCACCCCCCGAAAAAAAAACAGAAGGGGTAACACTGTCATTTTTTTTTTCTAGTCAAAAATTTGAAAATTAATATCTCAGCTCTGGAAGAGTCTAGAGCCTCAATTTTTGCACCCAGGTCCATATCTCGTGGCCCTCTATCAGAATCCAGAGTTTTGAGAAGATTGGAGAAACTTAATTTTTCACCCCCCGAAAAAAAACATAAGGGGTAACACTGTCATTTTTTTTTCTAGTCAAAAATTTGAATATTAATATCTCAGCTCTGGAAGAGTCTAGAGCCTCAATTTTTGCACCCAGGTCCATGTCTCGTGGCCCTCTATCAGAATCCAGAGTTTTGAGAAGATCGGAGAAACTTAATTTTTCACCCCCCGAAAAAAAACATAAGGGGTAACACTGTCATTTTTTTTTTTCTGGTCAAAACTTTAAGTTTCAATATCTCAGCTCTGGAAGGGTCTAGAGCCTCAATTTTTGCACCCAGGTGCATATCTCGTGGCCCTCTATCAGAATCCAGAGATTTGAGAAGATTGGAGAAACTTAATTTTTCACCCCCCGAAAAAAAACATAAGGGGTAACACTGTCATTTTTTTTTCTGGTCAAAACTTTAAGTTTCAATATCTCAGCTCTGGAAGGGTCTAGAGCCTCAATTTTTGCACCCAGGTCCATGTCTCGTGGCCCTCTATCAGAATCCAGAGTTTTGAGAAGATCGGAGAAACTTAATTTTTCACCCCCCGAAAAAAAAAACGTAAGGGGTAACACTGTCATTTTTTTTTCTGGTCAAAACTTTAAGTTTCAATATCTCAGCTCTGAAAGGGTCTAGAGCCTCAATTTTTGCACCCAGGTTCATGTCTCGTGGCCCTCTATCAGAATCCAGAGTTTTGAGAAGATTGGAGAAACTTAATTTTTCACCCCCCGAAAAAAAACGTAAGGGGTAACACTGTCATTTTTTTTTTCTGGTCAAAACTTTAAGTTTCAATATCTCAGCTCTGGAAGGGTCTAGAGCCTCAATTTTTGCACCCAGGTTCATGTCTCGTGGCCCTCTATCAGAATCCAGAGTTTTGAGAAGATTGGAGAAACTTAATTTTTCACCCCCCGAAAAAAAACATAAGGGGTAACACTGTCATTTTTTTTTCTGGTCAAAACTTTAAGTTTCAATATCTCAGCTCTGGAAGGGTCTAGAGGCTCAATTTTTGCACCCAGGTTCATGTCTCGTGGCCCTCTATCAGAATCCAGAGTTTTGAGAAGATTGGAGAAAATTAATTTTTCACCCACCGAAAAAAAAACATAAGGGGTAACACTGTCATTTTTTTTCTAGTCAAAATTTAGAATTTCAATATCTCAGCTCTGGAAGAGTCTAGAGCCTCAATTTTTGCACCCAGGTCCATGTCTCGTGGCCCTCTATCAGAATCCAGAGTTTTGAGAAGATTGGAGAAACTTAATTTTTCACCCCCCGAAAAAAAACATAAGGGGTAACACTGTCATTTTTTTTTCTAGTCAAAAATTTGAATATTAATATCTCAGCTCTGGAAGAGTCTAGAGCCTCAATTTTTGCACCCAGGTCCATGTCTCGTGGCCCTCTATCAGAATCCAGAGTTTTGAGAAGATCGGAGAAACTTAATTTTTCACCCCCCGAAAAAAAACATAAGGGGTAACACTGTCATTTTTTTTTTCTGGTCAAAACTTTAAGTTTCAATATCTCAGCTCTGGAAGGGTCTAGAGCCTCAATTTTTGCACCCAGGTTCATGTCTCGTGGCCCTCTATCAGAATCCAGAGTTTTGAGAAGATTGGAGAAAATTAATTTTTCAACCCCCGAAAAAAAAACATAAGGGGTAACACTGTCATTTTTTTTTTCTAGTCAAAATTTTGAATTTCAATATCTCAGCTCTGGAAGGGTCTAGAGCCTCAATTTTTGCACCCAGGTGCATATATCGTGGCCCTCTATCAGAATCCAGAGTTTTGAGAAGATCGGAGAAACTTAATTTTTCACCCCCCGAAAAAAAACGTAAGGGGTAACACTGTCATTTTTTTTTTCTGGTCAAAACTTTAAGTTTCAATATATCAGCTCTGGAAGGGTCTAGAGCCTCAATTTTTGCACCCAGGTCCATGTCTCGTGGCCCTCTATCAGAATCCAGAGTTTTGAGAAGATCGGAGAAACTTAATTTTTCACCCCCCGAAAAAAAAACGTAAGGGGTAACACTGTCATTTTTTTTTTCTGGTCAAAACTTTAAGTTTCAATATCTCAGCTCTGGAAGGGTCTAGAGCCTCAATTTTTGCACCCAGGTTCATGTCTCGTGGCCCTCTATCAGAATCCAGAGTTTTGAGAAGATTGGAGAAACTTAATTTTTCACCCCCCGAAAAAAAACGTAAGGGGTAACACTGTCATTTTTTTTTTCTGGTCAAAACTTTAAGTTTCAATATCTCAGCTCTGGAAGGGTCTAGAGCCTCAATTTTTGCACCCAGGTCCATGTCTCGTGGCCCTCTATCAGAATCCAGAGTTTTGAGAAGATTGGAGAAACTTAATTTTTCACCCCCCGAAAAAAAACATAAGGGGTAACACTGTCATTTTTTTTTTCTGGTCAAAACTTTAAGTTTCAATATCTCAGCTCTGGAAGGGTCTAGAGGCTCAATTTTTGCACCCAGGTTCATGTCTCGTGGCCCTCTATCAGAATCCAGAGTTTTGAGAAGATTGGAGAAAATTAATTTTTCACCCCCCGAAAAAAAACATAAGGGGTAACACTGTCATTTTTTTTCTAGTCAAAAATTTGAATATTAATATCTCAGCTCTGGAAGAGTCTAGAGCCTCAATTTTTGCACCCATGTCCATGTCTCGTGGCCCTCTATCAGAATCCAGAGTTTTGAGAAGATCGGAGAAACTTAATTTTTCACCCCCCGGAAAAAAACATAAGGGGTAACACTGTCATTTTTTTTTTCTGGTCAAAACTTTAAGTTTCAATATCTCAGCTCTGGAAGGGTCTAGAGCCTCAATTTTTGCACCCAGGTGCATATCTCGTGGCCCTCTATCAGAATCCAGAGTTTTGAGAAGATTGGAGAAACTTAATTTTTCACCCCCCGAAAAAAAACATAAGGGGTAACACTGTCATTTTTTTTTCTGGTCAAAAATTTAAGTTTCAATATCTCAGCTCTGGAAGGGTCTAGAGCCTCAATTTTTGCACCCAGGTCCATGTCTCGTGGCCCTCTATCAGAATCCAGAGTTTTGAGAAGATCGGAGAAACTTAATTTTTCACCCCCCGAAAAAAAACGTAAGGGGTAACACTGTCATTTTTTTTTTCTGGTCAAAACTTTAAGTTTCAATATCTCAGCTCTGGAAGGGTCTAGAGCCTCAATTTTTGCACCCAGGTTCATGTCTCGTGGCCCTCTATCAGAATCCAGAGTTTTGAGAAGATTGGAGAAACTTAATTTTTCACCCCCCGAAAAAAAAACGTAAGGGGTAACACTGTCATTTTTTTTTCTGGTCAAAACTTTAAGTTTCAATATCTCAGCTCTGGAAGGGTCTAGAGCCTCAATTTTTGCACCCAGGTCCATGTCTCGTGGCCCTCTATCAGAATCCAGAGTTTTGAGAAGATTGGAGAAACTTAATTTTTCACCCCCCGAAAAAAAACATAAGGGGTAACACTGTCATTTTTTTTTTCTAGTCAAAAATTTGAATATTAATATCTCAGCTCTGGAAGAGTCTAGAGCCTCAATTTTTGCACCCAGGTCCATGTCTCGTGGCCCTCTATCAGAATCCAGAGTTTTGAGAAGATCGGAGAAACTTAATTTTTCACCCCCTGAAAAAAAAACATAAGGGGTAACACTGTCATTTTTTTTTTCTGGTCAAAACTTTAAGTTTCAATATCTCAGCTCTGGAAGGGTCTAGAGCCTCAATTTTTGCACCCAGGTGCATATCTCGTGGCCTTCTATCAGAATCCAGAGTTTTGAGAAGATTGGAGAAACTTAATTTTTCACCCCCCGAAAAAAAACATAAGGGGTAACACTGTCATTTTTTTTTTTCTGGTCAAAACTTTAAGTTTCAATATCTCAGCTCTGGAAGGGTCTAGAGCTTTAATTTTTGCACCCAGGTTCATGTCTCGTGGCCCTCTATCAGAATCCAGAGTTTTGAGAAGATTGGAGAAAATTAATTTTTCAACCCCCGAAAAAAAACATAAGGGGTAACACTGTCATTTTTTTTTCTAGTCAAAATTTTGAATTTCAATATCTCAGCTCTGGAAAAGTCTAGAGCCTCAATTTTTGCACCCAGGTCCATGTCTCGTGGCCCTCTATCAGAATCCAGAGTTTTGAGAAGATTGGAGAAAATTAATTTTTCAACCCCCGAAAAAAAACATAAGGGGTAACACTGTCATTTTTTTTCTAGTCAAAAATTTGAATATTAATATCTCAGCTCTGGAAGAGTCTAGAGCCTCAATTTTTGCACCCATGTCCATGTCTCGTGGCCCTCTATCAGAATCCAGAGTTTTGAGAAGATCGGAGAAACTTAATTTTTCACCCCCCGGAAAAAAACATAAGGGGTAACACTGTCATTTTTTTTTTCTGGTCAAAACTTTAAGTTTCAATATCTCAGCTCTGGAAGGGTCTAGAGCCTCAATTTTTGCACCCAGGTGCATATCTCGTGGCCCTCTATCAGAATCCAGAGTTTTGAGAAGATTGGAGAAACTTAATTTTTCACCCCCCGAAAAAAAAACATAAGGGGTAACACTGTCATTTTTTTTTCTGGTCAAAAATTTAAGTTTCAATATCTCAGCTCTGGAAGGGTCTAGAGCCTCAATTTTTGCACCCAGGTCCATGTCTCGTGGCCCTCTATCAGAATCCAGAGTTTTGAGAAGATCGGAGAAACTTAATTTTTCACCCCCCGAAAAAAAACGTAAGGGGTAACACTGTCATTTTTTTTTTCTGGTCAAAACTTTAAGTTTCAATATCTCAGCTCTGGAAGGGTCTAGAGCCTCAATTTTTGCACCCAGGTTCATGTCTCGTGGCCCTCTATCAGAATCCAGAGTTTTGAGAAGATTGGAGAAACTTAATTTTTCACCCCCCGAAAAAAAACGTAAGGGGTAACACTGTCATTTTTTTTTCTGGTCAAAACTTTAAGTTTCAATATCTCAGCTCTGGAAGGGTCTAGAGCCTCAATTTTTGCACCCAGGTCCATGTCTCGTGGCCCTCTATCAGAATCCAGAGTTTTGAGAAGATTGGAGAAACTTAATTTTTCACCCCCCGAAAAAAAAAACATAAGGGGTAACACTGTCATTTTTTTTTCTGGTCAAAACTTTAAGTTTCAATATCTCAGCTCTGGAAGGGTCTAGAGGCTCAATTTTTGCACCCAGGTTCATGTCTCGTGGCCCTCTATCAGAATCCAGAGTTTTGAGAAGTTTGGAGAAAATTAATTTTTCACACCCCGAAAAAAAACATAAGGGGTAACACTGTCATTTTTTTTTTCTAGTCAAAATTTAGAATTTCAATATCTCAGCTCTGGAAGAGTCTAGAGCCTCAATTTTTGCACCCAGGTCCATGTCTCGTGGCCCTCTATCAGAATCCAGAGTTTTGAGAAGATTGGAGAAACTTAATTTTTCACCCCCCGAAAAAAAACATAAGGGGTAACACTGTCATTTTTTTTTTCTAGTCAAAACTTTAAGTTTCAATATCTCAGCTCTGGAAGGGTCTAGAGCCTCAATTTTTGCACCCAGGTTCATATCTCGTGGCCCTCTATCAGAATCCAGAGATTTGAGAAGATCGGAGAAACTTAATTTTTCACCCCCCGAAAAAAAACATAAGGGGTAACACTGTCATTTTTTTTTCTAGTCAAAACTTTAAGTTTCAATATCTCAGCTCTGGAAGGGTCTAGAGCCTCAATTTTTGCACCCAGGTCCATGTCTCGTGGCCCTCTATCAGAATCCAGAGATTTGAGAAGATTGGAGAAACTTAATTTTTCACCCCCCGAAAAAAAAACATAAGGGGTAACACTGTCATTTTTTTTCTGGTCAAAACTTTAAGTTTCAATATCTCAGCTCTGGAAGGGTCTAGAGCCTCAATTTTTGCACCCAGGTGCATATCTCGTGGCCCTCTATCAGAATCCAGAGTTTTGAGAAGATTGGAGAAACTTAATTTTTCACCCCCCGAAAAAAAACATAAGGGGTAACACTGTCATTTTTTTTTTCTGGTCAAAACTTTAAGTTTCAATATCTCAGCTCTGGAAGGGTCTAGAGCCTCAATTTTTGCACCCAGGTTCATGTCTCGTGGCCCTCTATCAGAATCCAGAGTTTTGAGAAGATTGGAGAAAATTAATTTTTCAACCCCCGAAAAAAAACATAAGGGGTAACACTGTCATTTTTTTTTCTAGTCAAAATTTTGAATTTCAATATCTCAGCTCTGGAAAAGTCTAGACCCTCAATTTTTGCACCCAGGTCCATGTCTCGTGGCCCTCTATCAGAATCCAGAGTTTTGAGAAGATTGGAGAAACTTAATTTTTCACCCCCTGGAAAAAAACATAAGGGGTAACACTGTCATTTTTTTTTTTCTGGTCAAAACTTTAAGTTTCAATATCTCAGCTCTGGAAGGGTCTAGAGCCTCAATTTTTGCACCCAGGTTCATGTCTCGTGGCCCTCTATCAGAATCCAGAGTTTTGAGAAGATTGGAGAAACTTAATTTTTCACCCCCCGAAAAAAATATAAGGGGTAACACTGTCATTTTTTTTTTCTAGTCAAAATTTAGAATTTCAATATCTCAGCTCTGGAAGAGTCTAGAGCCCCAATTTTTGCACCCAGGTCCATGTCTCGTGGCCCTCTATCAGAATCCAGAGTTTTGAGAAGATTGGAGAAACTTAATTTTTCACCCCCCGAAAAAAAACATAAGGGGTAACACTGTCATTTTTTTTTTCTAGTCAAAAATTTGAATATTAATATCTCAGCTCTGGAAGAGTCTAGAGCCTCAATTTTTGCACCCAGGTCCATGTCTCGTGGCCCTCTATCAGAATCCAGAGTTTTGAGAAGATCGGAGAAACTTAATTTTTCACCCCCCGAAAAAAAACATAAGGGGTAACACTGTCATTTTTTTTTCTGGTCAAAACTTTAAGTTTCAATATCTCAGCTCTGGAAGGGTCTAGAGCCTCAATTTTTGCACCCAGGTTCATGTCTCGTGGCCCTCTATCATAATCCAGAGTTTTGAGAAGATTGGAGAAACTTAATTTTTCACCCCCCGAAAAAAAACGTAAGGGGTAACACTGTCATTTTTTTTTCTGGTCAAAATTTTAAGTATCAATATCTCAGCTCTGGAAGGGTCTAGAGCCTCAATTTTTGCACCCAGGTCCATGTCTCGTGGCCCTCTATCAGAATCCAGAGTTTTGAGAAGATTGGAGAAACTTAATTTTTCACCCCCCGAAAAAAAAACAGAAGGGGTAACACTGTCATTTTTTTTTTCTAGTCAAAAATTTGAAAATTAATATCTCAGCTCTGGAAGAGTCTAGAGCCTCAATTTTTGCACCCAGGTCTATGTCTCGTGGCCCTCTATCAGAATCCAGAGTTTTGAGAAGATTGGAGAAACTTAATTTTTCACCCCCCGAAAAAAATCGTAAGGGGTAACACTGTCATTTTTTTTTCTGGTCAAAACTTTAAGTTTCAATATCTCAGCTCTGGAAGGGTCTAGAGCCTCAATTTTTGCACCCAGGTTCATGTCTCGTGGCCCTCTATCAGAATCCAGAGTTTTGAGAAGATTGGAGAAAATTAATTTTTCAACCCCCGAAAAAAAACATAAGGGGTAACACTGTCATTTTTTTTTTCTAGTCAAAATTTTGAATTTCAATATCTCAGCTCTGGAAGGGTCTAGAGCCTCAATTTTTGCACCCAGGTGCATATATCGTGGCCCTCTATCAGAATCCAGAGTTTTGAAAAGATTGGAGAAACTTAATTTTTCACCCCCCGAAAAAAAACATAAGGGGTAACACTGTCATTTTTTTTTTCTGGTCAAAACTTTAAGTTTCAATATATCAGCTCTGGAAGGGTCTAGAGCCTCAATTTTTGCACCCAGGTCCATGTCTCGTGGCCCTCTATCAGAATCCAGAGTTTTGAGAAGATCGGAGAAACTTAATTTTTCACCCCCCGAAAAAAAACGTAAGGGGTAACACTGTCATTTTTTTTTTCTGGTCAAAACTTTAAGTTTCAATATCTCAGCTCTGGAAGGGTCTAGAGCCTCAATTTTTGCACCCAGGTTCATGTCTCGTGGCCCTCTATCAGAATCCAGAGTTTTGAGAAGATTGGAGAAACTTAATTTTTCACCCCCCGAAAAAAAACGTAAGGGGTAACACTGTCATTTTTTTTTCTGGTCAAAACTTTAAGTTTCAATATCTCAGCTCTGGAAGGGTCTAGAGCCTCAATTTTTGCACCCAGGTCCATGTCTCGTGGCCCTCTATCAGAATCCAGAGTTTTGAGAAGATTGGAGAAACTTAATTTTTCACCCCCCGAAAAAAAACATAAGGGGTAACACTGTCATTTTTTTTTTCTGGTCAAAACTTTAAGTTTCAATATCTCAGCTCTGGAAGGGTCTAGAGGCTCAATTTTTGCACCCAGGTTCATGTCTCGTGGCCCTCTATCAGAATCCAGAGTTTTGAGAAGATTGGAGAAAATTAATTTTTCACCCCCCGAAAAAAAACATAAGGGGTAACACTGTCATTTTTTTTTCTAGTCAAAATTTAGAATTTCAATATCTCAGCTCTGGAAGAGTCTAGAGCCTCAATTTTTGCACCCAGGTCCATGTCTCGTGGCCCTCTATCAGAATCCAGAGTTTTGAGAAGATTGGAGAAACTTAATTTTTCACCCCCCGAAAAAAAAACATAAGGGGTAACACTGTCATTTTTTTTTTCTAGTCAAAAATTTGAATATTAATATCTCAGCTCTGGAAGAGTCTAGAGCCTCAAATTTTGCACCCAGGTCCATGTCTCGTGGCCCTCTATCAGAATCCAGAGTTTTGAGAAGATCGGAGAAACTTAATTTTTCACCCCCTGAAAAAAAAACATAAGGGGTAACACTGTCATTTTTTTTTTCTGGTCAAAACTTTAAGTTTCAATATCTCAGCTCTGGAAGGGTCTAGAGCCTCAATTTTTGCACCCAGGTGCATATCTCGTGGCCTTCTATCAGAATCCAGAGTTTTGAGAAGATTGGAGAAACTTAATTTTTCACCCCCCGAAAAAAAACATAAGGGGTAACACTGTCATTTTTTTTTTCTGGTCAAAACTTTAAGTTTCAATATCTCAGCTCTGGAAGGGTCTAGAGCTTTAATTTTTGCACCCAGGTTCATGTCTCGTGGCCCTCTATCAGAATCCAGAGTTTTGAGAAGATTGGAGAAAATTAATTTTTCAACCCCCGAAAAAAAACATAAGGGGTAACACTGTCATTTTTTTTTTCTAGTCAAAATTTTGAATTTCAATATCTCAGCTCTGGAAAAGTCTAGAGCCTCAATTTTTGCACCCAGGTCCATGTCTCGTGGCCCTCTATCAGAATCCAGAGTTTTGAGAAGATTGGAGAAAATTAATTTTTCAACCCCCGAAAAAAAACATAAGGGGTAACACTGTCATTTTTTTTCTAGTCAAAAATTTGAATATTAATATCTCAGCTCTGGAAGAGTCTAGAGCCTCAATTTTTGCACCCATGTCCATGTCTCGTGGCCCTCTATCAGAATCCAGAGTTTTGAGAAGATCGGAGAAACTTAATTTTTCACCCCCCGGAAAAAAACATAAGGGGTAACACTGTCATTTTTTTTTTTCTGGTCAAAACTTTAAGTTTCAATATCTCAGCTCTGGAAGGGTCTAGAGCCTCAATTTTTGCACCCAGGTGCATATCTCGTGGCCCTCTATCAGAATCCAGAGTTTTGAGAAGATTGGAGAAACTTAATTTTTCACCCCCCGAAAAAAAACATAAGGGGTAACACTGTCATTTTTTTTTCTGGTCAAAAATTTAAGTTTCAATATCTCAGCTCTGGAAGGGTCTAGAGCCTCAATTTTTGCACCCAGGTCCATGTCTCGTGGCCCTCTATCAGAATCCAGAGTTTTGAGAAGATCGGAGAAACTTAATTTTTCACCCCCCGAAAAAAAACGTAAGGGGTAACACTGTCATTTTTTTTTTTTCTGGTCAAAACTTTAAGTTTCAATATCTCAGCTCTGGAAGGGTCTAGAGCCTCAATTTTTGCACCCAGGTTCATGTCTCGTGGCCCTCTATCAGAATCCAGAGTTTTGAGAAGATTGGAGAAACTTAATTTTTCACCCCCCGAAAAAAAAACGTAAGGGGTAACACTGTCATTTTTTTTTCTGGTCAAAACTTTAAGTTTCAATATCTCAGCTCTGGAAGGGTCTAGAGCCTCAATTTTTGCACCCAGGTCCATGTCTCGTGGCCCTCTATCAGAATCCAGAGTTTTGAGAAGATTGGAGAAACTTAATTTTTCACCCCCCGAAAAAAAAACATAAGGGGTAACACTGTCATTTTTTTTTCTGGTCAAAACTTTAAGTTTCAATATCTCAGCTCTGGAAGGGTCTAGAGGCTCAATTTTTGCACCCAGGTTCATGTCTCGTGGCCCTCTATCAGAATCCAGAGTTTTGAGAAGTTTGGAGAAAATTAATTTTTCACCCCCCGAAAAAAAACATAAGGGGTAACACTGTCATTTTTTTTTTTTCTAGTCAAAATTTAGAATTTCAATATCTCAGCTCTGGAAGAGTCTAGAGCCTCAATTTTTGCACCCAGGTCCATGTCTCGTGGCCCTCTATCAGAATCCAGAGTTTTGAGAAGATTGGAGAAACTTAATTTTTCACCCCCCGAAAAAAAACATAAGGGGTAACACTGTCATTTTTTTTTCTAGTCAAAACTTTAAGTTTCAATATCTCAGCTCTGGAAGGGTCTAGAGCCTCAATTTTTGCACCCAGGTCCATGTCTCGTGGCCCTCTATCAGAATCCAGAGATTTGAGAAGATTGGAGAAACTTAATTTTTCACCCCCCGAAAAAAAACATAAGGGGTAACACTGTCATTTTTTTTTCTGGTCAAAACTTTAAGTTTCAATATCTCAGCTCTGGAAGGGTCTAGAGCCTCAATTTTTGCACCCAGGTGCATATCTCGTGGCCCTCTATCAGAATCCAGAGTTTTGAGAAGATTGGAGAAACTTAATTTTTCACCCCCCGAAAAAAAACATAAGGGGTAACACTGTCATTTTTTTTTTTTCTGGTCAAAACTTTAAGTTTCAATATCTCAGCTCTGGAAGGGTCTAGAGCCTCAATTTTTGCACCCAGGTCCATGTCTCGTGGCCCTCTATCAGAATCCAGAGTTTTGAGAAGATCGGAGAAACTTAATTTTTCACCCCCCGAAAAAAAACGTAAGGGGTAACACTGTCATTTTTTTTTCTGGTCAAAACTTTAAGTTTCAATATCTCAGCTCTGGAAGGGTCTAGAGCCTCAATTTTTGCACCCAGGTTCATGTCTCGTGGCCCTCTATCAGAATCCAGAGTTTTGAGAAGATTGGAGAAACTTAATTTTTCACCCCCCGAAAAAAAAACGTAAGGGGTAACACTGTCATTTTTTTTTTTTTTCTGGTCAAAACTTTAAGTTTCAATATCTCAGCTCTGGAAGGGTCTAGAGCCTCAATTTTTGCACCCAGGTCCATGTCTCGTGGCCCTCTATCAGAATCCAGAGTTTTGAGAAGATTGGAGAAACTTGATTTTTCACCCCCCGAAAAAAAACATAAGGGGTAACACTGTCATTTTTTTTCCTAGTCAAAATTTAGAATTTTAATATCTCAGCTCTGGAAGAGTCTAGAGCCTCAATTTTTGCACCCAGGTCCATGTCTCGTGGCCCTCTATCAGAATCCAGAGTTTTGAGAAGATTGGAGAAACTTAATTTTTCACCCCCCGAAAAAAAACATAAGGGGTAACACTGTCATTTTTTTTTCTGGTCAAAACTTTAAGTTTCAATATCTCAGCTCTGGAAGGGTCTAGAGCCTCAATTTTTGCACCCAGGTCCATGTCTCGTGGCCCTCTATCAAAATCCAGAGTTTTGAGAAGTTTGGAGAAAATTAATTTTTCACCCCCCGAAAAAAAACATAAGGGGTAACACTGTCATTTTTTTTTCTAGTCAAAATTTAGAATTTCAATATCTCAGCTCTGGAAGAGTCTAGAGCCTCAATTTTTGCACCCAGGTCCATGTCTCGTGGCCCTCTATCAGAATCCAGAGTTTTGAGAAGATTGGAGAAACTTAATTTTTCACCCCCCGAAAAAAAACATAAGGGGTAACACTGTCATTTTTTTTTTCTAGTCAAAAATTTGAATATTAATATCTCAGCTCTGGAAGAGTCTAGAGCCTCAATTTTTGCACCCAGGTCCATGTCTCGTGGCCCTCTATCAGAATCCAGAGTTTTGAGAAGATCGGAGAAACTTAATTTTTCACCCCCCGAAAAAAAACATAAGGGGTAACACTGTCATTTTTTTTTTCTGGTCAAAACTTTAAGTTTCAATATCTCAGCTCTGGAAGGGTCTAGAGCCTCAATTTTTGCACCCAGGTGCATATCTCGTGGCCCTCTATCAGAATCCAGAGATTTGAGAAGATTGGAGAAACTTAATTTTTCACCCCCCGAAAAAAAACATAAGGGGTAACACTGTCATTTTTTTTTTCCTGGTCAAAACTTTAAGTTTCAATATCTCAGCTCTGGAAGGGTCTAGAGCCTCAATTTTTGCACCCAGGTCCATGTCTCGTGGCCCTCTATCAGAATCCAGAGTTTTGAGAAGATCGGAGAAACTTAATTTTTCACCCCCCGAAAAAAAACGTAAGGGGTAACACTGTCATTTTTTTTTTCTGGTCAAAACTTTAAGTTTCAATATCTCAGCTCTGGAAGGGTCTAGAGCCTCAATTTTTGCACCCAGGTCCATGTCTCGTGGCCCTCTATCAGAATCCAGAGTTTTGAGAAGATTGGAGAAACTTAATTTTTCACCCCCCGAAAAAAAACATAAGGGGTAACATTGTCATTTTTTTTTTCTGGTCAAAACTTTAAGTTTCAATATCTCAGCTCTGGAAGGGTCTAGAGGCTCAATTTTTGCACCCAGGTTCATGTCTCGTGGCCCTCTATCAGAATCCAGAGTTTTGAGAAGATTGGAGAAAATTAATTTTTCACCCCCCGAAAAAAAACATAAGGGGTAACACTGTCATTTTTTTCTAGTCAAAATTTAGAATTTCAATATCTCAGCTCTGGAAGAGTCTAGAGCCTCAATTTTTGCACCCAGGTCCATGTCTCGTGGCCCTCTATCAGAATCCAGAGTTTTGAGAAGATTGGAGAAACTTAATTTTTCACCCCCCGAAAAAAAACATAAGGGGTAACACTGTCATTTTTTTTTTCTAGTCAAAAATTTGAATATTAATATCTCAGCTCTGGAAGAGTCTAGAGCCTCAATTTTTGCACCCAGGTCCATGTCTCGTGGCCCTCTATCAGAATCCAGAGTTTTGAGAAGATCGGAGAAACTTAATTTTTCACCCCCCGAAAAAAAACATAAGGGGTAACACTGTCATTTTTTTTTTCTGGTCAAAACTTTAAGTTTCAATATCTCAGCTCTGGAAGGGTCTAGAGCCTCAATTTTTGCACCCAGGTTCATGTCTCGTGGCCCTCTATCATAATCCAGAGTTTTGAGAAGATTGGAGAAACTTAATTTTTCACCCCCCGAAAAAAAACGTAAGGGGTAACACTGTCATTTTTTTTTTCTGGTCAAAATTTTAAGTATCAATATCTCAGCTCTGGAAGGGTCTAGAGCCTCAATTTTTGCACCCAGGTCCATGTCTCGTGGCCCTCTATCAGAATCCAGAGTTTTGAGAAGATTGGAGAAACTTAATTTTTCACCCCCCGAAAAAAAAACAGAAGGGGTAACACTGTCATTTTTTTTTTCTAGTCAAAAATTTGAAAATTAATATCTCAGCTCTGGAAGAGTCTAGAGCCTCAATTTTTTGCACCCAGGTCCATGTCTCGTGGCCCTCTATCAGAATCCAGAGTTTTGAGAAGATTGGAGAAACTTAATTTTTCACCCCCCGAAAAAAATCGTAAGGGGTAACACTGTCATTTTTTTTTTCTGGTCAAAACTTTAAGTTTCGATATCTCAGCTCTGGAAGGGTCTAGAGCCTCAATTTTTGCACCCAGGTTCATGTCTCGTGGCCCTCTATCAGAATCCAGAGTTTTGAGAAGATTGGAGAAAATTAATTTTTCAACCCCCGAAAAAAAACATAAGGGGTAACACTGTCATTTTTTTTTCTAGTCAAAATTTTGAATTTCAATATCTCAGCTCTGGAAGGGTCTAGAGCCTCAATTTTTGCACCCAGGTGCATATATCGTGGCCCTCTATCAGAATCCAGAGTTTTGAGAAGATTGGAGAAACTTAATTTTTCACCCCCCGAAAAAAAACATAAGGGGTAACACTGTCATTTTTTTTTTCTGGTCAAAACTTTAAGTTTCAATATATCAGCTCTGGAAGGGTCTAGAGCCTCAATTTTTGCACCCAGGTCCATGTCTCGTGGCCCTCTATCAGAATCCAGAGTTTTGAGAAGATCGGAGAAACTTAATTTTTCACCCCCCGAAAAAAAACGTAAGGGGTAACACTGTCATTTTTTTTTCTGGTCAAAACTTTAAGTTTCAATATCTCAGCTCTGGAAGGGTCTAGAGCCTCAATTTTTGCACCCAGGTTCATGTCTCGTGGCCCTCTATCAGAATCCAGAGTTTTGAGAAGATTGGAGAAACTTAATTTTTCACCCCCCGAAAAAAAAACGTAAGGGGTAACACTGTCATTTTTTTTTCTGGTCAAAACTTTAAGTTTCAATATCTCAGCTCTGGAAGGGTCTAGAGCCTCAATTTTTGCACCCAGGTCCATGTCTCGTGGCCCTCTATCAGAATCCAGAGTTTTGAGAAGATTGGAGAAACTTAATTTTTCACCCCCCGAAAAAAAACATAAGGGGTAACACTGTCATTTTTTTTTTCTGGTCAAAACTTTAAGTTTCAATATCTCAGCTCTGGAAGGGTCTAGAGGCTCAATTTTTGCACCCAGGTTCATGTCTCGTGGCCCTCTATCAGAATCCAGAGTTTTGAGAAGATTGGAGAAAATTAATTTTTCACCCCCCGAAAAAAAACATAAGGGGTAACACTGTCATTTTTTTTTTCTAGTCAAAATTTAGAATTTCAATATCTCAGCTCTGGAAGAGTCTAGAGCCTCAATTTTTGCACCCAGGTCCATGTCTCGTGGCCCTCTATCAGAATCCAGAGTTTTGAGAAGATTGGAGAAACTTAATTTTTCACCCCCCGAAAAAAAAACATAAGGGGTAACACTGTCATTTTTTTTTTCTAGTCAAAAATTTGAATATTAATATCTCAGCTCTGGAAGAGTCTAGAGCCTCAATTTTTGCACCCAGGTCCATGTCTCGTGGCCCTCTATCAGAATCCAGAGTTTTGAGAAGATCGGAGAAACTTAATTTTTCACCCCCCGAAAAAAAAACATAAGGGGTAACACTGTCATTTTTTTTTTCTGGTCAAAACTTTAAGTTTCAATATCTCAGCTCTGGAAGGGTCTAGAGCCTCAATTTTTGCACCCAGGTGCATATCTCGTGGCCCTCTATCAGAATCCAGAGTTTTGAGAAGATTGGAGAAACTTAATTTTTCACCCCCCGAAAAAAAACATAAGGGGTAACACTGTCATTTTTTTTTTTCTGGTCAAAAATTTAAGTTTCAATATCTCAGCTCTGGAAGGGTCTAGAGCCTCAATTTTTGCACCCAGGTCCATGTCTCGTGGCCCTCTATCAGAATCCAGAGTTTTGAGAAGATCGGAGAAACTTAATTTTTCACCCCCCGAAAAAAAACATAAGGGGTAACACTGTCATTTTTTTTTTCTGGTCAAAACTTTAAGTTTCAATATCTCAGCTCTGGAAGGGTCTAGAGCTTTAATTTTTGCACCCAGGTTCATGTCTCGTGGCCCTCTATCAGAATCCAGAGTTTTGAGAAGATTGGAGAAAATTAATTTTTCAATCCCCGAAAAAAAACATAAGGGGTAACACTGTCATTTTTTTTTTCTAGTCAAAATTTTGAATTTCAATATCTCAGCTCTGGAAAAGTCTAGAGCCTCAATTTTTGCACCCAGGTCCATGTCTCGTGGCCCTCTATCAGAATCCAGAGTTTTGAGAAGATTGGAGAAAATTAATTTTTCAACCCCCGAAAAAAAACATAAGGGGTAACACTGTCATTTTTTTTCTAGTCAAAAATTTGAATATTAATATCTCAGCTCTGGAAGAGTCTAGAGCCTCAATTTTTGCACCCATGTCCATGTCTCGTGGCCCTCTATCAGAATCCAGAGTTTTGAGAAGATCGGAGAAACTTAATTTTTCACCCCCCGGAAAAAAACATAAGGGGTAACACTGTCATTTTTTTTTTCTGGTCAAAACTTTAAGTTTCAATATCTCAGCTCTGGAAGGGTCTAGAGCCTCAATTTTTGCACCCAGGTGCATATCTCGTGGCCCTCTATCAGAATCCAGAGTTTTGAGAAGATTGGAGAAACTTAATTTTTCACCCCCCGAAAAAAAAACATAAGGGGTAACACTGTCATTTTTTTTTCTGGTCAAAAATTTAAGTTTCAATATCTCAGCTCTGGAAGGGTCTAGAGCCTCAATTTTTGCACCCAGGTCCATGTCTCGTGGCCCTCTATCAGAATCCAGAGTTTTGAGAAGATCGGAGAAACTTAATTTTTCACCCCCCGAAAAAAAACGTAAGGGGTAACACTGTCATTTTTTTTTTCTGGTCAAAACTTTAAGTTTCAATATCTCAGCTCTGGAAGGGTCTAGAGCCTCAATTTTTGCACCCAGGTTCATGTCTCGTGGCCCTCTATCAGAATCCAGAGTTTTGAGAAGATTGGAGAAACTTAATTTTTCACCCCCCGAAAAAAAACGTAAGGGGTAACACTGTCATTTTTTTTTCTGGTCAAAACTTTAAGTTTCAATATCTCAGCTCTGGAAGGGTCTAGAGCCTCAATTTTTGCACCCAGGTCCATGTCTCGTGGCCCTCTATCAGAATCCAGAGTTTTGAGAAGATTGGAGAAACTTAATTTTTCACCCCCCGAAAAAAAACATAAGGGGTAACACTGTCATTTTTTTTTCTGGTCAAAACTTTAAGTTTCAATATCTCAGCTCTGGAAGGGTCTAGAGGCTCAATTTTTGCACCCAGGTTCATGTCTCGTGGCCCTCTATCAGAATCCAGAGTTTTGAGAAGTTTGGAGAAAATTAATTTTTCACCCCCCGAAAAAAAACATAAGGGGTAACACTGTCATTTTTTTTTTTCTAGTCAAAATTTAGAATTTCAATATCTCAGCTCTGGAAGAGTCTAGAGCCTCAATTTTTGCACCCAGGTCCATGTCTCGTGGCCCTCTATCAGAATCCAGAGTTTTGAGAAGATTGGAGAAACTTGATTTTTCACCCCCCGAAAAAAAACATAAGGGGTAACACTGTCATTTTTTTTTCTAGTCAAAACTTTAAGTTTCAATATCTCAGCTCTGGAAGGGTCTAGAGCCTCAATTTTTGCACCCAGGTCCATGTCTCGTGGCCCTCTATCAGAATCCAGAGATTTGAGAAGATTGGAGAAACTTAATTTTTCACCCCCCGGAAAAAAACATAAGGGGTAACACTGTCATTTTTTTTTTTCTGGTCAAAACTTTAAGTTTCAATATCTCAGCTCTGGAAGGGTCTAGAGCCTCAATTTTTGCACCCAGGTGCATATCTCGTGGCCCTCTATCAGAATCCAGAGTTTTGAGAAGATTGGAGAAACTTAATTTTTCACCCCCCGAAAAAAAACATAAGGGGTAACACTGTCATTTTTTTTTCTGGTCAAAAATTTAAGTTTCAATATCTCAGCTCTGGAAGGGTCTAGAGCCTCAATTTTTGCACCCAGGTCCATGTCTCGTGGCCCTCTATCAGAATCCAGAGTTTTGAGAAGATCGGAGAAACTTAATTTTTCACCCCCCGAAAAAAAACGTAAGGGGTAACACTGTCATTTTTTTTTTTTCTGGTCAAAACTTTAAGTTTCAATATCTCAGCTCTGGAAGGGTCTAGAGCCTCAATTTTTGCACCCAGGTTCATGTCTCGTGGCCCTCTATCAGAATCCAGAGTTTTGAGAAGATTGGAGAAACTTAATTTTTCACCCCCCGAAAAAAAAACGTAAGGGGTAACACTGTCATTTTTTTTTCTGGTCAAAACTTTAAGTTTCAATATCTCAGCTCTGGAAGGGTCTAGAGCCTCAATTTTTGCACCCAGGTCCATGTCTCGTGGCCCTCTATCAGAATCCAGAGTTTTGAGAAGATTGGAGAAACTTAATTTTTCACCCCCCGAAAAAAAAACATAAGGGGTAACACTGTCATTTTTTTTTCTGGTCAAAACTTTAAGTTTCAATATCTCAGCTCTGGAAGGGTCTAGAGGCTCAATTTTTGCACCCAGGTTCATGTCTCGTGGCCCTCTATCAGAATCCAGAGTTTTGAGAAGTTTGGAGAAAATTAATTTTTCACCCCCCGAAAAAAAACATAAGGGGTAACACTGTCATTTTTTTTTTTTCTAGTCAAAATTTAGAATTTCAATATCTCAGCTCTGGAAGAGTCTAGAGCCTCAATTTTTGCACCCAGGTCCATGTCTCGTGGCCCTCTATCAGAATCCAGAGTTTTGAGAAGATTGGAGAAACTTAATTTTTCACCCCCCGAAAAAAAACATAAGGGGTAACACTGTCATTTTTTTTTTCTAGTCAAAACTTTAAGTTTCAATATCTCAGCTCTGGAAGGGTCTAGAGCCTCAATTTTTGCACCCAGGTCCATGTCTCGTGGCCCTCTATCAGAATCCAGAGATTTGAGAAGATTGGAGAAACTTAATTTTTCACCCCCCGAAAAAAAACATAAGGGGTAACACTGTCATTTTTTTTTCTGGTCAAAACTTTAAGTTTCAATATCTCAGCTCTGGAAGGGTCTAGAGCCTCAATTTTTGCACCCAGGTGCATATCTCGTGGCCCTCTATCAGAATCCAGAGTTTTGAGAAGATTGGAGAAACTTAATTTTTCACCCCCCGAAAAAAAACATAAGGGGTAACACTGTCATTTTTTTTTTTCTGGTCAAAACTTTAAGTTTCAATATCTCAGCTCTGGAAGGGTCTAGAGCCTCAATTTTTGCACCCAGGTCCATGTCTCGTGGCCCTCTATCAGAATCCAGAGTTTTGAGAAGATCGGAGAAACTTAATTTTTCACCCCCCGAAAAAAAACGTAAGGGGTAACACTGTCATTTTTTTTTCTGGTCAAAACTTTAAGTTTCAATATCTCAGCTCTGGAAGGGTCTAGAGCCTCAATTTTTGCACCCAGGTTCATGTCTCGTGGCCCTCTATCAGAATCCAGAGTTTTGAGAAGATTGGAGAAACTTAATTTTTCACCCCCCGAAAAAAAAACGTAAGGGGTAACACTGTCATTTTTTTTTTTTTTCTGGTCAAAACTTTAAGTTTCAATATCTCAGCTCTGGAAGGGTCTAGAGCCTCAATTTTTGCACCCAGGTCCATGTCTCGTGGCCCTCTATCAGAATCCAGAGTTTTGAGAAGATTGGAGAAACTTGATTTTTCACCCCCCGAAAAAAAACATAAGGGGTAACACTGTCATTTTTTTTCCTAGTCAAAATTTAGAATTTTAATATCTCAGCTCTGGAAGAGTCTAGAGCCTCAATTTTTGCACCCAGGTCCATGTCTCGTGGCCCTCTATCAGAATCCAGAGTTTTGAGAAGATTGGAGAAACTTAATTTTTCACCCCCCGAAAAAAAACATAAGGGGTAACACTGTCATTTTTTTTTCTGGTCAAAACTTTAAGTTTCAATATCTCAGCTCTGGAAGGGTCTAGAGCCTCAATTTTTGCACCCAGGTCCATGTCTCGTGGCCCTCTATCAAAATCCAGAGTTTTGAGAAGTTTGGAGAAAATTAATTTTTCACCCCCCGAAAAAAAACATAAGGGGTAACACTGTCATTTTTTTTTCTAGTCAAAATTTAGAATTTCAATATCTCAGCTCTGGAAGAGTCTAGAGCCTCAATTTTTGCACCCAGGTCCATGTCTCGTGGCCCTCTATCAGAATCCAGAGTTTTGAGAAGATTGGAGAAACTTAATTTTTCACCCCCCGAAAAAAAACATAAGGGGTAACACTGTCATTTTTTTTTTCTAGTCAAAAATTTGAATATTAATATCTCAGCTCTGGAAGAGTCTAGAGCCTCAATTTTTGCACCCAGGTCCATGTCTCGTGGCCCTCTATCAGAATCCAGAGTTTTGAGAAGATCGGAGAAACTTAATTTTTCACCCCCCGAAAAAAAACATAAGGGGTAACACTGTCATTTTTTTTTTCTGGTCAAAACTTTAAGTTTCAATATCTCAGCTCTGGAAGGGTCTAGAGCCTCAATTTTTGCACCCAGGTGCATATCTCGTGGCCCTCTATCAGAATCCAGAGATTTGAGAAGATTGGAGAAACTTAATTTTTCACCCCCCGAAAAAAAACATAAGGGGTAACACTGTCATTTTTTTTTTCCTGGTCAAAACTTTAAGTTTCAATATCTCAGCTCTGGAAGGGTCTAGAGCCTCAATTTTTGCACCCAGGTCCATGTCTCGTGGCCCTCTATCAGAATCCAGAGTTTTGAGAAGATCGGAGAAACTTAATTTTTCACCCCCCGAAAAAAAACGTAAGGGGTAACACTGTCATTTTTTTTTTCTGGTCAAAACTTTAAGTTTCAATATCTCAGCTCTGGAAGGGTCTAGAGCCTCAATTTTTGCACCCAGGTCCATGTCTCGTGGCCCTCTATCAGAATCCAGAGTTTTGAGAAGATTGGAGAAACTTAATTTTTCACCCCCCGAAAAAAAACATAAGGGGTAACATTGTCATTTTTTTTTTCTGGTCAAAACTTTAAGTTTCAATATCTCAGCTCTGGAAGGGTCTAGAGGCTCAATTTTTGCACCCAGGTTCATGTCTCGTGGCCCTCTATCAGAATCCAGAGTTTTGAGAAGATTGGAGAAAATTAATTTTTCACCCCCCGAAAAAAAACATAAGGGGTAACACTGTCATTTTTTTCTAGTCAAAATTTAGAATTTCAATATCTCAGCTCTGGAAGAGTCTAGAGCCTCAATTTTTGCACCCAGGTCCATGTCTCGTGGCCCTCTATCAGAATCCAGAGTTTTGAGAAGATTGGAGAAACTTAATTTTTCACCCCCCGAAAAAAAACATAAGGGGTAACACTGTCATTTTTTTTTTCTAGTC
Source organism: Cyprinella venusta (assembly GCA_038021265.1). Classification (NCBI taxonomy): domain Eukaryota; kingdom Metazoa; phylum Chordata; class Actinopteri; order Cypriniformes; family Leuciscidae; genus Cyprinella; species Cyprinella venusta. The sequence goes on from CM075864.1 coordinate 29,374,735, forward strand.
AAAAATTTGAATATTAATATCTCAGCTCTGGAAGAGTCTAGAGCCTCAATTTTTGCACCCAGGTCCATGTCTCGTGGCCCTCTATCAGAATCCAGAGTTTTGAGAAGATCGGAGAAACTTAATTTTTCACCCCCCGAAAAAAAACATAAGGGGTAACACTGTCATTTTTTTTTTCTGGTCAAAACTTTAAGTTTCAATATCTCAGCTCTGGAAGGGTCTAGAGCCTCAATTTTTGCACCCAGGTTCATGTCTCGTGGCCCTCTATCATAATCCAGAGTTTTGAGAAGATTGGAGAAACTTAATTTTTCACCCCCCGAAAAAAAACGTAAGGGGTAACACTGTCATTTTTTTTTTCTGGTCAAAATTTTAAGTATCAATATCTCAGCTCTGGAAGGGTCTAGAGCCTCAATTTTTGCACCCAGGTCCATGTCTCGTGGCCCTCTATCAGAATCCAGAGTTTTGAGAAGATTGGAGAAACTTAATTTTTCACCCCCCGAAAAAAAAACAGAAGGGGTAACACTGTCATTTTTTTTTTCTAGTCAAAAATTTGAAAATTAATATCTCAGCTCTGGAAGAGTCTAGAGCCTCAATTTTTGCACCCAGGTCCATGTCTCGTGGCCCTCTATCAGAATCCAGAGTTTTGAGAAGATTGGAGAAACTTAATTTTTCACCCCCCGAAAAAAATCGTAAGGGGTAACACTGTCATTTTTTTTTTCTGGTCAAAACTTTAAGTTTCGATATCTCAGCTCTGGAAGGGTCTAGAGCCTCAATTTTTGCACCCAGGTTCATGTCTCGTGGCCCTCTATCAGAATCCAGAGTTTTGAGAAGATTGGAGAAAATTAATTTTTCAACCCCCGAAAAAAAACATAAGGGGTAACACTGTCATTTTTTTTTCTAGTCAAAATTTTGAATTTCAATATCTCAGCTCTGGAAGGGTCTAGAGCCTCAATTTTTGCACCCAGGTGCATATATCGTGGCCCTCTATCAGAATCCAGAGTTTTGAGAAGATTGGAGAAACTTAATTTTTCACCCCCCGAAAAAAAACATAAGGGGTAACACTGTCATTTTTTTTTTCTGGTCAAAACTTTAAGTTTCAATATATCAGCTCTGGAAGGGTCTAGAGCCTCAATTTTTGCACCCAGGTCCATGTCTCGTGGCCCTCTATCAGAATCCAGAGTTTTGAGAAGATCGGAGAAACTTAATTTTTCACCCCCCGAAAAAAAACGTAAGGGGTAACACTGTCATTTTTTTTTCTGGTCAAAACTTTAAGTTTCAATATCTCAGCTCTGGAAGGGTCTAGAGCCTCAATTTTTGCACCCAGGTTCATGTCTCGTGGCCCTCTATCAGAATCCAGAGTTTTGAGAAGATTGGAGAAACTTAATTTTTCACCCCCCGAAAAAAAACGTAAGGGGTAACACTGTCATTTTTTTTTCTGGTCAAAACTTTAAGTTTCAATATCTCAGCTCTGGAAGGGTCTAGAGCCTCAATTTTTGCACCCAGGTCCATGTCTCGTGGCCCTCTATCAGAATCCAGAGTTTTGAGAAGATTGGAGAAACTTAATTTTTCACCCCCCGAAAAAAAACATAAGGGGTAACACTGTCATTTTTTTTTTCTGGTCAAAACTTTAAGTTTCAATATCTCAGCTCTGGAAGGGTCTAGAGGCTCAATTTTTGCACCCAGGTTCATGTCTCGTGGCCCTCTATCAGAATCCAGAGTTTTGAGAAGATTGGAGAAAATTAATTTTTCACCCCCCGAAAAAAAACATAAGGGGTAACACTGTCATTTTTTTTTTCTAGTCAAAATTTAGAATTTCAATATCTCAGCTCTGGAAGAGTCTAGAGCCTCAATTTTTGCACCCAGGTCCATGTCTCGTGGCCCTCTATCAGAATCCAGAGTTTTGAGAAGATTGGAGAAACTTAATTTTTCACCCCCCGAAAAAAAAACATAAGGGGTAACACTGTCATTTTTTTTTTCTAGTCAAAAATTTGAATATTAATATCTCAGCTCTGGAAGAGTCTAGAGCCTCAATTTTTGCACCCAGGTCCATGTCTCGTGGCCCTCTATCAGAATCCAGAGTTTTGAGAAGATCGGAGAAACTTAATTTTTCACCCCCCGAAAAAAAAACATAAGGGGTAACACTGTCATTTTTTTTTTCTGGTCAAAACTTTAAGTTTCAATATCTCAGCTCTGGAAGGGTCTAGAGCCTCAATTTTTGCACCCAGGTGCATATCTCGTGGCCCTCTATCAGAATCCAGAGTTTTGAGAAGATTGGAGAAACTTAATTTTTCACCCCCCGAAAAAAAACATAAGGGGTAACACTGTCATTTTTTTTTTTCTGGTCAAAAATTTAAGTTTCAATATCTCAGCTCTGGAAGGGTCTAGAGCCTCAATTTTTGCACCCAGGTCCATGTCTCGTGGCCCTCTATCAGAATCCAGAGTTTTGAGAAGATCGGAGAAACTTAATTTTTCACCCCCCGAAAAAAAACATAAGGGGTAACACTGTCATTTTTTTTTTCTGGTCAAAACTTTAAGTTTCAATATCTCAGCTCTGGAAGGGTCTAGAGCTTTAATTTTTGCACCCAGGTTCATGTCTCGTGGCCCTCTATCAGAATCCAGAGTTTTGAGAAGATTGGAGAAAATTAATTTTTCAATCCCCGAAAAAAAACATAAGGGGTAACACTGTCATTTTTTTTTTCTAGTCAAAATTTTGAATTTCAATATCTCAGCTCTGGAAAAGTCTAGAGCCTCAATTTTTGCACCCAGGTCCATGTCTCGTGGCCCTCTATCAGAATCCAGAGTTTTGAGAAGATTGGAGAAAATTAATTTTTCAACCCCCGAAAAAAAACATAAGGGGTAACACTGTCATTTTTTTTCTAGTCAAAAATTTGAATATTAATATCTCAGCTCTGGAAGAGTCTAGAGCCTCAATTTTTGCACCCATGTCCATGTCTCGTGGCCCTCTATCAGAATCCAGAGTTTTGAGAAGATCGGAGAAACTTAATTTTTCACCCCCCGGAAAAAAACATAAGGGGTAACACTGTCATTTTTTTTTTCTGGTCAAAACTTTAAGTTTCAATATCTCAGCTCTGGAAGGGTCTAGAGCCTCAATTTTTGCACCCAGGTGCATATCTCGTGGCCCTCTATCAGAATCCAGAGTTTTGAGAAGATTGGAGAAACTTAATTTTTCACCCCCCGAAAAAAAAACATAAGGGGTAACACTGTCATTTTTTTTTCTGGTCAAAAATTTAAGTTTCAATATCTCAGCTCTGGAAGGGTCTAGAGCCTCAATTTTTGCACCCAGGTCCATGTCTCGTGGCCCTCTATCAGAATCCAGAGTTTTGAGAAGATCGGAGAAACTTAATTTTTCACCCCCCGAAAAAAAACGTAAGGGGTAACACTGTCATTTTTTTTTTCTGGTCAAAACTTTAAGTTTCAATATCTCAGCTCTGGAAGGGTCTAGAGCCTCAATTTTTGCACCCAGGTTCATGTCTCGTGGCCCTCTATCAGAATCCAGAGTTTTGAGAAGATTGGAGAAACTTAATTTTTCACCCCCCGAAAAAAAACGTAAGGGGTAACACTGTCATTTTTTTTTCTGGTCAAAACTTTAAGTTTCAATATCTCAGCTCTGGAAGGGTCTAGAGCCTCAATTTTTGCACCCAGGTCCATGTCTCGTGGCCCTCTATCAGAATCCAGAGTTTTGAGAAGATTGGAGAAACTTAATTTTTCACCCCCCGAAAAAAAACATAAGGGGTAACACTGTCATTTTTTTTTCTGGTCAAAACTTTAAGTTTCAATATCTCAGCTCTGGAAGGGTCTAGAGGCTCAATTTTTGCACCCAGGTTCATGTCTCGTGGCCCTCTATCAGAATCCAGAGTTTTGAGAAGTTTGGAGAAAATTAATTTTTCACCCCCCGAAAAAAAACATAAGGGGTAACACTGTCATTTTTTTTTTTCTAGTCAAAATTTAGAATTTCAATATCTCAGCTCTGGAAGAGTCTAGAGCCTCAATTTTTGCACCCAGGTCCATGTCTCGTGGCCCTCTATCAGAATCCAGAGTTTTGAGAAGATTGGAGAAACTTGATTTTTCACCCCCCGAAAAAAAACATAAGGGGTAACACTGTCATTTTTTTTTCTAGTCAAAACTTTAAGTTTCAATATCTCAGCTCTGGAAGGGTCTAGAGCCTCAATTTTTGCACCCAGGTCCATGTCTCGTGGCCCTCTATCAGAATCCAGAGATTTGAGAAGATTGGAGAAACTTAATTTTTCACCCCCCGAAAAAAAACATAAGGGGTAACACTGTCATTTTTTTTTCTGGTCAAAACTTTAAGTTTCAATATCTCAGCTCTGGAAGGGTCTAGAGCCTCAATTTTTGCACCCAGGTGCATATCTCGTGGCCCTCTATCAGAATCCAGAGTTTTGAGAAGATTGGAGAAACTTAATTTTTCACCCCCCGAAAAAAAACATAAGGGGTAACACTGTCATTTTTTTTTTCTGGTCAAAACTTTAAGTTTCAATATCTCAGCTCTGGAAGGGTCTAGAGCCTCAATTTTTGCACCCAGGTCCATGTCTCGTGGCCCTCTATCAGAATCCAGAGTTTTGAGAAGATCGGAGAAACTTAATTTTTCACCCCCCGAAAAAAAACGTAAGGGGTAACACTGTCATTTTTTTTTCTGGTCAAAACTTTAAGTTTCAATATCTCAGCTCTGGAAGGGTCTAGAGCCTCAATTTTTGCACCCAGGTTCATGTCTCGTGGCCCTCTATCAGAATCCAGAGTTTTGAGAAGATTGGAGAAACTTAATTTTTCACCCCCCGAAAAAAAAATGTAAGGGGTAACACTGTCATTTTTTTTTTTTCTGGTCAAAACTTTAAGTTTCAATATCTCAGCTCTGGAAGGGTCTAGAGCCTCAATTTTTGCACCCAGGTCCATGTCTCGTGGCCCTCTATCAGAATCCAGAGTTTTGAGAAGATTGGAGAAACTTGATTTTTCACCCCCCGAAAAAAAACATAAGGGGCAACACTGTCATTTTTTTTCCTAGTCAAAATTTAGAATTTTAATATCTCAGCTCTGGAAGAGTCTAGAGCCTCAATTTTTGCACCCAGGTCCATGTCTCGTGGCCCTCTATCAGAATCCAGAGTTTTGAGAAGATTGGAGAAACTTAATTTTTCACCCCCCGAAAAAAAACATAAGGGGTAACACTGTCATTTTTTTTTCTGGTCAAAACTTTAAGTTTCAATATCTCAGCTCTGGAAGGGTCTAGAGCCTCAATTTTTGCACCCAGGTCCATGTCTCGTGGCCCTCTATCAAAATCCAGAGTTTTGAGAAGTTTGGAGAAAATTAATTTTTCACCCCCCGAAAAAAAAACATAAGGGGTAACACTGTCATTTTTTTTTTCTAGTCAAAATTTAGAATTTCAATATCTCAGCTCTGGAAGAGTCTAGAGCCTCAATTTTTGCACCCAGGTCCATGTCTCGTGGCCCTCTATCAGAATCCAGAGTTTTGAGAAGATTGGAGAAACTTAATTTTTCACCCCCCGAAAAAAAACATAAGGGGTAACACTGTCATTTTTTTTTTCTAGTCAAAAATTTGAATATTAATATCTCAGCTCTGGAAGAGTCTAGAGCCTCAATTTTTGCACCCAGGTCCATGTCTCGTGGCCCTCTATCAGAATCCAGAGTTTTGAGAAGATCGGAGAAACTTAATTTTTCACCCCCCGAAAAAAAACATAAGGGGTAACACTGTCATTTTTTTTTTTTTTCTGGTCAAAACTTTAAGTTTCAATATCTCAGCTCTGGAAGGGTCTAGAGCCTCAATTTTTGCACCCAGGTGCATATCTCGTGGCCCTCTATCAGAATCCAGAGATTTGAGAAGATTGGAGAAACTTAATTTTTCACCCCCCGAAAAAAAACATAAGGGGTAACACTGTCATTTTTTTTTTCCTGGTCAAAACTTTAAGTTTCAATATCTCAGCTCTGGAAGGGTCTAGAGCCTCAATTTTTGCACCCAGGTCCATGTCTCGTGGCCCTCTATCAGAATCCAGAGTTTTGAGAAGATCGGAGAAACTTAATTTTTCACCCCCCGAAAAAAAACGTAAGGGGTAACACTGTCATTTTTTTTTTCTGGTCAAAACTTTAAGTTTCAATATCTCAGCTCTGGAAGGGTCTAGAGCCTCAATTTTTGCACCCAGGTCCATGTCTCGTGGCCCTCTATCAGAATCCAGAGTTTTGAGAAGATTGGAGAAACTTAATTTTTCACCCCCCGAAAAAAAACATAAGGGGTAATACTGTCATTTTTTTTTCTGGTCAAAACTTTAAGTTTCAATATCTCAGCTCTGGAAGGGTCTAGAGGCTCAATTTTTGCACCCAGGTTCATGTCTCGTGGCCCTCTATCAGAATCCAGAGTTTTGAGAAGATTGGAGAAAATTAATTTTTCACCCCCCGAAAAAAAACATAAGGGGTAACACTGTCATTTTTTTCTAGTCAAAATTTAGAATTTCAATATCTCAGCTCTGGAAGAGTCTAGAGCCTCAATTTTTGCACCCAGGTCCATGTCTCGTGGCCCTCTATCAGAATCCAGAGTTTTGAGAAGATTGGAGAAACTTAATTTTTCACCCCCCGAAAAAAAACATAAGGGGTAACACTGTCATTTTTTTTTTCTAGTCAAAAATTTGAATATTAATATCTCAGCTCTGGAAGAGTCTAGAGCCTCAATTTTTGCACCCAGGTCCATGTCTCGTGGCCCTCTATCAGAATCCAGAGTTTTGAGAAGATCGGAGAAACTTAATTTTTCACCCCCCGAAAAAAAACATAAGGGGTAACACTGTCATTTTTTTTTTTCTGGTCAAAACTTTAAGTTTCAATATCTCAGCTCTGGAAGGGTCTAGAGCCTCAATTTTTGCACCCAGGTTCATGTCTCGTGGCCCTCTATCATAATCCAGAGTTTTGAGAAGATTGGAGAAACTTAATTTTTCACCCCCCGAAAAAAAACGTAAGGGGTAACACTGTCATTTTTTTTTTTCTGGTCAAAATTTTAAGTATCAATATCTCAGCTCTGGAAGGGTCTAGAGCCTCAATTTTTGCACCCAGGTCCATGTCTCGTGGCCCTCTATCAGAATCCAGAGTTTTGAGAAGATTGGAGAAACTTAATTTTTCACCCCCCGAAAAAAAAAACAGAAGGGGTAACACTGTCATTTTTTTTTTCTAGTCAAAAATTTGAAAATTAATATCTCAGCTCTGGAAGAGTCTAGAGCCTCAATTTTTGCACCCAGGTCCATGTCTCGTGGCCCTCTATCAGAATCCAGAGTTTTGAGAAGATTGGAGAAACTTAATTTTTCACCCCCCGAAAAAAAGCGTAAGGGGTAACACTGTCATTTTTTTTTTCTGGACAAAACTTTAAGTTTCAATATCTCAGCTCTGGAAGGGTCTAGAGCCTCAATTTTTGCACCCAGGTTCATGTCTCGTGGCCCTCTATCAGAATCCAGAGTTTTGAGAAGATTGGAGAAAATTAATTTTTCAACCCCCGAAAAAAAACATAAGGGGTAACACTGTCATTTTTTTTTCTAGTCAAAATTTTGAATTTCAATATCTCAGCTCTGGAAGGGTCTAGAGCCTCAATTTTTGCACCCAGGTGCATATATCGTGGCCCTCTATCAGAATCCAGAGTTTTGAGAAGATTGGAGAAACTTAATTTTTCACCCCCCGAAAAAAAACATAAGGGGTAACACTGTCATTTTTTTTTTTCTGGTCAAAACTTTAAGTTTCAATATATCAGCTCTGGAAGGGTCTAGAGCCTCAATTTTTGCACCCAGGTCCATGTCTCGTGGCCCTCTATCAGAATCCAGAGTTTTGAGAAGATCGGAGAAACTTAATTTTTCACCCCCCGAAAAAAAACGTAAGGGGTAACACTGTCATTTTTTTTTTCTGGTCAAAACTTTAAGTTTCAATATCTCAGCTCTGGAAGGGTCTAGAGCCTCAATTTTTGCACCCAGGTTCATGTCTCGTGGCCCTCTATCAGAATCCAGAGTTTTGAGAAGATTGGAGAAACTTAATTTTTCACCCCCCGAAAAAAAACGTAAGGGGTAACACTGTCATTTTTTTTTCTGGTCAAAACTTTAAGTTTCAATATCTCAGCTCTGGAAGGGTCTAGAGCCTCAATTTTTGCACCCAGGTCCATGTCTCGTGGCCCTCTATCAGAATCCAGAGTTTTGAGAAGATTGGAGAAACTTAATTTTTCACCCCCCGAAAAAAAACATAAGGGGTAACACTGTCATTTTTTTTTTCTGGTCAAAACTTTAAGTTTCAATATCTCAGCTCTGGAAGGGTCTAGAGGCTCAATTTTTGCACCCAGGTTCATGTCTCGTGGCCCTCTATCAGAATCCAGAGTTTTGAGAAGATTGGAGAAAATTAATTTTTCACCCCCCGAAAAAAAACATAAGGGGTAACACTGTCATTTTTTTTTCTAGTCAAAATTTAGAATTTCAATATCTCAGCTCTGGAAGAGTCTAGAGCCTCAATTTTTGCACCCAGGTCCATGTCTCGTGGCCCTCTATCAGAATCCAGAGTTTTGAGAAGATTGGAGAAACTTAATTTTTCACCCCCCGAAAAAAAAACATAAGGGGTAACACTGTCATTTTTTTTTTCTAGTCAAAACTTTAAGTTTCAATATCTCAGCTCTGGAAGGGTCTAGAGCCTCAATTTTTGCACCCAGGTGCATATCTCGTGGCCCTCTATCAGAATCCAGAGTTTTGAGAAGATTGGAGAAACTTAATTTTTCACCCCCCGAAAAAAAACATAAGGGGTAACACTGTCATTTTTTTTTTTCTGGTCAAAAATTTAAGTTTCAATATCTCAGCTCTGGAAGGGTCTAGAGCCTCAATTTTTGCACCCAGGTCCATGTCTCGTGGCCCTCTATCAGAATCCAGAGTTTTGAGAAGATCGGAGAAACTTAATTTTTCACCCCCCGAAAAAAAACGTAAGGGGTAACACTGTCATTTTTTTTTTCTGGTCAAAACTTTAAGTTTCAATATCTCAGCTCTGGAAGGGTCTAGAGCCTCAATTTTTGCACCCAGGTTCATGTCTCGTGGCCCTCTATCAGAATCCAGAGTTTTGAGAAGATTGGAGAAACTCAATTTTTCACCCCCCGAAAAAAAACGTAAGGGGTAACACTGTCATTTTTTTTTCTGGTCAAAACTTTAAGTTTCAATATCTCAGCTCTGGAAGGGTCTAGAGCCTCAATTTTTGCACCCAGGTCCATGTCTCGTGGCCCTCTATCAGAATCCAGAGTTTTGAGAAGATTGGAGAAACTTAATTTTTCACCCCCCGAAAAAAAACATAAGGGGTAACACTGTCATTTTTTTTTTCTGGTCAAAAATTTAAGTTTCAATATCTCAGCTCTGGAAGGGTCTAGAGCCTCAATTTTTGCACCCAGGTCCATGTCTCGTGGCCCTCTATCAGAATCCAGAGATTTGAGAAGATTGGAGAAACTTAATTTTTCACCCCCCGAAAAAAAACATAAGGGGTAACACTGTCATTTTTTTTTCTGGTCAAAACTTTAAGTTTCAATATCTCAGCTCTGGAAGGGTCTAGAGCCTCAATTTTTGCACCCAGGTGCATATCTCGTGGCCCTCTATCAGAATCCAGAGTTTTGAGAAGATTGGAGAAACTTAATTTTTCACCCCCCGAAAAAAAACATAAGGGGTAACACTGTCATTTTTTTTTTCTGGTCAAAACTTTAAGTTTCAATATCTCAGCTCTGGAAGGGTCTAGAGCCTCAATTTTTGCACCCAGGTCCATGTCTCGTGGCCCTCTATCAGAATCCAGAGTTTTGAGAAGATCGGAGAAACTTAATTTTTCACCCCCCGAAAAAAAACGTAAGGGGTAACACTGTCATTTTTTTTTCTGGTCAAAACTTTAAGTTTCAATATCTCAGCTCTGGAAGGGTCTAGAGCCTCAATTTTTGCACCCAGGTTCATGTCTCGTGGCCCTCTATCAGAATCCAGAGTTTTGAGAAGATTGGAGAAACTTAATTTTTCACCCCCCGAAAAAAAAACGTAAGGGGTAACACTGTCATTTTTTTTTTCTGGTCAAAACTTTAAGTTTCAATATCTCAGCTCTGGAAGGGTCTAGAGCCTCAATTTTTGCACCCAGGTCCATGTCTCGTGGCCCTCTATCAGAATCCAGAGTTTTGAGAAGATCGGAGAAACTTAATTTTTCACCCCCCGAAAAAAAACATAAGGGGTAACACTGTCATTTTTTTTTTCTGGTCAAAACTTTAAGTTTCAATATCTCAGCTCTGGAAGGGTCTAGAGCCTCAATTTTTGCACCCAGGTGCATATCTCGTGGCCCTCTATCAGAATCCAGAGATTTGAGAAGATTGGAGAAACTTAATTTTTCACCCCCCGAAAAAAAACATAAGGGGTAACACTGTCATTTTTTTTTTCCTGGTCAAAACTTTAAGTTTCAATATCTCAGCTCTGGAAGGGTCTAGAGCCTCAATTTTTGCACCCAGGTCCATGTCTCGTGGCCCTCTATCAGAATCCAGAGTTTTGAGAAGATCGGAGAAACTTAATTTTTCACCCCCCGAAAAAAAAAACGTAAGGGGTAACACTGTCATTTTTTTTTTCTGGTCAAAACTTTAAGTTTCAATATCTCAGCTCTGAAAGGGTCTAGAGCCTCAATTTTTGCACCCAGGTTCATGTCTCGTGGCCCTCTATCAGAATCCAGAGTTTTGAAAAGATTGGAGAAACTTAATTTTTCACCCCCCGAAAAAAAACGTAAGGGGTAACACTGTCATTTTTTTTTTCTGGTCAAAACTTTAAGTTTCAATATCTCAGCTCTGGAAGGGTCTAGAGCCTCAATTTTTGCACCCAGGTCCATGTCTCGTGGCCCTCTATCAGAATCCAGAGTTTTGAGAAGATTGGAGAAACTTAATTTTTCACCCCCCGAAAAAAAACATAAGGGGTAACACTGTCATTTTTTTTTTCTGGTCAAAACTTTAAGTTTCAATATCTCAGCTCTGGAAGGGTCTAGAGGCTCAATTTTTGCACCCAGGTTCATGTCTCGTGGCCCTCTATCAGAATCCAGAGTTTTGAGAAGATTGGAGAAAATTAATTTTTCACCCCCCGAAAAAAAACATAAGGGGTAACACTGTCATTTTTTTCTAGTCAAAATTTAGAATTTCAATATCTCAGCTCTGGAAGAGTCTAGAGCCTCAATTTTTGCACCCAGGTCCATGTCTCGTGGCCCTCTATCAGAATCCAGAGTTTTGAGAAGATTGGAGAAACTTAATTTTTCACCCCCCGAAAAAAAACATAAGGGGTAACACTGTCATTTTTTTTTTCTAGTCAAAAATTTGAATATTAATATCTCAGCTCTGGAAGAGTCTAGAGCCTCAATTTTTGCACCCAGGTCCATGTCTCGTGGCCCTCTATCAGAATCCAGAGTTTTGAGAAGATCGGAGAAACTTAATTTTTCACCCCCCGAAAAAAAACATAAGGGGTAACACTGTCATTTTTTTTTTTCTGGTCAAAACTTTAAGTTTCAATATCTCAGCTCTGGAAGGGTCTAGAGCCTCAATTTTTGCACCCAGGTTCATGTCTCGTGGCCCTCTATCATAATCCAGAGTTTTGAGAAGATTGGAGAAACTTAATTTTTCACCCCCCGAAAAAAAACGTAAGGGGTAACACTGTCATTTTTTTTTTCTGGTCAAAATTTTAAGTATCAATATCTCAGCTCTGGAAGGGTCTAGAGCCTCAATTTTTGCACCCAGGTCCATGTCTCGTGGCCCTCTATCAGAATCCAGAGTTTTGAGAAGATTGGAGAAACTTAATTTTTCACCCCCCGAAAAAAAAACAGAAGGGGTAACACTGTCATTTTTTTTTCTAGTCAAAAATTTGAAAATTAATATCTCAGCTCTGGAAGAGTCTAGAGCCTCAATTTTTGCACCCAGGTCCATGTCTCGTGGCCCTCTATCAGAATCCAGAGTTTTGAGAAGATTGGAGAAACTTAATTTTTCACCCCCCGAAAAAAATCGTAAGGGGTAACACTGTCATTTTTTTTTTTCTGGTCAAAACTTTAAGTTTCAATATCTCAGCTCTGGAAGGGTCTAGAGCCTCAATTTTTGCACCCAGGTTCATGTCTCGTGGCCCTCTATCAGAATCCAGAGTTTTGAGAAGATTGGAGAAAATTAATTTTTCAACCCCCGAAAAAAAACATAAGGGGTAACACTGTCATTTTTTTTTTCTAGTCAAAATTTTGAATTTCAATATCTCAGCTCTGGAAGGGTCTAGAGCCTCAATTTTTGCACCCAGGTGCATATATCGTGGCCCTCTATCAGAATCCAGAGTTTTGAGAAGATTGGAGAAACTTAATTTTTCACCCCCCGAAAAAAAACATAAGGGGTAACACTGTCATTTTTTTTTTTCTGGTCAAAACTTTAAGTTTCAATATATCAGCTCTGGAAGGGTCTAGAGCCTCAATTTTTGCACCCAGGTCCATGTCTCGTGGCCCTCTATCAGAATCCAGAGTTTTGAGAAGATCGGAGAAACTTAATTTTTCACCCCCCGAAAAAAAACGTAAGGGGTAACACTGTCATTTTTTTTTTCTGGTCAAAACTTTAAGTTTCAATATCTCAGCTCTGGAAGGGTCTAGAGCCTCAATTTTTGCACCCAGGTTCATGTCTCGTGGCCCTCTATCAGAATCCAGAGTTTTGAGAAGATTGGAGAAACTTAATTTTTCACCCCCCGAAAAAAAACGTAAGGGGTAACACTGTCATTTTTTTTTCTGGTCAAAACTTTAAGTTTCAATATCTCAGCTCTGGAAGGGTCTAGAGCCTCAATTTTTGCACCCAGGTCCATGTCTCGTGGCCCTCTATCAGAATCCAGAGTTTTGAGAAGATTGGAGAAACTTAATTTTTCACCCCCCGAAAAAAAACATAAGGGGTAACACTGTCATTTTTTTTTTCTGGTCAAAACTTTAAGTTTCAATATCTCAGCTCTGGAAGGGTCTAGAGGCTCAATTTTTGCACCCAGGTTCATGTCTCGTGGCCCTCTATCAGAATCCAGAGTTTTGAGAAGATTGGAGAAAATTAATTTTTCACCCCCCGAAAAAAAACATAAGGGGTAACACTGTCATTTTTTTTTCTAGTCAAAATTTAGAATTTCAATATCTCAGCTCTGGAAGAGTCTAGAGCCTCAATTTTTGCACCCAGGTCCATGTCTCGTGGCCCTCTATCAGAATCCAGAGTTTTGAGAAGATTGGAGAAACTTAATTTTTCACCCCCCGAAAAAAAAACATAAGGGGTAACACTGTCATTTTTTTTTTCTAGTCAAAACTTTAAGTTTCAATATCTCAGCTCTGGAAGGGTCTAGAGCCTCAATTTTTGCACCCAGGTGCATATCTCGTGGCCCTCTATCAGAATCCAGAGTTTTGAGAAGATTGGAGAAACTTAATTTTTCACCCCCCGAAAAAAAACATAAGGGGTAACACTGTCATTTTTTTTTTTCTGGTCAAAAATTTAAGTTTCAATATCTCAGCTCTGGAAGGGTCTAGAGCCTCAATTTTTGCACCCAGGTCCATGTCTCGTGGCCCTCTATCAGAATCCAGAGTTTTGAGAAGATCGGAGAAACTTAATTTTTCACCCCCCGAAAAAAAACGTAAGGGGTAACACTGTCATTTTTTTTTTCTGGTCAAAACTTTAAGTTTCAATATCTCAGCTCTGGAAGGGTCTAGAGCCTCAATTTTTGCACCCAGGTTCATGTCTCGTGGCCCTCTATCAGAATCCAGAGTTTTGAGAAGATTGGAGAAACTCAATTTTTCACCCCCCGAAAAAAAACGTAAGGGGTAACACTGTCATTTTTTTTTCTGGTCAAAACTTTAAGTTTCAATATCTCAGCTCTGGAAGGGTCTAGAGCCTCAATTTTTGCACCCAGGTCCATGTCTCGTGGCCCTCTATCAGAATCCAGAGTTTTGAGAAGATTGGAGAAACTTAATTTTTCACCCCCCGAAAAAAAACATAAGGGGTAACACTGTCATTTTTTTTTTCTGGTCAAAAATTTAAGTTTCAATATCTCAGCTCTGGAAGGGTCTAGAGCCTCAATTTTTGCACCCAGGTCCATGTCTCGTGGCCCTCTATCAGAATCCAGAGATTTGAGAAGATTGGAGAAACTTAATTTTTCACCCCCCGAAAAAAAACATAAGGGGTAACACTGTCATTTTTTTTTCTGGTCAAAACTTTAAGTTTCAATATCTCAGCTCTGGAAGGGTCTAGAGCCTCAATTTTTGCACCCAGGTGCATATCTCGTGGCCCTCTATCAGAATCCAGAGTTTTGAGAAGATTGGAGAAACTTAATTTTTCACCCCCCGAAAAAAAACATAAGGGGTAACACTGTCATTTTTTTTTTCTGGTCAAAACTTTAAGTTTCAATATCTCAGCTCTGGAAGGGTCTAGAGCCTCAATTTTTGCACCCAGGTCCATGTCTCGTGGCCCTCTATCAGAATCCAGAGTTTTGAGAAGATCGGAGAAACTTAATTTTTCACCCCCCGAAAAAAAACGTAAGGGGTAACACTGTCATTTTTTTTTCTGGTCAAAACTTTAAGTTTCAATATCTCAGCTCTGGAAGGGTCTAGAGCCTCAATTTTTGCACCCAGGTTCATGTCTCGTGGCCCTCTATCAGAATCCAGAGTTTTGAGAAGATTGGAGAAACTTAATTTTTCACCCCCCGAAAAAAAAACGTAAGGGGTAACACTGTCATTTTTTTTTTCTGGTCAAAACTTTAAGTTTCAATATCTCAGCTCTGGAAGGGTCTAGAGCCTCAATTTTTGCACCCAGGTCCATGTCTCGTGGCCCTCTATCAGAATCCAGAGTTTTGAGAAGATCGGAGAAACTTAATTTTTCACCCCCCGAAAAAAAACATAAGGGGTAACACTGTCATTTTTTTTTTCTGGTCAAAACTTTAAGTTTCAATATCTCAGCTCTGGAAGGGTCTAGAGCCTCAATTTTTGCACCCAGGTGCATATCTCGTGGCCCTCTATCAGAATCCAGAGATTTGAGAAGATTGGAGAAACTTAATTTTTCACCCCCCGAAAAAAAACATAAGGGGTAACACTGTCATTTTTTTTTTCCTGGTCAAAACTTTAAGTTTCAATATCTCAGCTCTGGAAGGGTCTAGAGCCTCAATTTTTGCACCCAGGTCCATGTCTCGTGGCCCTCTATCAGAATCCAGAGTTTTGAGAAGATCGGAGAAACTTAATTTTTCACCCCCCGAAAAAAAAAACGTAAGGGGTAACACTGTCATTTTTTTTTTCTGGTCAAAACTTTAAGTTTCAATATCTCAGCTCTGAAAGGGTCTAGAGCCTCAATTTTTGCACCCAGGTTCATGTCTCGTGGCCCTCTATCAGAATCCAGAGTTTTGAAAAGATTGGAGAAACTTAATTTTTCACCCCCCGAAAAAAAACGTAAGGGGTAACACTGTCATTTTTTTTTTCTGGTCAAAACTTTAAGTTTCAATATCTCAGCTCTGGAAGGGTCTAGAGCCTCAATTTTTGCACCCAGGTCCATGTCTCGTGGCCCTCTATCAGAATCCAGAGTTTTGAGAAGATTGGAGAAACTTAATTTTTCACCCCCCGAAAAAAAACATAAGGGGTAACACTGTCATTTTTTTTTTCTGGTCAAAACTTTAAGTTTCAATATCTCAGCTCTGGAAGGGTCTAGAGGCTCAATTTTTGCACCCAGGTTCATGTCTCGTGGCCCTCTATCAGAATCCAGAGTTTTGAGAAGATTGGAGAAAATTAATTTTTCACCCCCCGAAAAAAAACATAAGGGGTAACACTGTCATTTTTTTCTAGTCAAAATTTAGAATTTCAATATCTCAGCTCTGGAAGAGTCTAGAGCCTCAATTTTTGCACCCAGGTCCATGTCTCGTGGCCCTCTATCAGAATCCAGAGTTTTGAGAAGATTGGAGAAACTTAATTTTTCACCCCCCGAAAAAAAACATAAGGGGTAACACTGTCATTTTTTTTTTCTAGTCAAAAATTTGAATATTAATATCTCAGCTCTGGAAGAGTCTAGAGCCTCAATTTTTGCACCCAGGTCCATGTCTCGTGGCCCTCTATCAGAATCCAGAGTTTTGAGAAGATCGGAGAAACTTAATTTTTCACCCCCCGAAAAAAAACATAAGGGGTAACACTGTCATTTTTTTTTTTCTGGTCAAAACTTTAAGTTTCAATATCTCAGCTCTGGAAGGGTCTAGAGCCTCAATTTTTGCACCCAGGTTCATGTCTCGTGGCCCTCTATCATAATCCAGAGTTTTGAGAAGATTGGAGAAACTTAATTTTTCACCCCCCGAAAAAAAACGTAAGGGGTAACACTGTCATTTTTTTTTTCTGGTCAAAATTTTAAGTATCAATATCTCAGCTCTGGAAGGGTCTAGAGCCTCAATTTTTGCACCCAGGTCCATGTCTCGTGGCCCTCTATCAGAATCCAGAGTTTTGAGAAGATTGGAGAAACTTAATTTTTCACCCCCCGAAAAAAAAACAGAAGGGGTAACACTGTCATTTTTTTTTCTAGTCAAAAATTTGAAAATTAATATCTCAGCTCTGGAAGAGTCTAGAGCCTCAATTTTTGCACCCAGGTCCATGTCTCGTGGCCCTCTATCAGAATCCAGAGTTTTGAGAAGATTGGAGAAACTTAATTTTTCACCCCCCGAAAAAAATCGTAAGGGGTAACACTGTCATTTTTTTTTTTCTGGTCAAAACTTTAAGTTTCAATATCTCAGCTCTGGAAGGGTCTAGAGCCTCAATTTTTGCACCCAGGTTCATGTCTCGTGGCCCTCTATCAGAATCCAGAGTTTTGAGAAGATTGGAGAAAATTAATTTTTCAACCCCCGAAAAAAAACATAAGGGGTAACACTGTCATTTTTTTTTTCTAGTCAAAATTTTGAATTTCAATATCTCAGCTCTGGAAGGGTCTAGAGCCTCAATTTTTGCACCCAGGTGCATATATCGTGGCCCTCTATCAGAATCCAGAGTTTTGAGAAGATTGGAGAAACTTAATTTTTCACCCCCCGAAAAAAAACATAAGGGGTAACACTGTCATTTTTTTTTTTCTGGTCAAAACTTTAAGTTTCAATATATCAGCTCTGGAAGGGTCTAGAGCCTCAATTTTTGCACCCAGGTCCATGTCTCGTGGCCCTCTATCAGAATCCAGAGTTTTGAGAAGATCGGAGAAACTTAATTTTTCACCCCCCGAAAAAAAACGTAAGGGGTAACACTGTCATTTTTTTTTTCTGGTCAAAACTTTAAGTTTCAATATCTCAGCTCTGGAAGGGTCTAGAGCCTCAATTTTTGCACCCAGGTTCATGTCTCGTGGCCCTCTATCAGAATCCAGAGTTTTGAGAAGATTGGAGAAACTTAATTTTTCACCCCCCGAAAAAAAACGTAAGGGGTAACACTGTCATTTTTTTTTCTGGTCAAAACTTTAAGTTTCAATATCTCAGCTCTGGAAGGGTCTAGAGCCTCAATTTTTGCACCCAGGTCCATGTCTCGTGGCCCTCTATCAGAATCCAGAGTTTTGAGAAGATTGGAGAAACTTAATTTTTCACCCCCCGAAAAAAAACATAAGGGGTAACACTGTCATTTTTTTTTTCTGGTCAAAACTTTAAGTTTCAATATCTCAGCTCTGGAAGGGTCTAGAGGCTCAATTTTTGCACCCAGGTTCATGTCTCGTGGCCCTCTATCAGAATCCAGAGTTTTGAGAAGATTGGAGAAAATTAATTTTTCACCCCCCGAAAAAAAACATAAGGGGTAACACTGTCATTTTTTTTTCTAGTCAAAATTTAGAATTTCAATATCTCAGCTCTGGAAGAGTCTAGAGCCTCAATTTTTGCACCCAGGTCCATGTCTCGTGGCCCTCTATCAGAATCCAGAGTTTTGAGAAGATTGGAGAAACTTAATTTTTCACCCCCCGAAAAAAAAACATAAGGGGTAACACTGTCATTTTTTTTTTCTAGTCAAAAATTTGAATATTAATATCTCAGCTCTGGAAGAGTCTAGAGCCTCAATTTTTGCACCCAGGTCCATGTCTCGTGGCCCTCTATCAGAATCCAGAGTTTTGAGAAGATCGGAGAAACTTAATTTTTCACCCCCCGAAAAAAAAACATAAGGGGTAACACTGTCATTTTTTTTTTCTAGTCAAAACTTTAAGTTTCAATATCTCAGCTCTGGAAGGGTCTAGAGCCTCAATTTTTGCACCCAGGTCCATGTCTCGTGGCCCTCTATCAGAATCCAGAGATTTGAGAAGATTGGAGAAACTTAATTTTTCACCCCCCGAAAAAAAACATAAGGGGTAACACTGTCATTTTTTTTTTCTGGTCAAAACTTTAAGTTTCAATATCTCAGCTCTGGAAGGGTCTAGAGCCTCAATTTTTGCACCCAGGTGCATATCTCGTGGCCCTCTATCAGAATCCAGAGTTTTGAGAAGATTGGAGAAACTTAATTTTTCACCCCCCGAAAAAAAACATAAGGGGTAACACTGTCATTTTTTTTTTTCTGGTCAAAACTTTAAGTTTCAATATCTCAGCTCTGGAAGGGTCTAGAGCCTCAATTTTTGCACCCAGGTCCATGTCTCGTGGCCCTCTATCAGAATCCAGAGTTTTGAGAAGATCGGAGAAACTTAATTTTTCACCCCCCGAAAAAAAACGTAAGGGGTAACACTGTCATTTTTTTTTTCTGGTCAAAACTTTAAGTTTCAATATCTCAGCTCTGGAAGGGTCTAGAGCCTCAATTTTTGCACCCAGGTTCATGTCTCGTGGCCCTCTATCAGAATCCAGAGTTTTGAGAAGATTGGAGAAACTTAATTTTTCACCCCCCGAAAAAAAAACGTAAGGGGTAACACTGTCATTTTTTTTTCTGGTCAAAACTTTAAGTTTCAATATCTCAGCTCTGGAAGGGTCTAGAGGCTCAATTTTTGCACCCAGGTTCATGTCTCGTGGCCCTCTATCAGAATCCAGAGTTTTGAGAAGATTGGAGAAAATTAATTTTTCACCCCCCGAAAAAAAACATAAGGGGTAACACTGTCATTTTTTTCTAGTCAAAATTTAGAATTTCAATATCTCAGCTCTGGAAGAGTCTAGAGCCTCAATTTTTGCACCCAGGTCCATGTCTCGTGGCCCTCTATCAGAATCCAGAGTTTTGAGAAGATTGGAGAAACTTAATTTTTCACCCCCCGAAAAAAAACATAAGGGGTAACACTGTCATTTTTTTTTTCTAGTCAAAAATTTGAATATTAATATCTCAGCTCTGGAAGAGTCTAGAGCCTCAATTTTTGCACCCAGGTCCATGTCTCGTGGCCCTCTATCAGAATCCAGAGTTTTGAGAAGATCGGAGAAACTTAATTTTTCACCCCCCGAAAAAAAACATAAGGGGTAACACTGTCATTTTTTTTTTTCTGGTCAAAACTTTAAGTTTCAATATCTCAGCTCTGGAAGGGTCTAGAGCCTCAATTTTTGC
Organism: Cyprinella venusta; assembly: GCA_038021265.1. Lineage (NCBI taxonomy): Eukaryota > Metazoa > Chordata > Actinopteri > Cypriniformes > Leuciscidae > Cyprinella > Cyprinella venusta. Next base: position 29,394,234 of record CM075864.1, read on the forward strand.
ACCCAGGTTCATGTCTCGTGGCCCTCTATCATAATCCAGAGTTTTGAGAAGATTGGAGAAACTTAATTTTTCACCCCCCGAAAAAAAACGTAAGGGGTAACACTGTCATTTTTTTTTTTCTGGTCAAAATTTTAAGTATCAATATCTCAGCTCTGGAAGGGTCTAGAGCCTCAATTTTTGCACCCAGGTCCATGTCTCGTGGCCCTCTATCAGAATCCAGAGTTTTGAGAAGATTGGAGAAACTTAATTTTTCACCCCCCGAAAAAAAAAACAGAAGGGGTAACACTGTCATTTTTTTTTTCTAGTCAAAAATTTGAAAATTAATATCTCAGCTCTGGAAGAGTCTAGAGCCTCAATTTTTGCACCCAGGTCCATGTCTCGTGGCCCTCTATCAGAATCCAGAGTTTTGAGAAGATTGGAGAAACTTAATTTTTCACCCCCCGAAAAAAAGCGTAAGGGGTAACACTGTCATTTTTTTTTTCTGGACAAAACTTTAAGTTTCAATATCTCAGCTCTGGAAGGGTCTAGAGCCTCAATTTTTGCACCCAGGTTCATGTCTCGTGGCCCTCTATCAGAATCCAGAGTTTTGAGAAGATTGGAGAAAATTAATTTTTCAACCCCCGAAAAAAAACATAAGGGGTAACACTGTCATTTTTTTTTCTAGTCAAAATTTTGAATTTCAATATCTCAGCTCTGGAAGGGTCTAGAGCCTCAATTTTTGCACCCAGGTGCATATATCGTGGCCCTCTATCAGAATCCAGAGTTTTGAGAAGATTGGAGAAACTTAATTTTTCACCCCCCGAAAAAAAACATAAGGGGTAACACTGTCATTTTTTTTTTTCTGGTCAAAACTTTAAGTTTCAATATATCAGCTCTGGAAGGGTCTAGAGCCTCAATTTTTGCACCCAGGTCCATGTCTCGTGGCCCTCTATCAGAATCCAGAGTTTTGAGAAGATCGGAGAAACTTAATTTTTCACCCCCCGAAAAAAAACGTAAGGGGTAACACTGTCATTTTTTTTTTCTGGTCAAAACTTTAAGTTTCAATATCTCAGCTCTGGAAGGGTCTAGAGCCTCAATTTTTGCACCCAGGTTCATGTCTCGTGGCCCTCTATCAGAATCCAGAGTTTTGAGAAGATTGGAGAAACTTAATTTTTCACCCCCCGAAAAAAAACGTAAGGGGTAACACTGTCATTTTTTTTTCTGGTCAAAACTTTAAGTTTCAATATCTCAGCTCTGGAAGGGTCTAGAGCCTCAATTTTTGCACCCAGGTCCATGTCTCGTGGCCCTCTATCAGAATCCAGAGTTTTGAGAAGATTGGAGAAACTTAATTTTTCACCCCCCGAAAAAAAACATAAGGGGTAACACTGTCATTTTTTTTTTCTGGTCAAAACTTTAAGTTTCAATATCTCAGCTCTGGAAGGGTCTAGAGGCTCAATTTTTGCACCCAGGTTCATGTCTCGTGGCCCTCTATCAGAATCCAGAGTTTTGAGAAGATTGGAGAAAATTAATTTTTCACCCCCCGAAAAAAAACATAAGGGGTAACACTGTCATTTTTTTTTCTAGTCAAAATTTAGAATTTCAATATCTCAGCTCTGGAAGAGTCTAGAGCCTCAATTTTTGCACCCAGGTCCATGTCTCGTGGCCCTCTATCAGAATCCAGAGTTTTGAGAAGATTGGAGAAACTTAATTTTTCACCCCCCGAAAAAAAAACATAAGGGGTAACACTGTCATTTTTTTTTTCTAGTCAAAACTTTAAGTTTCAATATCTCAGCTCTGGAAGGGTCTAGAGCCTCAATTTTTGCACCCAGGTGCATATCTCGTGGCCCTCTATCAGAATCCAGAGTTTTGAGAAGATTGGAGAAACTTAATTTTTCACCCCCCGAAAAAAAACATAAGGGGTAACACTGTCATTTTTTTTTTTCTGGTCAAAAATTTAAGTTTCAATATCTCAGCTCTGGAAGGGTCTAGAGCCTCAATTTTTGCACCCAGGTCCATGTCTCGTGGCCCTCTATCAGAATCCAGAGTTTTGAGAAGATCGGAGAAACTTAATTTTTCACCCCCCGAAAAAAAACGTAAGGGGTAACACTGTCATTTTTTTTTTCTGGTCAAAACTTTAAGTTTCAATATCTCAGCTCTGGAAGGGTCTAGAGCCTCAATTTTTGCACCCAGGTTCATGTCTCGTGGCCCTCTATCAGAATCCAGAGTTTTGAGAAGATTGGAGAAACTCAATTTTTCACCCCCCGAAAAAAAACGTAAGGGGTAACACTGTCATTTTTTTTTCTGGTCAAAACTTTAAGTTTCAATATCTCAGCTCTGGAAGGGTCTAGAGCCTCAATTTTTGCACCCAGGTCCATGTCTCGTGGCCCTCTATCAGAATCCAGAGTTTTGAGAAGATTGGAGAAACTTAATTTTTCACCCCCCGAAAAAAAACATAAGGGGTAACACTGTCATTTTTTTTTTCTGGTCAAAAATTTAAGTTTCAATATCTCAGCTCTGGAAGGGTCTAGAGCCTCAATTTTTGCACCCAGGTCCATGTCTCGTGGCCCTCTATCAGAATCCAGAGATTTGAGAAGATTGGAGAAACTTAATTTTTCACCCCCCGAAAAAAAACATAAGGGGTAACACTGTCATTTTTTTTTCTGGTCAAAACTTTAAGTTTCAATATCTCAGCTCTGGAAGGGTCTAGAGCCTCAATTTTTGCACCCAGGTGCATATCTCGTGGCCCTCTATCAGAATCCAGAGTTTTGAGAAGATTGGAGAAACTTAATTTTTCACCCCCCGAAAAAAAACATAAGGGGTAACACTGTCATTTTTTTTTTCTGGTCAAAACTTTAAGTTTCAATATCTCAGCTCTGGAAGGGTCTAGAGCCTCAATTTTTGCACCCAGGTCCATGTCTCGTGGCCCTCTATCAGAATCCAGAGTTTTGAGAAGATCGGAGAAACTTAATTTTTCACCCCCCGAAAAAAAACGTAAGGGGTAACACTGTCATTTTTTTTTCTGGTCAAAACTTTAAGTTTCAATATCTCAGCTCTGGAAGGGTCTAGAGCCTCAATTTTTGCACCCAGGTTCATGTCTCGTGGCCCTCTATCAGAATCCAGAGTTTTGAGAAGATTGGAGAAACTTAATTTTTCACCCCCCGAAAAAAAAACGTAAGGGGTAACACTGTCATTTTTTTTTTCTGGTCAAAACTTTAAGTTTCAATATCTCAGCTCTGGAAGGGTCTAGAGCCTCAATTTTTGCACCCAGGTCCATGTCTCGTGGCCCTCTATCAGAATCCAGAGTTTTGAGAAGATCGGAGAAACTTAATTTTTCACCCCCCGAAAAAAAACATAAGGGGTAACACTGTCATTTTTTTTTTCTGGTCAAAACTTTAAGTTTCAATATCTCAGCTCTGGAAGGGTCTAGAGCCTCAATTTTTGCACCCAGGTGCATATCTCGTGGCCCTCTATCAGAATCCAGAGATTTGAGAAGATTGGAGAAACTTAATTTTTCACCCCCCGAAAAAAAACATAAGGGGTAACACTGTCATTTTTTTTTTCCTGGTCAAAACTTTAAGTTTCAATATCTCAGCTCTGGAAGGGTCTAGAGCCTCAATTTTTGCACCCAGGTCCATGTCTCGTGGCCCTCTATCAGAATCCAGAGTTTTGAGAAGATCGGAGAAACTTAATTTTTCACCCCCCGAAAAAAAAAACGTAAGGGGTAACACTGTCATTTTTTTTTTCTGGTCAAAACTTTAAGTTTCAATATCTCAGCTCTGAAAGGGTCTAGAGCCTCAATTTTTGCACCCAGGTTCATGTCTCGTGGCCCTCTATCAGAATCCAGAGTTTTGAAAAGATTGGAGAAACTTAATTTTTCACCCCCCGAAAAAAAACGTAAGGGGTAACACTGTCATTTTTTTTTTCTGGTCAAAACTTTAAGTTTCAATATCTCAGCTCTGGAAGGGTCTAGAGCCTCAATTTTTGCACCCAGGTCCATGTCTCGTGGCCCTCTATCAGAATCCAGAGTTTTGAGAAGATTGGAGAAACTTAATTTTTCACCCCCCGAAAAAAAACATAAGGGGTAACACTGTCATTTTTTTTTTCTGGTCAAAACTTTAAGTTTCAATATCTCAGCTCTGGAAGGGTCTAGAGGCTCAATTTTTGCACCCAGGTTCATGTCTCGTGGCCCTCTATCAGAATCCAGAGTTTTGAGAAGATTGGAGAAAATTAATTTTTCACCCCCCGAAAAAAAACATAAGGGGTAACACTGTCATTTTTTTCTAGTCAAAATTTAGAATTTCAATATCTCAGCTCTGGAAGAGTCTAGAGCCTCAATTTTTGCACCCAGGTCCATGTCTCGTGGCCCTCTATCAGAATCCAGAGTTTTGAGAAGATTGGAGAAACTTAATTTTTCACCCCCCGAAAAAAAACATAAGGGGTAACACTGTCATTTTTTTTTTCTAGTCAAAAATTTGAATATTAATATCTCAGCTCTGGAAGAGTCTAGAGCCTCAATTTTTGCACCCAGGTCCATGTCTCGTGGCCCTCTATCAGAATCCAGAGTTTTGAGAAGATCGGAGAAACTTAATTTTTCACCCCCCGAAAAAAAACATAAGGGGTAACACTGTCATTTTTTTTTTTCTGGTCAAAACTTTAAGTTTCAATATCTCAGCTCTGGAAGGGTCTAGAGCCTCAATTTTTGCACCCAGGTTCATGTCTCGTGGCCCTCTATCATAATCCAGAGTTTTGAGAAGATTGGAGAAACTTAATTTTTCACCCCCCGAAAAAAAACGTAAGGGGTAACACTGTCATTTTTTTTTTCTGGTCAAAATTTTAAGTATCAATATCTCAGCTCTGGAAGGGTCTAGAGCCTCAATTTTTGCACCCAGGTCCATGTCTCGTGGCCCTCTATCAGAATCCAGAGTTTTGAGAAGATTGGAGAAACTTAATTTTTCACCCCCCGAAAAAAAAACAGAAGGGGTAACACTGTCATTTTTTTTTCTAGTCAAAAATTTGAAAATTAATATCTCAGCTCTGGAAGAGTCTAGAGCCTCAATTTTTGCACCCAGGTCCATGTCTCGTGGCCCTCTATCAGAATCCAGAGTTTTGAGAAGATTGGAGAAACTTAATTTTTCACCCCCCGAAAAAAATCGTAAGGGGTAACACTGTCATTTTTTTTTTTCTGGTCAAAACTTTAAGTTTCAATATCTCAGCTCTGGAAGGGTCTAGAGCCTCAATTTTTGCACCCAGGTTCATGTCTCGTGGCCCTCTATCAGAATCCAGAGTTTTGAGAAGATTGGAGAAAATTAATTTTTCAACCCCCGAAAAAAAACATAAGGGGTAACACTGTCATTTTTTTTTTCTAGTCAAAATTTTGAATTTCAATATCTCAGCTCTGGAAGGGTCTAGAGCCTCAATTTTTGCACCCAGGTGCATATATCGTGGCCCTCTATCAGAATCCAGAGTTTTGAGAAGATTGGAGAAACTTAATTTTTCACCCCCCGAAAAAAAACATAAGGGGTAACACTGTCATTTTTTTTTTTCTGGTCAAAACTTTAAGTTTCAATATATCAGCTCTGGAAGGGTCTAGAGCCTCAATTTTTGCACCCAGGTCCATGTCTCGTGGCCCTCTATCAGAATCCAGAGTTTTGAGAAGATCGGAGAAACTTAATTTTTCACCCCCCGAAAAAAAACGTAAGGGGTAACACTGTCATTTTTTTTTTCTGGTCAAAACTTTAAGTTTCAATATCTCAGCTCTGGAAGGGTCTAGAGCCTCAATTTTTGCACCCAGGTTCATGTCTCGTGGCCCTCTATCAGAATCCAGAGTTTTGAGAAGATTGGAGAAACTTAATTTTTCACCCCCCGAAAAAAAACGTAAGGGGTAACACTGTCATTTTTTTTTCTGGTCAAAACTTTAAGTTTCAATATCTCAGCTCTGGAAGGGTCTAGAGCCTCAATTTTTGCACCCAGGTCCATGTCTCGTGGCCCTCTATCAGAATCCAGAGTTTTGAGAAGATTGGAGAAACTTAATTTTTCACCCCCCGAAAAAAAACATAAGGGGTAACACTGTCATTTTTTTTTTCTGGTCAAAACTTTAAGTTTCAATATCTCAGCTCTGGAAGGGTCTAGAGGCTCAATTTTTGCACCCAGGTTCATGTCTCGTGGCCCTCTATCAGAATCCAGAGTTTTGAGAAGATTGGAGAAAATTAATTTTTCACCCCCCGAAAAAAAACATAAGGGGTAACACTGTCATTTTTTTTTCTAGTCAAAATTTAGAATTTCAATATCTCAGCTCTGGAAGAGTCTAGAGCCTCAATTTTTGCACCCAGGTCCATGTCTCGTGGCCCTCTATCAGAATCCAGAGTTTTGAGAAGATTGGAGAAACTTAATTTTTCACCCCCCGAAAAAAAAACATAAGGGGTAACACTGTCATTTTTTTTTTCTAGTCAAAACTTTAAGTTTCAATATCTCAGCTCTGGAAGGGTCTAGAGCCTCAATTTTTGCACCCAGGTGCATATCTCGTGGCCCTCTATCAGAATCCAGAGTTTTGAGAAGATTGGAGAAACTTAATTTTTCACCCCCCGAAAAAAAACATAAGGGGTAACACTGTCATTTTTTTTTTTCTGGTCAAAAATTTAAGTTTCAATATCTCAGCTCTGGAAGGGTCTAGAGCCTCAATTTTTGCACCCAGGTCCATGTCTCGTGGCCCTCTATCAGAATCCAGAGTTTTGAGAAGATCGGAGAAACTTAATTTTTCACCCCCCGAAAAAAAACGTAAGGGGTAACACTGTCATTTTTTTTTTCTGGTCAAAACTTTAAGTTTCAATATCTCAGCTCTGGAAGGGTCTAGAGCCTCAATTTTTGCACCCAGGTTCATGTCTCGTGGCCCTCTATCAGAATCCAGAGTTTTGAGAAGATTGGAGAAACTCAATTTTTCACCCCCCGAAAAAAAACGTAAGGGGTAACACTGTCATTTTTTTTTCTGGTCAAAACTTTAAGTTTCAATATCTCAGCTCTGGAAGGGTCTAGAGCCTCAATTTTTGCACCCAGGTCCATGTCTCGTGGCCCTCTATCAGAATCCAGAGTTTTGAGAAGATTGGAGAAACTTAATTTTTCACCCCCCGAAAAAAAACATAAGGGGTAACACTGTCATTTTTTTTTTCTGGTCAAAAATTTAAGTTTCAATATCTCAGCTCTGGAAGGGTCTAGAGCCTCAATTTTTGCACCCAGGTCCATGTCTCGTGGCCCTCTATCAGAATCCAGAGATTTGAGAAGATTGGAGAAACTTAATTTTTCACCCCCCGAAAAAAAACATAAGGGGTAACACTGTCATTTTTTTTTCTGGTCAAAACTTTAAGTTTCAATATCTCAGCTCTGGAAGGGTCTAGAGCCTCAATTTTTGCACCCAGGTGCATATCTCGTGGCCCTCTATCAGAATCCAGAGTTTTGAGAAGATTGGAGAAACTTAATTTTTCACCCCCCGAAAAAAAACATAAGGGGTAACACTGTCATTTTTTTTTTCTGGTCAAAACTTTAAGTTTCAATATCTCAGCTCTGGAAGGGTCTAGAGCCTCAATTTTTGCACCCAGGTCCATGTCTCGTGGCCCTCTATCAGAATCCAGAGTTTTGAGAAGATCGGAGAAACTTAATTTTTCACCCCCCGAAAAAAAACGTAAGGGGTAACACTGTCATTTTTTTTTCTGGTCAAAACTTTAAGTTTCAATATCTCAGCTCTGGAAGGGTCTAGAGCCTCAATTTTTGCACCCAGGTTCATGTCTCGTGGCCCTCTATCAGAATCCAGAGTTTTGAGAAGATTGGAGAAACTTAATTTTTCACCCCCCGAAAAAAAAACGTAAGGGGTAACACTGTCATTTTTTTTTTCTGGTCAAAACTTTAAGTTTCAATATCTCAGCTCTGGAAGGGTCTAGAGCCTCAATTTTTGCACCCAGGTCCATGTCTCGTGGCCCTCTATCAGAATCCAGAGTTTTGAGAAGATCGGAGAAACTTAATTTTTCACCCCCCGAAAAAAAACATAAGGGGTAACACTGTCATTTTTTTTTTCTGGTCAAAACTTTAAGTTTCAATATCTCAGCTCTGGAAGGGTCTAGAGCCTCAATTTTTGCACCCAGGTGCATATCTCGTGGCCCTCTATCAGAATCCAGAGATTTGAGAAGATTGGAGAAACTTAATTTTTCACCCCCCGAAAAAAAACATAAGGGGTAACACTGTCATTTTTTTTTTCCTGGTCAAAACTTTAAGTTTCAATATCTCAGCTCTGGAAGGGTCTAGAGCCTCAATTTTTGCACCCAGGTCCATGTCTCGTGGCCCTCTATCAGAATCCAGAGTTTTGAGAAGATCGGAGAAACTTAATTTTTCACCCCCCGAAAAAAAAAACGTAAGGGGTAACACTGTCATTTTTTTTTTCTGGTCAAAACTTTAAGTTTCAATATCTCAGCTCTGAAAGGGTCTAGAGCCTCAATTTTTGCACCCAGGTTCATGTCTCGTGGCCCTCTATCAGAATCCAGAGTTTTGAAAAGATTGGAGAAACTTAATTTTTCACCCCCCGAAAAAAAACGTAAGGGGTAACACTGTCATTTTTTTTTTCTGGTCAAAACTTTAAGTTTCAATATCTCAGCTCTGGAAGGGTCTAGAGCCTCAATTTTTGCACCCAGGTCCATGTCTCGTGGCCCTCTATCAGAATCCAGAGTTTTGAGAAGATTGGAGAAACTTAATTTTTCACCCCCCGAAAAAAAACATAAGGGGTAACACTGTCATTTTTTTTTTCTGGTCAAAACTTTAAGTTTCAATATCTCAGCTCTGGAAGGGTCTAGAGGCTCAATTTTTGCACCCAGGTTCATGTCTCGTGGCCCTCTATCAGAATCCAGAGTTTTGAGAAGATTGGAGAAAATTAATTTTTCACCCCCCGAAAAAAAACATAAGGGGTAACACTGTCATTTTTTTCTAGTCAAAATTTAGAATTTCAATATCTCAGCTCTGGAAGAGTCTAGAGCCTCAATTTTTGCACCCAGGTCCATGTCTCGTGGCCCTCTATCAGAATCCAGAGTTTTGAGAAGATTGGAGAAACTTAATTTTTCACCCCCCGAAAAAAAACATAAGGGGTAACACTGTCATTTTTTTTTTCTAGTCAAAAATTTGAATATTAATATCTCAGCTCTGGAAGAGTCTAGAGCCTCAATTTTTGCACCCAGGTCCATGTCTCGTGGCCCTCTATCAGAATCCAGAGTTTTGAGAAGATCGGAGAAACTTAATTTTTCACCCCCCGAAAAAAAACATAAGGGGTAACACTGTCATTTTTTTTTTTCTGGTCAAAACTTTAAGTTTCAATATCTCAGCTCTGGAAGGGTCTAGAGCCTCAATTTTTGCACCCAGGTTCATGTCTCGTGGCCCTCTATCATAATCCAGAGTTTTGAGAAGATTGGAGAAACTTAATTTTTCACCCCCCGAAAAAAAACGTAAGGGGTAACACTGTCATTTTTTTTTTCTGGTCAAAATTTTAAGTATCAATATCTCAGCTCTGGAAGGGTCTAGAGCCTCAATTTTTGCACCCAGGTCCATGTCTCGTGGCCCTCTATCAGAATCCAGAGTTTTGAGAAGATTGGAGAAACTTAATTTTTCACCCCCCGAAAAAAAAACAGAAGGGGTAACACTGTCATTTTTTTTTCTAGTCAAAAATTTGAAAATTAATATCTCAGCTCTGGAAGAGTCTAGAGCCTCAATTTTTGCACCCAGGTCCATGTCTCGTGGCCCTCTATCAGAATCCAGAGTTTTGAGAAGATTGGAGAAACTTAATTTTTCACCCCCCGAAAAAAATCGTAAGGGGTAACACTGTCATTTTTTTTTTTCTGGTCAAAACTTTAAGTTTCAATATCTCAGCTCTGGAAGGGTCTAGAGCCTCAATTTTTGCACCCAGGTTCATGTCTCGTGGCCCTCTATCAGAATCCAGAGTTTTGAGAAGATTGGAGAAAATTAATTTTTCAACCCCCGAAAAAAAACATAAGGGGTAACACTGTCATTTTTTTTTTCTAGTCAAAATTTTGAATTTCAATATCTCAGCTCTGGAAGGGTCTAGAGCCTCAATTTTTGCACCCAGGTGCATATATCGTGGCCCTCTATCAGAATCCAGAGTTTTGAGAAGATTGGAGAAACTTAATTTTTCACCCCCCGAAAAAAAACATAAGGGGTAACACTGTCATTTTTTTTTTTCTGGTCAAAACTTTAAGTTTCAATATATCAGCTCTGGAAGGGTCTAGAGCCTCAATTTTTGCACCCAGGTCCATGTCTCGTGGCCCTCTATCAGAATCCAGAGTTTTGAGAAGATCGGAGAAACTTAATTTTTCACCCCCCGAAAAAAAACGTAAGGGGTAACACTGTCATTTTTTTTTTCTGGTCAAAACTTTAAGTTTCAATATCTCAGCTCTGGAAGGGTCTAGAGCCTCAATTTTTGCACCCAGGTTCATGTCTCGTGGCCCTCTATCAGAATCCAGAGTTTTGAGAAGATTGGAGAAACTTAATTTTTCACCCCCCGAAAAAAAACGTAAGGGGTAACACTGTCATTTTTTTTTCTGGTCAAAACTTTAAGTTTCAATATCTCAGCTCTGGAAGGGTCTAGAGCCTCAATTTTTGCACCCAGGTCCATGTCTCGTGGCCCTCTATCAGAATCCAGAGTTTTGAGAAGATTGGAGAAACTTAATTTTTCACCCCCCGAAAAAAAACATAAGGGGTAACACTGTCATTTTTTTTTTTCTGGTCAAAACTTTAAGTTTCAATATCTCAGCTCTGGAAGGGTCTAGAGGCTCAATTTTTGCACCCAGGTTCATGTCTCGTGGCCCTCTATCAGAATCCAGAGTTTTGAGAAGATTGGAGAAAATTAATTTTTCACCCCCCGAAAAAAAACATAAGGGGTAACACTGTCATTTTTTTTTCTAGTCAAAATTTAGAATTTCAATATCTCAGCTCTGGAAGAGTCTAGAGCCTCAATTTTTGCACCCAGGTCCATGTCTCGTGGCCCTCTATCAGAATCCAGAGTTTTGAGAAGATTGGAGAAACTTAATTTTTCACCCCCCGAAAAAAAAACATAAGGGGTAACACTGTCATTTTTTTTTTCTAGTCAAAAATTTGAATATTAATATCTCAGCTCTGGAAGAGTCTAGAGCCTCAATTTTTGCACCCAGGTCCATGTCTCGTGGCCCTCTATCAGAATCCAGAGTTTTGAGAAGATCGGAGAAACTTAATTTTTCACCCCCCGAAAAAAAAACATAAGGGGTAACACTGTCATTTTTTTTTTCTAGTCAAAACTTTAAGTTTCAATATCTCAGCTCTGGAAGGGTCTAGAGCCTCAATTTTTGCACCCAGGTCCATGTCTCGTGGCCCTCTATCAGAATCCAGAGATTTGAGAAGATTGGAGAAACTTAATTTTTCACCCCCCGAAAAAAAACATAAGGGGTAACACTGTCATTTTTTTTTTCTGGTCAAAACTTTAAGTTTCAATATCTCAGCTCTGGAAGGGTCTAGAGCCTCAATTTTTGCACCCAGGTGCATATCTCGTGGCCCTCTATCAGAATCCAGAGTTTTGAGAAGATTGGAGAAACTTAATTTTTCACCCCCCGAAAAAAAACATAAGGGGTAACACTGTCATTTTTTTTTTTCTGGTCAAAACTTTAAGTTTCAATATCTCAGCTCTGGAAGGGTCTAGAGCCTCAATTTTTGCACCCAGGTCCATGTCTCGTGGCCCTCTATCAGAATCCAGAGTTTTGAGAAGATCGGAGAAACTTAATTTTTCACCCCCCGAAAAAAAACGTAAGGGGTAACACTGTCATTTTTTTTTTCTGGTCAAAACTTTAAGTTTCAATATCTCAGCTCTGGAAGGGTCTAGAGCCTCAATTTTTGCACCCAGGTTCATGTCTCGTGGCCCTCTATCAGAATCCAGAGTTTTGAGAAGATTGGAGAAACTTAATTTTTCACCCCCCGAAAAAAAAACGTAAGGGGTAACACTGTCATTTTTTTTTCTGGTCAAAACTTTAAGTTTCAATATCTCAGCTCTGGAAGGGTCTAGAGCCTCAATTTTTGCACCCAGGTCCATGTCTCGTGGCCCTCTATCAGAATCCAGAGTTTTGAGAAGATTGGAGAAACTTGATTTTTCACCCCCCGAAAAAAAACATAAGGGGTAACACTGTCATTTTTTTTTTCTGGTCAAAACTTTAAGTTTCAATATCTCAGCTCTGGAAGGGTCTAGAGCCTCAATTTTTGCACCCAGGTCCATGTCTCGTGGCCCTCTATCAGAATCCAGAGTTTTAAGAAGATTGGAGAAAATTAATTTTTCACCCCCCGAAAAAAAACATAAGGGGTAACACTGTCATTTCTTTTTTTTCTGGTCAAAACTTTAAGTTTCAATATCTCAGCTCTGGAAGGGTCTAGAGCCTCAATTTTTGCACCCAGGTCCATGTCTCGTGGCCCTCTATCAGAATCCAGAGTTTTGAGAAGATCGGAGAAACTTAATTTTTCACCCCCCGAAAAAAAACGTAAGGGGTAACACTGTCATTTTTTTTTTTCTGGTCAAAACTTTAAGTTTCAATATCTCAGCTCTGGAAGGGTCTAGAGCCTCAATTTTTGCACCCAGGTTCATGTCTCGTGGCCCTCTATCAGAATCCAGAGTTTTGAGAAGATTGGAGAAACTTAATTTTTCACCCCCCGAAAAAAAACGTAAGGGGTAACACTGTCATTTTTTTTTCTGGTCAAAACTTTAAGTTTCAATATCTCAGCTCTGGAAGGGTCTAGAGCCTCAATTTTTGCACCCAGGTCCATGTCTCGTGGCCCTCTATCAGAATCCAGAGTTTTGAGAAGATTGGAGAAACTTGATTTTTCACCCCCCGAAAAAAAACATAAGGGGTAACACTGTCATTTTTTTTTTCTGGTCAAAACTTTAAGTTTCAATATCTCAGCTCTGGAAGGGTCTAGAGCCTCAATTTTTGCACCCAGGTCCATGTCTCGTGGCCCTCTATCAGAATCCAGAGTTTTAAGAAGATTGGAGAAAATTAATTTTTCACCCCCCGAAAAAAAACATAAGGGGTAACACTGTCATTTTTTTTTTCTAGTCAAAATTTAGAATTTCAATATCTCAGCTCTGGAAGAGTCTAGAGCCTCAATTTTTGCACCCAGGTCCATGTCTCGTGGCCCTCTATCAGAATCCAGAGTTTTGAGAAGATTGGAGAAACTTAATTTTTCACCCCCCGAAAAAAAACGTAAGGGGTAACACTGTCATTTTTTTTTTTTCTGGTCAAAATTTTAAGTATCAATATCTCAGCTCTGGAAGGGTCTAGAGCCTCAATTTTTGCACCCAGGTCCATGTCTCGTGGCCCTCTATCAGAATCCAGAGTTTTGAGAAGATTGGAGAAACTTAATTTTTCACCCCCCGAAAAAAAACATAAGGGGTAACACTGTCATTTTTTTTTTCTAGTCAAAATTTTGAATTTCAATATCTCAGCTCTGGAAGAGTCTAGAGCCTCAATTTTTGCACCCAGGTCCATGTCTCGTGGCCCTCTATCAGAATCCAGAGTTTTGAGAAGATTGGAGAAATTTAATTTTTCACCCCCCGAAAAAAAACATAAGGGGTAACACTGTCATTTTTTTTTCTGGTCAAAACTTTACGTTTCAATATCTCAGCTCTGGAAGGGTCTAGAGCCTCAATTTTTGCACCCAGGTCCATGTCTCGTGGCCCTCTATCAGAATCCAGAGTTTTGAGAAGATTGGAGAAACTTAATTTTTCACCCCCCGAAAAAAAACATAAGGGGTAACACTGTCATTTTTTTTTCTGGTCAAAACTTTAAGTTTCAATATCTCAGCTCTGGAAGGGTCTAGAGCCTCAATTTTTGCACCCAGGTCCATGTCTCGTGGCCCTCTATCAGAATCCAGAGTTTTGAGAAGATTGGAGAAACTTAATTTTTCACCCCCCTGAAAAAAAACGTAAGGGGTAACACTGTCATTTTTTTTTCTGGTCAAAATTTTAAGTATCAATATCTCAGCTCTGGAAGGGTCTAGAGCCTCAATTTTTGCACCCAGGTCCATGTCTCGTGGCCCTCTATCAGAATCCAGAGTTTTGAGAAGATTGGAGAAACTTAATTTTTCACCCCCCGAAAAAAAAACAGAAGGGGTAACACTGTCATTTTTTTTTTCTAGTCAAAAATTTGAAAATTAATATCTCAGCTCTGGAAGAGTCTAGAGCCTCAATTTTTGCACCCAGGTCCATGTCTCGTGGCCCTCTATCAGAATCCAGAGTTTTGAGAAGATTGGAGAAACTTAATTTTTCACCCCCCGAAAAAAATCGTAAGGGGTAACACTGTCATTTTTTTTTCTGGTCAAAACTTTAAGTTTCAATATCTCAGCTCTGGAAGGGTCTAGAGCCTCAATTTTTGCACCCAGGTGCATATATCGTGGCCCTCTATCAGAATCCAGAGTTTTGAGAAGATTGGAGAAACTTAATTTTTCACCCCCCGAAAAAAAATATAAGGGGTAACACTGTCATTTTTTTTTTCTGGTCAAAACTTTAAGTTTCAATATATCAGCTCTGGAAGGGTCTAGAGCCTCAATTTTTGCACCCAGGTCCATGTCTCGTGGCCCTCTATCAGAATCCAGAGTTTTGAGAAGATCGGAGAAACTTAATTTTTCACCCCCCGAAAAAAAACGTAAGGGGTAACACTGTCATTTTTTTTTTCTGGTCAAAACTTTAAGTTTCAATATCTCAGCTCTGGAAGGGTCTAGAGCCTCAATTTTTGCACCCAGGTTCATGTCTCGTGGCCCTCTATCAGAATCCAGAGTTTTGAGAAGATTGGAGAAACTTAATTTTTCACCCCCCGAAAAAAAACGTAAGGGGTAACACTGTCATTTTTTTTTCTGGTCAAAACTTTAAGTTTCAATATCTCAGCTCTGGAAGGGTCTAGAGCCTCAATTTTTGCACCCAGGTCCATGTCTCGTGGCCCTCTATCAGAATCCAGAGTTTTGAGAAGATTGGAGAAACTTAATTTTTCACCCCCCGAAAAAAAACATAAGGGGTAACACTGTCATTTTTTTTTTCTGGTCAAAACTTTAAGTTTCAATATCTCAGCTCTGGAAGGGTCTAGAGGCTCAATTTTTGCACCCAGGTTCATGTCTCGTGGCCCTCTATCAGAATCCAGAGTTTTGAGAAGATTGGAGAAAATTAATTTTTCACCCCCCGAAAAAAAACATAAGGGGTAACACTGTCATTTTTTTTTTCTAGTCAAAATTTAGAATTTCAATATCTCAGCTCTGGAAGAGTCTAGAGCCTCAATTTTTGCACCCAGGTCCATGTCTCGTGGCCCTCTATCAGAATCCAGAGTTTTGAGAAGATTGGAGAAACTTAATTTTTCACCCCCCGAAAAAAAACATAAGGGGTAACACTGTCATTTTTTTTTTCTAGTCAAAAATTTGAATATTAATATCTCAGCTCTGGAAGAGTCTAGAGCCTCAATTTTTGCACCCAGGTCCATGTCTCGTGGCCCTCTATCATAATCCAGAGTTTTGAGAAGATTGGAGAAACTTAATTTTTCACCCCCCGAAAAAAAACGTAAGGGGTAACACTGTCATTTTTTTTTTCTGGTCAAAATTTTAAGTATCAATATCTCAGCTCTGGAAGGGTCTAGAGCCTCAATTTTTGCACCCAGGTCCATGTCTCGTGGCCCTCTATCAGAATCCAGAGTTTTGAGAAGATTGGAGAAACTTAATTTTTCACACCCCGAAAAAAAAACAGAAGGGGTAACACTGTCATTTTTTTTTTCTAGTCAAAAATTTGAAAATTAATATCTCAGCTCTGGAAGAGTCTAGAGCCTCAATTTTTGCACCCAGGTCCATGTCTCGTGGCCCTCTATCAGAATCCAGAGTTTTGAGAAGATTGGAGAAACTTAATTTTTCACCCCCCGAAAAAAATCATAAGGGGTAACACTGTCATTTTTTTTTTCTGGTCAAAACTTTAAGTTTCAATATCTCAGCTCTGGAAGGGTCTAGAGCCTCAATTTTTGCACCCAGGTTCATGTCTCGTGGCCCTCTATCAGAATCCAGAGTTTTGAGAAGATTGGAGAAAATTAATTTTTCAACCCCCGAAAAAAAACATAAGGGGTAACACTGTCATTTTTTTTTCTAGTCAAAATTTTGAATTTCAATATCTCAGCTCTGGAAGGGTCTAGAGCCTCAATTTTTGCACCCAGGTCCATGTCTCGTGGCCCTCTATCAGAATCCAGAGTTTTGAGAAGATCGGAGAAACTTAATTTTTCACCCCCCGAAAAAAAACATAAGGGGTAACACTGTCATTTTTTTTTCTAGTCAAAATTTAGAATTTCAATATCTCAGCTCTGGAAGAGTCTAGAGCCTCAATTTTTGCACCCAGGTCCATGTCTCGTGGCCCTCTATCAGAATCCAGAGTTTTGAGAAGATTGGAGAAACTTAATTTTTCACCCCCCGAAAAAAAAAACATAAGGGGTAACACTGTCATTTTTTTTTTCTAGTCAAAAATTTGAATATTAATATCTCAGCTCTGGAAGAGTCTAGAGCCTCAATTTTGCACCCAGGTCCATGTCTCGTGGCCCTCTATCAGAATCCAGAGTTTTGATAAGATCGGAGAAACTTAATTTTTCACCCCCCGAAAAAAAAACATAAGGGGTAACACTGTCATTTTTTTTTTCTGGTCAAAACTTTAAGTTTCAATATCTCAGCTCCGGAAGGGTCTAGAGCCTCAATTTTTGCACCCAGGTGCATATCTCGTGGCCCTCTATCAGAATCCAGAGTTTTGAGAAGATTGGAGAAACTTAATTTTTCACCCCCCGAAAAAAAACATAAGGGGTAACACTGTCATTTTTTTTTTCTGGTCAAAACTTTAAGTTTCAATATCTCAGCTCTGGAAGGGTCTAGAGCCTCAATTTTTGCACCCAGGTTCATGTCTCGTGGCCCTCTATCAGAATCCAGAGTTTTGAGAAGATTGGAGAAACTTAATTTTTCACCCCCCGAAAAAAATCGTAAGGGGTAACACTGTCATTTTTTTTTTCTGGTCAAAACTTTAAGTTTCAATATCTCAGCTCTGGAAGGGTCTAGAGCCTCAATTTTTGCACCCAGGTTCATGTCTCGTGGCCCTCTATCAGAATCCAGAGTTTTGAGAAGATTGGAGAAAATTAATTTTTCAACCCCCGAAAAAAAACATAAGGGGTAACACTGTCATTTTTTTTTTCTAGTCAAAATTTTGAATTTCAATATCTCAGCTCTGGAAGGGTCTAGAGCCTCAATTTTTGCACCCAGGTCCATGTCTCGTGGCCCTCTATCAGAATCCAGAGTTTTGAGAAGATCGGAGAAACTTAATTTTTCACCCCCCGAAAAAAAACATAAGGGGTAACACTGTCATTTTTTTTTCTAGTCAAAATTTAGAATTTCAATATCTCAGCTCTGGAAGAGTCTAGAGCCTCAATTTTTGCACCCAGGTCCATGTCTCGTGGCCCTCTATCAGAATCCAGAGTTTTGAGAAGATTGGAGAAACTTAATTTTTCACCCCCCGAAAAAAAAAAAACATAAGGGGTAACACTGTCATTTTTTTTTTCTAGTCAAAAATTTGAATATTAATATCTCAGCTCTGGAAGAGTCTAGAGCCTCAATTTTTGCACCCAGGTCCATGTCTCGTGGCCCTCTATCAGAATCCAGAGTTTTGATAAGATCGGAGAAACTTAATTTTTCACCCCCCGAAAAAAAAACATAAGGGGTAACACTGTCATTTTTTTTTTCTGGTCAAAACTTTAAGTTTCAATATCTCAGCTCCGGAAGGGTCTAGAGCCTCAATTTTTGCACCCAGGTGCATATCTCGTGGCCCTCTATCAGAATCCAGAGTTTTGAGAAGATTGGAGAAACTTAATTTTTCACCCCCCGAAAAAAAAACATAAGGGGTAACACTGTCATTTTTTTTTTCTGGTCAAAACTTTAAGTTTCAATATCTCAGCTCTGGAAGGGTCTAGAGCCTCAATTTTTGCACCCAGGTTCATGTCTCGTGGCCCTCTATCAGAATCCAGAGTTTTGAGAAGATTGGAGAAAATTAATTTTTCAACCCCCGAAAAAAAACATAAGGGGTAACACTGTCATTTTTTTTCTAGTCAAAAATTTGAATATTAATATCTCAGCTCTGGAAGAGTCTAGAGCCTCAATTTTTGCACCCATGTCCATGTCTCGTGGCCCTCTATCAGAATCCAGAGTTTTGAGAAGATCGGAGAAACTTAATTTTTCACCCCCCGGAAAAAAACATAAGGGGTAACACTGTCATTTTTTTTTTCTGGTCAAAACTTTAAGTTTCAATATCTCAGCTCTGGAAGGGTCTAGAGCCTCAATTTTTGCACCCAGGTGCATATCTCGTGGCCCTCTATCAGAATCCAGAGTTTTGAGAAGATTGGAGAAACTTAATTTTTCACCCCCCGAAAAAAAACATAAGGGGTAACACTGTCATTTTTTTTTTTTTCTGGTCAAAAATTTAAGTTTCAATATCTCAGCTCTGGAAGGGTCTAGAGCCTCAATTTTTGCACCCAGGTCCATGTCTCGTGGCCCTCTATCAGAATCCAGAGTTTTGAGAAGATCGGAGAAACTTAATTTTTCACTCCCCGAAAAAAAACGTAAGGGGTAACACTGTCATTTTTTTTTCTGGTCAAAACTTTAAGTTTCAATATCTCAGCTCTGGAAGGGTCTAGAGCCTCAATTTTTGCACCCAGGTTCATGTCTCGTGGCCCTCTATCAGAATCCAGAGTTTTGAGAAGATTGGAGAAACTCAATTTTTCACCCCCCGAAAAAAAACGTAAGGGGTAACACTGTCATTTTTTTTTCTGGTCAAAACTTTAAGTTTCAATATCTCAGCTCTGGAAGGGTCTAGAGCCTCAATTTTTGCACCCAGGTCCATGTCTCGTGGCCCTCTATCAGAATCCAGAGTTTTGAGAAGATTGGAGAAACTTAATTTTTCACCCCCCGAAAAAAAAACATAAGGGGTAACACTGTCATTTTTTTTTCTGGTCAAAACTTTAAGTTTCAATATCTCAGCTCTGGAAGGGTCTAGAGGCTCAATTTTTGCACCCAGGTTCATGTCTCGTGGCCCTCTATCAGAATCCAGAGTTTTGAGAAGTTTGGAGAAAATTAATTTTTCACCCCCCCGAAAAAAAACATAAGGGGTAACACTGTCATTTTTTTTTCTAGTCAAAATTTAGAATTTCAATATCTCAGCTCTGGAAGAGTCTAGAGCCTCAATTTTTGCACCCAGGTCCATGTCTCGTGGCCCTCTATCAGAATCCAGAGTTTTGAGAAGATTGGAGAAACTTAATTTTTCACCCCCCGAAAAAAAACATAAGGGGTAACACTGTCATTTTTTTTTCTAGTCAAAACTTTAAGTTTCAATATCTCAGCTCTGGAAGGGTCTAGAGCCTCAATTTTTGCACCCAGGTCCATGTCTCGTGGC
This sequence comes from Cyprinella venusta, assembly GCA_038021265.1. Taxonomy (NCBI): domain Eukaryota; kingdom Metazoa; phylum Chordata; class Actinopteri; order Cypriniformes; family Leuciscidae; genus Cyprinella; species Cyprinella venusta. The sequence goes on from CM075864.1 coordinate 29,413,708, forward strand.
CCTCTATCAGAATCCAGAGATTTGAGAAGATTGGAGAAACTTAATTTTTCACCCCCCGAAAAAAAACATAAGGGGTAACACTGTCATTTTTTTTTTCTGGTCAAAACTTTAAGTTTCAATATCTCAGCTCTGGAAGGGTCTAGAGCCTCAATTTTTGCACCCAGGTCCATGTCTCGTGGCCCTCTATCAGAATCCAGAGTTTTGAGAAGATCGGAGAAACTTAATTTTTCACCCCCCGAAAAAAAACGTAAGGGGTAACACTGTCATTTTTTTTTCTGGTCAAAACTTTAAGTTTCAATATCTCAGCTCTGGAAGGGTCTAGAGCCTCAATTTTTGCACCCAGGTTCATGTCTCGTGGCCCTCTTTCAGAATCCAGAGTTTTGAGAAGATTGGAGAAACTTAATTTTTCACCCCCCGAAAAAAAACGTAAGGGGTAACACTGTCATTTTTTTTTCTGGTCAAAACTTTAAGTTTCAATATCTCAGCTCTGGAAGGGTCTAGAGCCTCAATTTTTGCACCCAGGTCCATGTCTCGTGGCCCTCTATCAGAATCCAGAGTTTTGAGAAGATTGGAGAAACTTGATTTTTCACCCCCCGAAAAAAAACATAAGGGGTAACACTGTCATTTTTTTTTTCTGGTCAAAACTTTAAGTTTCAATATCTCAGCTCTGGAAGGGTCTAGAGCCTCAATTTTTGCACCCAGGTCCATGTCTCGTGGCCCTCTATCAGAATCCAGAATTTTGAGAAGATTGGAGAAAATTAATTTTTCACCCCCCGAAAAAAAACATAAGGGGTAACACTGTCATTTTTTTTCTAGTCAAAATTTAGAATTTCAATATCTCAGCTCTGGAAGAGTCTAGAGCCTCAATTTTTGCACCCAGGTCCATGTCTCGTGGCCCTCTATCAGAATCCAGAGTTTTGAGAAGATTGGAGAAACTTAATTTTAACCCCCCGAAAAAAAACGTAAGGGGTAACACTGTCATTTTTTTTTTCTGGTCAAAATTTTAAGTATCAATATCTCAGCTCTGGAAGGGTCTAGAGCCTCAATTTTTGCACCCAGGTCCATGTCTCGTGGCCCTCTATCAGAATCCAGAGTTTTGAGAAGATTGGAGAAACTTAATTTTTCACCCCCCGAAAAAAAACATAAGGGGTAACACTGTCATTTTTTTTTTCTAGTCAAAATTTTGAATTTCAATATCTCAGCTCTGGAAGAGTCTAGAGCCTCAATTTTTGCACCCAGGTCCATGTCTCGTGGCCCTCTATCAGAATCCAGAGTTTTGAGAAGATTGGAGAAATTTAATTTTTCACCCCCCGAAAAAAAACATAAGGGGTAACACTGTCATTTTTTTTTCTGGTCAAAACTTTACGTTTCAATATCTCAGCTCTGGAAGGGTCTAGAGCCTCAATTTTTGCACCCAGGTCCATGTCTCGTGGCCCTCTATCAGAATCCAGAGTTTTGAGAAGATTGGAGAAACTTAATTTTTCACCCCCCGAAAAAAAACATAAGGGGTAACACTGTCATTTTTTTTTCTGGTCAAAACTTTAAGTTTCAATATCTCAGCTCTGGAAGGGTCTAGAGCCTCAATTTTTGCACCCAGGTCCATGTCTCGTGGCCCTCTATCAGAATCCAGAGTTTTGAGAAGATTGGAGAAACTTAATTTTTCACCCCCCGAAAAAAAAACGTAAGGGGTAACACTGTCATTTTTTTTTCTGGTCAAAATTTTAAGTATCAATATCTCAGCTCTGGAAGGGTCTAGAGCCTCAATTTTTGCACCCAGGTCCATGTCTCGTGGCCCTCTATCAGAATCCAGAGTTTTGAGAAGATTGGAGAAACTTAATTTTTCACCCCCCGAAAAAAAAACAGAAGGGGTAACACTGTCATTTTTTTTTTCTAGTCAAAAATTTGAAAATTAATATCTCAGCTCTGGAAGAGTCTAGAGCCTCAATTTTTGCACCCAGGTCCATGTCTCGTGGCCCTCTATTAGAATCCAGAGTTTTGAGAAGATTGGAGAAACTTAATTTTTCACCCCCCGAAAAAAATCGTAAGGGGTAACACTGTCATTTTTTTTTCTGGTCAAAACTTTAAGTTTCAATATCTCAGCTCTGGAAGGGTCTAGAGCCTCAATTTTTGCACCCAGGTTCATGTCTCGTGGCCCTCTATCAGAATCCAGAGTTTTGAGAAGATTGGAGAAAATTAATTTTTCAACCCCCGAAAAAAAACATAAGGGGTAACACTGTCATTTTTTTTTCTAGTCAAAATTTTGAATTTCAATATCTCAGCTCTGGAAGGGTCTAGAGCCTCAATTTTTGCACCCAGGTGCATATATCGTGGCCCTCTATCAGAATCCAGAGTTTTGAGAAGATTGGAGAAACTTAATTTTTCACCCCCCGAAAAAAAACATAAGGGGTAACACTGTCATTTTTTTTTTCTGGTCAAAACTTTAAGTTTCAATATATCAGCTCTGGAAGGGTCTAGAGCCTCAATTTTTGCACCCAGGTCCATGTCTCGTGGCCCTCTATCAGAATCCAGAGTTTTGAGAAGATCGGAGAAACTTAATTTTTCAACCCCCGAAAAAAAACGTAAGGGGTAACACAGTCATTTTTTTTTTCTGGTCAAAACTTTAAGTTTCAATATCTCAGCTCTGGAAGGGTCTAGAGCCTCAATTTTTGCACCCAGGTTCATGTCTCGTGGCCCTCTATCAGAATCCAGAGTTTTGAGAAGATTGGAGAAACTTAATTTTTCACCCCCCGAAAAAAAACGTAAGGGGTAACACTGTCATTTTTTTTCTGGTCAAAACTTTAAGTTTCAATATCTCAGCTCTGGAAGGGTCTAGAGCCTCAATTTTTGCACCCAGGTCCATGTCTCGTGGCCCTCTATCAGAATCCAGAGTTTTGAGAAGATTGGAGAAACTTAATTTTTCACCCCCCGAAAAAAAACATAAGGGGTAACACTGTCATTTTTTTTTTTCTGGTCAAAACTTTAAGTTTCAATATCTCAGCTCTGGAAGGGTCTAGAGGCTCAATTTTTGCACCCAGGTTCATGTCTCGTGGCCCTCTATCAGAATCCAGAGTTTTGAGAAGATTGGAGAAAATTAATTTTTCACCCCCCGAAAAAAAACATAAGGGGTAACACTGTCATTTTTTTTTTCTAGTCAAAATTTAGAATTTCAATATCTCAGCTCTGGAAGAGTCTAGAGCCTCAATTTTTGCACCCAGGTCCATGTCTCGTGGCCCTCTATCAGAATCCAGAGTTTTGAGAAGATTGGAGAAACTTAATTTTTCACCCCCCGAAAAAAAAAACATAAGGGGTAACACTGTCATTTTTTTTTTTCTAGTCAAAAATTTGAATATTAATATCTCAGCTCTGGAAGAGTCTAGAGCCTCAATTTTTGCACCCAGGTCCATGTCTCGTGGCCCTCTATCAGAATCCAGAGTTTTGAGAAGATCGGAGAAACTTAATTTTTCACCCCCCGAAAAAAAAACATAAGGGGTAACACTGTCATTTTTTTTTTCTGGTCAAAACTTTAAGTTTCAATATCTCAGCTCTGGAAGGGTCTAGAGCCTCAATTTTTGCACCCAGGTGCATATCTCGTGGCCCTCTATCAGAATCCAGAGTTTTGAGAAGATTGGAGAAACTTAATTTTTCACCCCCCGAAAAAAAACATAAGGGGTAACACTGTCATTTTTTTTTCTGGTCAAAACTTTAATTTTCAATATCTCAGCTCTGGAAGGGTCTAGAGCTTTAATTTTTGCAACCAGGTTCATGTCTCGTGGCCCTCTATCAGAATCCAGAGTTTTGAGAAGATTGGAGAAAATTAATTTTTCAACCCCCGAAAAAATTATAAGGGGTAACACTGTCATTTTTTTTTCTAGTCAAAATTTTGAATTTCAATATCTCAGCTCTGGAAAAGTCTAGAGCCTCAATTTTTGCACCCAGGTCCATGTCTCGTGGCCCTCTATCAGAATCCAGAGTTTTGAGAAGATTGGAGAAAATTAATTTTTCACCCCCCGAAAAAAAACATAAGGGGTAACACTGTCATTTTTTTTTCTAGTCAAAATTTAGAATTTCAATATCTCAGCTCTGGAAGAGTCTAGAGCCTCAATTTTTGCACCCAGGTCCATGTCTCGTGGCCCTCTATCAGAATCCAGAGTTTTGAGAAGATTGGAGAAACTTAATTTTTCACCCCCCGAAAAAAAAACATAAGGGGTAACACTGTCGTTTTTTTTTTTTCTAGTCAAAAATTTGAATATTAATATCTCAGCTCTGGAAGAGTCTAGAGCCTCAATTTTTGCACCCAGGTCCATGTCTCGTGGCCCTCTATCAGAATCCAGAGTTTTGAGAAGATCGGAGAAACTTAATTTTTCACCCCCCGAAAAAAAAACATAAGGGGTAACACTGTCATTTTTTTTTTCTGGTCAAAACTTTAAGTTTCAATATCTCAGCTCTGGAAGGGTCTAGAGCCTCAATTTTTGCACCCAGGTGCATATCTCGTGGCCCTCTATCAGAATCCAGAGTTTTGAGAAGATTGGAGAAACTTAATTTTTCACCCCCCGAAAAAAAACATAAGGGGTAACACTGTCATTTTTTTTTCTGGTCAAAACTTTAATTTTCAATATCTCAGCTCTGGAAGGGTCTAGAGCTTTAATTTTTGCACCCAGGTTCATGTCTCGTGGCCCTCTATCAGAATCCAGAGTTTTGAGAAGATTGGAGAAAATTAATTTTTCAACCCCCGAAAAAAAACATAAGGGGTAACACTGTCATTTTTTTTTTTCTAGTCAAAATTTTGAATTTCAATATCTCAGCTCTGGAAAAGTCTAGAGCCTCAATTTTTGCACCCAGGTCCATGTCTCGTGGCCCTCTATCAGAATCCAGAGTTTTGAGAAGATTGGAGAAAATTAATTTTTCAACCCCCGAAAAAAAACATAAGGGGTAACACTGTCATTTTTTTTCTAGTCAAAAATTTGAATATTAATATCTCAGCTCTGGAAGAGTCTAGAGCCTCAATTTTTGCACCCATGTCCATGTCTCGTGGCCCTCTATCAGAATCCAGACTTTTGAGAAGATCGGAGAAACTTAATTTTTCACCCCCCGGAAAAAAACATAAGGGGTAACACTGTCATTTTTTTTTTTCTGGTCAAAACTTTAAGTTTCAATATCTCAGCTCTGGAAGGGTCTAGAGCCTCAATTTTTGCAACCAGGTGCATATCTCGTGGCCCTCTATCAGAATCCAGAGTTTTGAGAAGATTGGAGAAACTTAATTTTTCACCCCCCGAAAAAAAACATAAGGGGTAACACTGTCATTTTTTTTTTCTGGTCAAAAATTTAAGTTTCAATATCTCAGCTCTGGAAGGGTCTAGAGCCTCAATTTTTGCACCCAGGTCCATGTCTCGTGGCCCTCTATCAGAATCCAGAGTTTTGAGAAGATCGGAGAAACTTAATTTTTCACCCCCCGAAAAAAAACGTAAGGGGTAACACTGTCATTTTTTTTTTCTGGTCAAAACTTTAAGTTTCAATATCTCAGCTCTGGAAGGGTCTAGAGCCTCAATTTTTGCACCCAGGTTCATGTCTCGTGGCCCTCTATCAGAATCTAGAGTTTTGAGAAGATTGGAGAAACTTAATTTTTCACCCCCCGAAAAAAAACGTAAGGGGTAACACTGTCATTTTTTTTTCTGGTCAAAACTTTAAGTTTCAATATCTCAGCTCTGGAAGGGTCTAGAGCCTCAATTTTTGCACCCAGGTCCATGTCTCGTGGCCCTCTATCAGAATCCAGAGTTTTGAGAAGATTGGAGAAACTTAATTTTTCACCCCCCGAAAAAAAAACATAAGGGGTAACACTGTCATTTTTTTTTTCTGGTCAAAACTTTAAGTTTCAATATCTCAGCTCTGGAAGGGTCTAGAGTCTCAATTTTTGCACCCAGGTTCATGTCTCGTGGCCCTCTATCAGAATCCAGAGTTTTGAGAAGTTTGGAGAAAATTAATTTTTCACCCCCCGAAAAAAAACATAAGGGGTAACACTGTCATTTTTTTTTTTTCTAGTCAAAATTTAGAATTTCAATATCTCAGCTCTGGAAGAGTCTAGAGCCTCAATTTTTGCACCCAGGTCCATGTCTCGTGGCCCTCTATCAGAATCCAGAGTTTTGAGAAGATTGGAGAAACTTAATTTTTCACCCCCCGAAAAAAAAACATAAGGGGTAACACTGTCATTTTTTTTTCTAGTCAAAACTTTAAGTTTCAATATCTCAGCTCTGGAAGGGTCTAGAGCCTCAATTTTTGCACCCAGGTCCATGTCTCGTGGCCCTCTATCAGAATCCAGAGATTTGAGAAGATTGGAGAAACTTAATTTTTCACCCCCCGAAAAAAAACATAAGGGGTAACACTGTCATTTTTTTTTCTGGTCAAAACTTTAAGTTTCAATATCTCAGCTCTGGAAGGGTCTAGAGCCTCAATTTTTGCACCCAGGTGCATATCTCGTGGCCCTCTATCAGAATCCAGAGTTTTGAGAAGATTGGAGAAACTTAATTTTTCACCCCCCGAAAAAAAACATAAGGGGTAACACTGTCATTTTTTTTTTTTCTGGTCAAAACTTTAAGTTTCAATATCTCAGCTCTGGAAGGGTCTAGAGCCTCAATTTTTGCACCCAGGTCCATGTCTCGTGGCCCTCTATCAGAATCCAGAGTTTTGAGAAGATCGGAGAAACTTAATTTTTCACCCCCCGAAAAAAAACATAAGGGGTAACACTGTCATTTTTTTTTTCTAGTCAAAACTTTAAGTTTCAATATCTCAGCTCTGGAAGGGTCTAGAGCCTCAATTTTTGCACCCAGGTCCATGTCTCGTGGCCCTCTATCAGAATCCAGAGATTTGAGAAGATTGGAGAAACTTAATTTTTCACCCCCCGAAAAAAAACATAAGGGGTAACACTGTCATTTTTTTTTCTGGTCAAAACTTTAAGTTTCAATATCTCAGCTCTGGAAGGGTCTAGAGCCTCAATTTTTGCACCCAGGTGCATATCTCGTGGCCCTCTATCAGAATCCAGAGTTTTGAGAAGATTGGAGAAACTTAATTTTTCACCCCCCGAAAAAAAACATAAGGGGTAACACTGTCATTTTTTTTTTCTGGTCAAAAATTTAAGTTTCAATATCTCAGCTCTGGAAGGGTCTAGAGCCTCAATTTTTGCACCCAGGTCCATGTCTCGTGGCCCTCTATCAGAATCCAGAGTTTTGAGAAGATCGGAGAAACTTAATTTTTCACCCCCCGAAAAAAAACGTAAGGGGTAACACTGTCATTTTTTTTTTTCTGGTCAAAACTTTAAGTTTCAATATCTCAGCTCTGGAAGGGTCTAGAGCCTCAATTTTTGCACCCAGGTTCATGTCTCGTGGCCCTCTATCAGAATCTAGAGTTTTGAGAAGATTGGAGAAACTTAATTTTTCACCCCCCGAAAAAAAACGTAAGGGGTAACACTGTCATTTTTTTTTCTGGTCAAAACTTTAAGTTTCAATATCTCAGCTCTGGAAGGGTCTAGAGCCTCAATTTTTGCACCCAGGTCCATGTCTCGTGGCCCTCTATCAGAATCCAGAGTTTTGAGAAGATTGGAGAAACTTAATTTTTCACCCCCCGAAAAAAAAACATAAGGGGTAACACTGTCATTTTTTTTTTTCTGGTCAAAACTTTAAGTTTCAATATCTCAGCTCTGGAAGGGTCTAGAGGCTCAATTTTTGCACCCAGGTTCATGTCTCGTGGCCCTCTATCAGAATCCAGAGTTTTGAGAAGTTTGGAGAAAATTAATTTTTCACCCCCCGAAAAAAAACATAAGGGGTAACACTGTCATTTTTTTTTTTTTCTAGTCAAAATTTAGAATTTCAATATCTCAGCTCTGGAAGAGTCTAGAGCCTCAATTTTTGCACCCAGGTCCATGTCTCGTGGCCCTCTATCAGAATCCAGAGTTTTGAGAAGATTGGAGAAACTTAATTTTTCACCCCCCGAAAAAAAACATAAGGGGTAACACTGTCATTTTTTTTTCTAGTCAAAACTTTAAGTTTCAATATCTCAGCTCTGGAAGGGTCTAGAGCCTCAATTTTTGCACCCAGGTCCATGTCTCGTGGCCCTCTATCAGAATCCAGAGATTTGAGAAGATTGGAGAAACTTAATTTTTCACCCCCCGAAAAAAAACATAAGGGGTAACACTGTCATTTTTTTTTTCTGGTCAAAACTTTAAGTTTCAATATCTCAGCTCTGGAAGGGTCTAGAGCCTCAATTTTTGCACCCAGGTGCATATCTCGTGGCCCTCTATCAGAATCCAGAGTTTTGAGAAGATTGGAGAAACTTAATTTTTCACCCCCCGAAAAAAAACATAAGGGGTAACACTGTCATTTTTTTTTTTTTCTGGTCAAAACTTTAAGTTTCAATATCTCAGCTCTGGAAGGGTCTAGAGCCTCAATTTTTGCACCCAGGTCCATGTCTCGTGGCCCTCTATCAGAATCCAGAGTTTTGAGAAGATCGGAGAAACTTAATTTTTCACCCCCCGAAAAAAAACATAAGGGGTAACACTGTCATTTTTTTTTCTAGTCAAAACTTTAAGTTTCAATATCTCAGCTCTGGAAGGGTCTAGAGCCTCAATTTTTGCACCCAGGTCCATGTCTCGTGGCCCTCTATCAGAATCCAGAGATTTGAGAAGATTGGAGAAACTTAATTTTTCACCCCCCGAAAAAAAACATAAGGGGTAACACTGTCATTTTTTTTTCTGGTCAAAACTTTAAGTTTCAATATCTCAGCTCTGGAAGGGTCTAGAGCCTCAATTTTTGCACCCAGGTGCATATCTCGTGGCCCTCTATCAGAATCCAGAGTTTTGAGAAGATTGGAGAAACTTAATTTTTCACCCCCCGAAAAAAAACATAAGGGGTAACACTGTCATTTTTTTTTTTTTTCTGGTCAAAACTTTAAGTTTCAATATCTCAGCTCTGGAAGGGTCTAGAGCCTCAATTTTTGCACCCAGGTCCATGTCTCGTGGCCCTCTATCAGAATCCAGAGTTTTGAGAAGATCGGAGAAACTTAATTTTTCACCCCCCGAAAAAAAACGTAAGGGGTAACACTGTAATTTTTTTTCTGGTCAAAACTTTAAGTTTCAATATCTCAGCTCTGGAAGGGTCTAGAGCCTCAATTTTTGCACCCAGGTTCATGTCTCGTGGCCCTCTATCAGAATCCAGAGTTTTGAGAAGATTGGAGAAACTTAATTTTTCACCCCCCGAAAAAAAACGTAAGGGGTAACACTGTCATTTTTTTTTCTGGTCAAAACTTTAAGTTTCAATATCTCAGCTCTGGAAGGGTCTAGAGCCTCAATTTTTGCACCCAGGTCCATGTCTCGTGGCCCTCTATCAGAATCCAGAGTTTTGAGAAGATTGGAGAAACTTGATTTTTCACCCGCCGAAAAAAAACATAAGGGGTAACACTGTCATTTTTTTTTCTAGTCAAAATTTAGAATTTCAATATCTCAGCTCTGGAAGAGTCTAGAGCCTCAATTTTTGCACCCAGGTCCATGTCTCGTGGCCCTCTATCAGAATCCAGAGTTTTGAGAAGATTGGAGAAACTTAATTTTTCACCCCCCGAAAAAAAACATAAGGGGTAACACTGTCATTTTTTTTTTCTGGTCAAAACTTTAAGTTTCAATATCTCAGCTCTGGAAGGGTCTAGAGCCTCAATTTTTGCACCCAGGTCCATGTCTCGTGGCCCTCTATCAAAATCCAGAGTTTTGAGAAGTTTGGAGAAAATTAATTTTTCACCCCCCGAAAAAAAACATAAGGGGTAACACTGTCATTTTTTTTTCTAGTCAAAATTTAGAATTTCAATATCTCAGCTCTGGAAGAGTCTAGAGCCTCAATTTTTGCACCCAGGTCCATGTCTCGTGGCCCTCTATCAGAATCCAGAGTTTTGAGAAGATTGGAGAAACTTAATTTTTCACCCCCCGAAAAAAAACATAAGGGGTAACACTGTCATTTTTTTTTTCTAGTCAAAAATTTGAATATTAATATCTCAGCTCTGGAAGAGTCTAGAGCCTCAATTTTTGCACCCAGGTCCATGTCTCGTGGCCCTCTATCAGAATCCAGAGTTTTGAGAAGATCGGAGAAACTTAATTTTTCACCCCCCGAAAAAAAACATAAGGGGTAACACTGTCATTTTTTTTTTCTGGTCAAAACTTTAAGTTTCAATATCTCAGCTCTGGAAGGGTCTAGAGCCTCAATTTTTGCACCCAGGTGCATATCTCGTGGCCCTCTATCAGAATCCAGAGATTTGAGAAGATTGGAGAAACTTAATTTTTCACCCCCCGAAAAAAAACATAAGGGGTAACACTGTCATTTTTTTTTTCTGGTCAAAACTTTAAGTTTCAATATCTCAGCTCTGGAAGGGTCTAGAGCCTCAATTTTTGCACCCAGGTCCATGTCTCGTGGCCCTCTATCAGAATCCAGAGTTTTGAGAAGATCGGAGAAACTTAATTTTTCACCCCCCGAAAAAAAAACGTAAGGGGTAACACTGTCATTTTTTTTTCTGGTCAAAACTTTAAGTTTCAATATCTCAGCTCTGAAAGGGTCTAGAGCCTCAATTTTTGCACCCAGGTTCATGTCTCGTGGCCCTCTATCAGAATCCAGAGTTTTGAGAAGATTGGAGAAACTTAATTTTTCACCCCCCGAAAAAAAACGTAAGGGGTAACACTGTCATTTTTTTTTTTCTGGTCAAAACTTTAAGTTTCAATATCTCAGCTCTGGAAGGGTCTAGAGCCTCAATTTTTGCACCCAGGTCCATGTCTCGTGGCCCTCTATCAGAATCCAGAGTTTTGAGAAGATTGGAGAAACTTAATTTTTCACCCCCCGAAAAAAAACATAAGGGGTAACACTGTCATTTTTTTTTCTGGTCAAAACTTTAAGTTTCAATATCTCAGCTCTGGAAGGGTCTAGAGGCTCAATTTTTGCACCCAGGTTCATGTCTCGTGGCCCTCTATCAGAATCCAGAGTTTTGAGAAGATTGGAGAAAATTAATTTTTCACCCCCCGAAAAAAAACATAAGGGGTAACACTGTCATTTTTTTTCTAGTCAAAATTTAGAATTTCAATATCTCAGCTCTGGAAGAGTCTAGAGCCTCAATTTTTGCACCCAGGTCCATGTCTCGTGGCCCTCTATCAGAATCCAGAGTTTTGAGAAGATTGGAGAAACTTAATTTTTCACCCCCCGAAAGAAAACATAAGGGGTAACACTGTCATTTTTTTTTTCTAGTCAAAAATTTGAATATTAATATCTCAGCTCTGGAAGAGTCTAGAGCCTCAATTTTTGCACCCAGGTCCATGTCTCGTGGCCCTCTATCAGAATCCAGAGTTTTGAGAAGATCGGAGAAACTTAATTTTTCACCCCCCGAAAAAAAACATAAGGGGTAACACTGTCATTTTTTTTTTTCTGGTCAAAACTTTAAGTTTCAATATCTCAGCTCTGGAAGGGTCTAGAGCCTCAATTTTTGCACCCAGGTTCATGTCTCGTGGCCCTCTATCATAATCCAGAGTTTTGAGATGATTGGAGAAACTTAATTTTTCACCCCCCGAAAAAAAAAACGTAAGGGGTAACACTGTCATTTTTTTTTTCTGGTCAAAATTTTAAGTATCAATATCTCAGCTCTGGAAGGGTCTAGAGCCTCAATTTTTGCACCCAGGTCCATGTCTCGTGGCCCTCTATCAGAATCCAGAGTTTTGAGAAGATTGGAGAAACTTAATTTTTCACCCCCCGAAAAAAAAACAGAAGGGGTAACACTGTCATTTTTTTTTTCTAGTCAAAAATTTGAAAATTAATATCTCAGCTCTGGAAGAGTCTAGAGCCTCAATTTTTGCACCCAGGTCCATGTCTCGTGGCCCTCTATCAGAATCCAGAGTTTTGAGAAGATTGGAGAAACTTAATTTTTCACCCCCCGAAAAAAATCGTAAGGGGTAACACTGTCATTTTTTTTTTTTCTGGTCAAAACTTTAAGTTTCAATATCTCAGCTCTGGAAGGGTCTAGAGCCTCAATTTTTGCACCCAGGTTCATGTCTCGTGGCCCTCTATCAGAATCCAGAGTTTTGAGAAGATTGGAGAAAATTAATTTTTCAACCCCCGAAAAAAAACATAAGGGGTAACACTGTCATTTTTTTTTCTAGTCAAAATTTTGAATTTCAATATCTCAGCTCTGGAAGGGTCTAGAGCCTCAATTTTTGCACCCAGGTGCATATATTGTGGCCCTCTATCAGAATCCAGAGTTTTGAGAAGATTGGAGAAACTTAATTTTTCACCCCCCGAAAAAAAACATAAGGGGTAACACTGTCATTTTTTTTTCTGGTCAAAACTTTAAGTTTCAATATATCAGCTCTGGAAGGGTCTAGAGCCTCAATTTTTGCACCCAGGTCCATGTCTCGTGGCCCTCTATCAGAATCCAGAGTTTTGAGAAGATCGGAGAAACTTAATTTTTCACCCCCCGAAAAAAAAAACGTAAGGGGTAACACTGTCATTTTTTTTTCTGGTCAAAACTTTAAGTTTCAATATCTCAGCTCTGGAAGGGTCTAGAGCCTCAATTTTTGCACCCAGGTTCATGTCTCGTGGCCCTCTATCAGAATCCAGAGTTTTGAGAAGATTGGAGAAACTTAATTTTTCACCCCCCGAAAAAAAACGTAAGGGGTAACACTGTCATTTTTTTTTCTGGTCAAAACTTTAAGTTTCAATATATCAGTTCTGGAAGGGTCTAGAGCCTCAATTTTTGCACCCAGGTCCATGTCTCGTGGCCCTCTATCAGAATCCAGAGTTTTGAGAAGATTGGAGAAACTTAATTTTTCACCCCCCGAAAAAAAACATAAGGGGTAACACTGTCATTTTTTTTTTCTGGTCAAAACTTTAAGTTTCAATATCTCAGCTCTGGAAGGGTCTAGAGCCTCAATTTTTGCACCCAGGTCCATGTCTCGTGGCCCTCTATCAGAATCCAGAGTTTTGAGAAGATTGGAGAAACTTAATTTTTCACCCCCCGAAAAAAAACGTAAGGGGTAACACTGTCATTTTTTTTTTCTGGTCAAAATTTTAAGTATCAATATCTCAGCTCTGGAAGGGTCTAGAGCCTCAATTTTTGCACCCAGGTCCATGTCTCGTGGCCCTCTATCAGAATCCAGAGTTTTGAGAAGATTGGAGAAACTTAATTTTTCACCCCCCGAAAAAAAAACATAAGGGGTAACACTGTCATTTTTTTTTTCTAGTCAAAATTTTGAATTTCAATATCTCAGCTCTGGAAGAGTCTAGAGCCTCAATTTTTGCACCCAGGTCCATGTCTCGTGGCCCTCTATCAGAATCCAGAGTTTTGAGAAGATTGGAGAAATTTAATTTTTCACCCCCCGAAAAAAAACATAAGGGGTAACACTGTCATTTTTTTTTCTGGTCAAAACTTTACGTTTCAATATCTCAGCTCTGGAAGGGTCTAGAGCCTCAATTTTTGCACCCAGGTCCATGTCTCGTGGCCCTCTATCAGAATCCAGAGTTTTGAGAAGATTGGAGAAACTTAATTTTTCACCCCCCGAAAAAAAACATAAGGGGTAACACTGTCATTTTTTTTTCTGGTCAAAACTTTAAGTTTCAATATCTCAGCTCTGGAAGGGTCTAGAGCCTCAATTTTTGCACCCAGGTCCATGTCTCGTGGCCCTCTATCAGAATCCAGAGTTTTGAGAAGATTGGAGAAACTTAATTTTTCACCCCCCGAAAAAAAATGTAAGGGGTAACACTGTCATTTTTTTTTCTGGTCAAAATTTTAAGTATCAATATCTCAGCTCTGGAAGGGTCTAGAGCCTCAATTTTTGCACCCAGGTCCATGTCTCGTGGCCCTCTATCAGAATCCAGAGTTTTGAGAAGATTGGAGAAACTTAATTTTTTCACCCACCGAAAAAAAAACAGAAGGGGTAACACTGTCATTTTTTTTTTCTAGTCAAAAATTTGAAAATTAATATCTCAGCTCTGGAAGAGTCTAGAGCCTCAATTTTTGCACCCAGGTCCATGTCTCGTGGCCCTCTATCAGAATCCAGAGTTTTGAGAAGATTGGAGAAACTTAATTTTTCACCCCCCGAAAAAAATCGTAAGGGGTAACACTGTCATTTTTTTTTTCTGGTCAAAACTTTAAGTTTCAATATCTCAGCTCTGGAAGGGTCTAGAGCCTCAATTTTTGCACCCAGGTTCATGTCTCGTGGCCCTCTATCAGAATCCAGAGTTTTGAGAAGATTGGAGAAAATTAATTTTTCAACCCCCGAAAAAAAAACATAAGGGGTAACACTGTCATTTTTTTTTCTAGTCAAAATTTTGAATTTCAATATCTCAGCTCTGGAAGGGTCTAGAGCCTCAATTTTTGCACCCAGGTGCATATATCGTGGCCCTCTATCAGAATCCAGAGTTTTGAGAAGATTGGAGAAACTTAATTTTTCACCCCCCGAAAAAAAACATAAGGGGTAACACTGTCATTTTTTTTTTCTGGTCAAAACTTTAAGTTTCAATATATCAGCTCTGGAAGGGTCTAGAGCCTCAATTTTTGCACCCAGGTCCATGTCTCGTGGCCCTCTATCAGAATCCAGAGTTTTGAGAAGATCGGAGAAACTTAATTTTTCACCCCCCGAAAAAAAACGTAAGGGGTAACACTGTCATTTTTTTTTTCTGGTCAAAACTTTAAGTTTCAATATCTCAGCTCTGGAAGGGTCTAGAGCCTCAATTTTTGCACCCAGGTTCATGTCTCGTGGCCCTCTATCAGAATCCAGAGTTTTGAGAAGATTGGAGAAACTTAATTTTTCACCCCCCTTAAAAAAACGTAAGGGGTAACACTGTCATTTTTTTTTCTGGTCAAAACTTTAAGTTTCAATATCTCAGCTCTGGAAGGGTCTAGAGCCTCAATTTTTGCACCCAGGTCCATGTCTCGTGGCCCTCTATCAGAATCCAGAGTTTTGAGAAGATTGGAGAAACTTAATTTTTCACCCCCCGAAAAAAAACATAAGGGGTAACACTGTCATTTTTTTTTTTCTGGTCAAAACTTTAAGTTTCAATATCTCAGCTCTGGAAGGGTCTAGAGGCTCAATTTTTGCACCCAGGTTCATGTCTCGTGGCCCTCTATCAGAATCCAGAGTTTTGAGAAGATTGGAGAAAATTAATTTTTCACCCCCCGAAAAAAAACATAAGGGGTAACACTGTCATTTTTTTTTCTAGTCAAAATTTAGAATTTCAATATCTCAGCTCTGGAAGAGTCTAGAGCCTCAATTTTTGCACCCAGGTCCATGTCTCGTGGCCCTCTATCAGAATCCAGAGTTTTGAGAAGATTGGAGAAACTTAATTTTTCACCCCCGAAAAAAAAAACATAAGGGGTAACACTGTCATTTTTTTTTTCTAGTCAAAAATTTGAATATTAATATCTCAGCTCTGGAAGAGTCTAGAGCCTCAATTTTTGCACCCAGGTCCATGTCTCGTGGCCCTCTATCAGAATCCAGAGTTTTGAGAAGATCGGAGAAACTTAATTTTTCACCCCCCGAAAAAAAAAACATAAGGGGTAACACTGTCATTTTTTTTTTCTGGTCAAAACTTTAAGTTTCAATATCTCAGCTCTGGAAGGGTCTAGAGCCTCAATTTTTGCACCCAGGTGCATATCTCGTGGCCCTCTATCAGAATCCAGAGTTTTGAGAAGATTGGAGAAACTTAATTTTTCACCCCCCGAAAAAAAACATAAGGGGTAACACTGTCATTTTTTTTTTCCTGGTCAAAACTTTAATTTTCAATATCTCAGCTCTGGAAGGGTCTAGAGCTTTAATTTTTGCACCCAGGTTCATGTCTCGTGGCCCTCTATCAGAATCCAGAGTTTTGAGAAGATTGGAGAAAATTAATTTTTCAACCCCCGAAAAAAAACATAAGGGGTAACACTGTCATTTTTTTTTCTAGTCAAAATTTTGAATTTCAATATCTCAGCTCTGGAAAAGTCTAGAGCCTCAATTTTTGCACCCAGGTCCATGTCTCGTGGCCCTCTATCAGAATCCAGAGTTTTGAGAAGATTGGAGAAAATTAATTTTTCAACCCCCGAAAAAAAACATAAGGGGTAACACTGTCATTTTTTTTCTAGTCAAAAATTTGAATATTAATATCTCAGCTCTGGAAGAGTCTAGAGCCTCAATTTTTGCACCCATGTCCATGTCTCGTGGCCCTCTATCAGAATCCAGAGTTTTGAGAAGATCGGAGAAACTTAATTTTTCACCCCCCGGAAAAAAACATAAGGGGTAACACTGTCATTTTTTTTTTCTGGTCAAAACTTTAAGTTTCAATATCTCAGCTCTGGAAGGGTCTAGAGCCTCAATTTTTGCACCCAGGTGCATATCTCGTGGCCCTCTATCAGAATCCAGAGTTTTGAGAAGATTGGAGAAACTTAATTTTTCACCCCCCGAAAAAAAACATAAGGGGTAACACTGTCATTTTTTTTTTTCTGGTCAAAAATTTAAGTTTCAATATCTCAGCTCTGGAAGGGTCTAGAGCCTCAATTTTTGCACCCAGGTCCATGTCTCGTGGCCCTCTATCAGAATCCAGAGTTTTGAGAAGATCGGAGAAACTTAATTTTTCACCCCCCGAAAAAAAACGTAAGGGGTAACACTGTCATTTTTTTTTTCTGGTCAAAACTTTAAGTTTCAATATCTCAGCTCTGGAAGGGTCTAGAGCCTCAATTTTTGCACCCAGGTTCATGTCTCGTGGCCCTCTATCAGAATCCAGAGTTTTGAGAAGATTGGAGAAACTTAATTTTTCACCCCCCGAAAAAAAACGTAAGGGGTAACACTGTCATTTTTTTTTTTCTGGTCAAAACTTTAAGTTTCAATATCTCAGCTCTGGAAGGGTCTAGAGCCTCAATTTTTGCACCCAGGTCCATGTCTCGTGGCCCTCTATCAGAATCCAGAGTTTTGAGAAGATTGGAGAAACTTAATTTTTCACCCCCCGAAAAAAAAACATAAGGGGTAACACTGTCATTTTTTTTTCTGGTCAAAACTTTAAGTTTCAATATCTCAGCTCTGGAAGGGTCTAGAGGCTCAATTTTTGCACCCAGGTTCATGTCTCGTGGCCCTCTATCAGAATCCAGAGTTTTGAGAAGTTTGGAGAAAATTAATTTTTCACCCCCCGAAAAAAAACATAAGGGGTAACACTGTCATTTTTTTTTCTAGTCAAAATTTAGAATTTCAATATCTCAGCTCTGGAAGAGTCTAGAGCCTCAATTTTTGCACCCAGGTCCATGTCTCGTGGCCCTCTATCAGAATCCAGAGTTTTGAGAAGATTGGAGAAACTTAATTTTTCACCCCCCGAAAAAAAACATAAGGGGTAACACTGTCATTTTTTTTTTCTAGTCAAAACTTTAAGTTTCAATATCTCAGCTCTGGAAGGGTCTAGAGCCTCAATTTTTGCACCCAGGTCCATGTCTCGTGGCCCTCTATCAGAATCCAGAGATTTGAGAAGATTGGAGAAACTTAATTTTTCACCCCCCGAAAAAAAACATAAGGGGTAACACTGTCATTTTTTTTTCTGGTCAAAACTTTAAGTTTCAATATCTCAGCTCTGGAAGGGTCTAGAGCCTCAATTTTTGCACCCAGGTGCATATCTCGTGGCCCTCTATCAGAATCCAGAGTTTTGAGAAGATCGGAGAAACTTAATTTTTCACCCCCCGAAAAAAAACGTAAGGGGTAACACTGTCATTTTTTTTTCTGGTCAAAACTTTAAGTTTCAATATCTCAGCTCTGGAAGGGTCTAGAGCCTCAATTTTTGCACCCAGGTTCATGTCTCGTGGCCCTCTATCAGAATCCAGAGTTTTGAGAAGATTGGAGAAACTTAATTTTTCACCCCCCGAAAAAAAACGTAAGGGGTAACACTGTCATTTTTTTTTCTGGTCAAAACTTTAAGTTTCAATATCTCAGCTCTGGAAGGGTCTAGAGCCTCAATTTTTGCACCCAGGTCCATGTCTCGTGGCCCTCTATCAGAATCCAGAGTTTTGAGAAGATTGGAGAAACTTGATTTTTCACCCCCCGAAAAAAAACATAAGGGGTAACACTGTCATTTTTTTTTCTAGTCAAAATTTAGAATTTCAATATCTCAGCTCTGGAAGAGTCTAGAGCCTCAATTTTTGCACCCAGGTCCATGTCTCGTGGCCCTCTATCAGAATCCAGAGTTTTGAGAAGATTGGAGAAACTTAATTTTTCACCCCCCGAAAAAAAACATAAGGGGTAACACTGTCATTTTTTTTTTCTGGTCAAAACTTTAAGTTTCAATATCTCAGCTCTGGAAGGGTCTAGAGCCTCAATTTTTGCACCCAGGTCCATGTCTCGTGGCCCTCTATCAAAATCCAGAGTTTTGAGAAGTTTGGAGAAAATTAATTTTTCACCCCCCGAAAAAAAACATAAGGGGTAACACTGTCATTTTTTTTCCTAGTCAAAATTTAGAATTTCAATATCTCAGCTCTGGAAGAGTCTAGAGCCTCAATTTTTGCACCCAGGTCCATGTCTCGTGGCCCTCTATCAGAATCCAGAGTTTTGAGAAGATTGGAGAAACTTAATTTCCCCCCCCCCCCCCCCCCCCGAAAAAAAAACATAAGGGGTAACACTGTCATTTTTTTTTTCTAGTCAAAAATTTGAATATTAATATCTCAGCTCTGGAAGAGTCTAGAGCCTCAATTTTTGCACCCAGGTCCATGTCTCGTGGCCCTCTATCAGAATCCAGAGTTTTGAGAAGATCGGAGAAACTTAATTTTTCACCCCCCGAAAAAAAACATAAGGGGTAACACTGTCATTTTTTTTTTCTGGTCAAAACTTTAAGTTTCAATATCTCAGCTCTGGAAGGGTCTAGAGCCTCAATTTTTGCACCCAGGTGCATATCTCGTGGCCCTCTATCAGAATCCAGAGATTTGAGAAGATTGGAGAAACTTAATTTTTCACCCCCCGAAAAAAAACATAAGGGGTAACACTGTCATTTTTTTTTTTCTGGTCAAAACTTTAAGTTTCAATATCTCAGCTCTGGAAGGGTCTAGAGCCTCAATTTTTGCACCCAGGTCCATGTCTCGTGGCCCTCTATCAGAATCCAGAGTTTTGAGAAGATCGGAGAAACTTAATTTTTCACCCCCCGAAAAAAAAACGTAAGGGGTAACACTGTCATTTTTTTTTCTGGTCAAAACTTTAAGTTTCAATATCTCAGCTCTGAAAGGGTCTAGAGCCTCAATTTTTGCACCCAGGTTCATGTCTCGTGGCCCTCTATCAGAATCCAGAGTTTTGAGAAGATTGGAGAAACTTAATTTTTCACCCCCCGAAAAAAACGTAAGGGGTAACACTGTCATTTTTTTTTTTTCTGGTCAAAACTTTAAGTTTCAATATCTCAGCTCTGGAAGGGTCTAGAGCCTCAATTTTTGCACCCAGGTCCATGTCTCGTGGCCCTCTATCAGAATCCAGAGTTTTGAGAAGATTGGAGAAACTTAATTTTTCACCCCCCGAAAAAAAACATAAGGGGTAACACTGTCATTTTTTTTTTTCTGGTCAAAACTTTAAGTTTCAATATCTCAGCTCTGGAAGGGTCTAGAGGCTCAATTTTTGCACCCAGGTTCATGTCTCGTGGCCCTCTATCAGAATCCAGAGTTTTGAGAAGATTGGAGAAAATTAATTTTTCACCCCCCGAAAAAAAACATAAGGGGTAACACTGTAATTTTTTTTCTAGTCAAAATTTAGAATTTCAATATCTCAGCTCTGGAAGAGTCTAGAGCCTCAATTTTTGCACCCAGGTCCATGTCTCGTGGCCCTCTATCAGAATCCAGAGTTTTGAGAAGATTGGAGAAACTTAATTTTTCACCCCCCGAAAGAAAACATAAGGGGTAACACTGTCATTTTTTTTTTCTAGTCAAAAATTTGAATATTAATATCTCAGCTCTGGAAGAGTCTAGAGCCTCAATTTTTGCACCCAGGTCCATGTCTCGTGGCCCTCTATCAGAATCCAGAGTTTTGAGAAGATCGGAGAAACTTAATTTTTCACCCCCCGAAAAAAAACATAAGGGGTAACACTGTCATTTTTTTTTTTTCTAGTCAAAACTTTAAGTTTCAATATCTCAGCTCTGGAAGGGTCTAGAGCCTCAATTTTTGCACCCAGGTCCATGTCTCGTGGCCCTCTATCAGAATCCAGAGTTTTGAGAAGATTGGAGAAACTTAATTTTTCACCCCCCGAAAAAAAAACATAAGGGGTAACACTGTCATTTTTTTTTCTAGTCAAAATTTTGAATTTCAATATCTCAGCTCTGGAAAAGTCTAGAGCCTCAATTTTTGCACCCAGGTCCATGTCTCGTGGCCCTCTATCAGAATCCAGAGTTTTGAGAAGATTGGAGAAAATTAATTTTTCACCCCCCGAAAAAAAACATAAGGGGTAACACTGTCATTTTTTTTTCTAGTCAAAATTTAGAATTTCAATATCTCAGCTCTGGAAGAGTCTAGAGCCTCAATTTTTGCACCCAGGTCCATGTCTCGTGGCCCTCTATCAGAATCCAGAGTTTTGAGAAGATTGGAGAAACTTAATTTTTCACCCCCCGAAAAAAAAACATAAGGGGTAACACTGTCGTTTTTTTTTTTTCTAGTCAAAAATTTGAATATTAATATCTCAGCTCTGGAAGAGTCTAGAGCCTCAATTTTTGCACCCAGGTCCATGTCTCGTGGCCCTCTATCAGAATCCAGAGTTTTGAGAAGATCGGAGAAACTTAATTTTTCACCCCCCGAAAAAAAAACATAAGGGGTAACACTGTCATTTTTTTTTTTCTGGTCAAAACTTTAAGTTTCAATATCTCAGCTCTGGAAGGGTCTAGAGCCTCAATTTTTGCACCCAGGTGCATATCTCGTGGCCCTCTATCAGAATCCAGAGTTTTGAGAAGATTGGAGAAACTTAATTTTTCACCCCCCGAAAAAAAACATAAGGGGTAACACTGTCATTTTTTTTTTCTGGTCAAAACTTTAATTTTCAATATCTCAGCTCTGGAAGGGTCTAGAGCTTTAATTTTTGCACCCAGGTTCATGTCTCGTGGCCCTCTATCAGAATCCAGAGTTTTGAGAAGATTGGAGAAAATTAATTTTTCAACCCCCGAAAAAAAACATAAGGGGTAACACTGTCATTTTTTTTTCTAGTCAAAATTTTGAATTTCAATATCTCAGCTCTGGAAAAGTCTAGAGCCTCAATTTTTGCACCCAGGTCCATGTCTCGTGGCCCTCTATCAGAATCCAGAGTTTTGAGAAGATTGGAGAAAATTAATTTTTCAACCCCCGAAAAAAAACATAAGGGGTAACACTGTCATTTTTTTTCTAGTCAAAAATTTGAATATTAATATCTCAGCTCTGGAAGAGTCTAGAGCCTCAATTTTTGCACCCATGTCCATGTCTCGTGGCCCTCTATCAGAATCCAGACTTTTGAGAAGATCGGAGAAACTTAATTTTTCACCCCCCGGAAAAAAACATAAGGGGTAACACTGTCATTTTTTTTTTCTGGTCAAAACTTTAAGTTTCAATATCTCAGCTCTGGAAGGGTCTAGAGCCTCAATTTTTGCAACCAGGTGCATATCTCGTGGCCCTCTATCAGAATCCAGAGTTTTGAGAAGATTGGAGAAACTTAATTTTTCACCCCCCGAAAAAAAACATAAGGGGTAACACTGTCATTTTTTTTTTCTGGTCAAAAATTTAAGTTTCAATATCTCAGCTCTGGAAGGGTCTAGAGCCTCAATTTTTGCACCCAGGTCCATGTCTCGTGGCCCTCTATCAGAATCCAGAGTTTTGAGAAGATCGGAGAAACTTAATTTTTCACCCCCCGAAAAAAAACGTAAGGGGTAACACTGTCATTTTTTTTTTTCTGGTCAAAACTTTAAGTTTCAATATCTCAGCTCTGGAAGGGTCTAGAGCCTCAATTTTTGCACCCAGGTTCATGTCTCGTGGCCCTCTATCAGAATCTAGAGTTTTGAGAAGATTGGAGAAACTTAATTTTTCACCCCCCGAAAAAAAACGTAAGGGGTAACACTGTCATTTTTTTTTCTGGTCAAAACTTTAAGTTTCAATATCTCAGCTCTGGAAGGGTCTAGAGGCTCAATTTTTGCACCCAGGTCCATGTCTCGTGGCCCTCTATCAGAATCCAGAGTTTTGAGAAGTTTGGAGAAAATTAATTTTTCACCCCCCGAAAAAAAACATAAGGGGTAACACTGTCATTTTTTTTTTTTCTAGTCAAAATTTAGAATTTCAATATCTCAGCTCTGGAAGAGTCTAGAGCCTCAATTTTTGCACCCAGGTCCATGTCTCGTGGCCCTCTATCAGAATCCAGAGTTTTGAGAAGATTGGAGAAACTTAATTTTTCACCCCCCGAAAAAAAACATAAGGGGTAACACTGTCATTTTTTTTTCTAGTCAAAACTTTAAGTTTCAATATCTCAGCTCTGGAAGGGTCTAGAGCCTCAATTTTTGCACCCAGGTCCATGTCTCGTGGCCCTCTATCAGAATCCAGAGATTTGAGAAGATTGGAGAAACTTAATTTTTCACCCCCCGAAAAAAAACATAAGGGGTAACACTGTCATTTTTTTTTCTGGTCAAAACTTTAAGTTTCAATATCTCAGCTCTGGAAGGGTCTAGAGCCTCAATTTTTGCACCCAGGTGCATATCTCGTGGCCCTCTATCAGAATCCAGAGTTTTGAGAAGATTGGAGAAACTTAATTTTTCACCCCCCGAAAAAAAACATAAGGGGTAACACTGTCATTTTTTTTTTTCTGGTCAAAACTTTAAGTTTCAATATCTCAGCTCTGGAAGGGTCTAGAGCCTCAATTTTTGCACCCAGGTCCATGTCTCGTGGCCCTCTATCAGAATCCAGAGTTTTGAGAAGATCGGAGAAACTTAATTTTTCACCCCCCGAAAAAAAACGTAAGGGGTAACACTGTAATTTTTTTTTCTGGTCAAAACTTTAAGTTTCAATATCTCAGCTCTGGAAGGGTCTAGAGCCTCAATTTTGCACCCAGGTTCATGTCTCGTGGCCCTCTATCAGAATCCAGAGTTTTGAGAAGATTGGAGAAACTTAATTTTTCACCCCCCGAAAAAAAACGTAAGGGGTAACACTGTCATTTTTTTTTCTGGTCAAAACTTTAAGTTTCAATATCTCAGCTCTGGAAGGGTCTAGAGCCTCAATTTTTGCACCCAGGTCCATGTCTCGTGGCCCTCTATCAGAATCCAGAGTTTTGAGAAGATTGGAGAAACTTGATTTTTCACCCGCCGAAAAAAAACATAAGGGGTAACACTGTCATTTTTTTTTCTAGTCAAAATTTAGAATTTCAATATCTCAGCTCTGGAAGAGTCTAGAGCCTCAATTTTTGCACCCAGGTCCATGTCTCGTGGCCCTCTATCAGAATCCAGAGTTTTGAGAAGATTGGAGAAACTTAATTTTTCACCCCCCGAAAAAAAACATAAGGGGTAACACTGTCATTTTTTTTTTCTGGTCAAAACTTTAAGTTTCAATATCTCAGCTCTGGAAGGGTCTAGAGCCTCAATTTTTGCACCCAGGTCCATGTCTCGTGGCCCTCTATCAAAATCCAGAGTTTTGAGAAGTTTGGAGAAAATTAATTTTTCACCCCCCGAAAAAAAACATAAGGGGTAACACTGTCATTTTTTTTTCTAGTCAAAATTTAGAATTTCAATATCTCAGCTCTGGAAGAGTCTAGAGCCTCAATTTTTGCACCCAGGTCCATGTCTCGTGGCCCTCTATCAGAATCCAGAGTTTTGAGAAGATTGGAGAAACTTAATTTTTCACCCCCCGAAAAAAAACATAAGGGGTAACACTGTCATTTTTTTTTTCTAGTCAAAAATTTGAATATTAATATCTCAGCTCTGGAAGAGTCTAGAGCCTCAATTTTTGCACCCAGGTCCATGTCTCGTGGCCCTCTATCAGAATCCAGAGTTTTGAGAAGATCGGAGAAACTTAATTTTTCACCCCCCGAAAAAAAACATAAGGGGTAACACTGTCATTTTTTTTTTTCTGGTCAAAACTTTAAGTTTCAATATCTCAGCTCTGGAAGGGTCTAGAGCCTCAATTTTTGCACCCAGGTGCATATCTCGTGGCCCTCTATCAGAATCCAGAGATTTGAGAAGATTGGAGAAACTTAATTTTTCACCCCCCGAAAAAAAACATAAGGGGTAACACTGTCATTTTTTTTTTTCTGGTCAAAACTTTAAGTTTCAATATCTCAGCTCTGGAAGGGTCTAGAGCCTCAATTTTTGCACCCAGGTCCATGTCTCGTGGCCCTCTATCAGAATCCAGAGTTTTGAGAAGATCGGAGAAACTTAATTTTTCACCCCCCGAAAAAAAAACGTAAGGGGTAACACTGTCATTTTTTTTTCTGGTCAAAACTTTAAGTTTCAATATCTCAGCTCTGAAAGGGTCTAGAGCCTCAATTTTTGCACCCAGGTTCATGTCTCGTGGCCCTCTATCAGAATCCAGAGTTTTGAGAAGATTGGAGAAACTTAATTTTTCACCCCCCGAAAAAAAACGTAAGGGGTAACACTGTCATTTTTTTTTTCTGGTCAAAACTTTAAGTTTCAATATCTCAGCTCTGGAAGGGTCTAGAGCCTCAATTTTTGCACCCAGGTCCATGTCTCGTGGCCCTCTATCAGAATCCAGAGTTTTGAGAAGATTGGAGAAACTTAATTTTTCACCCCCCGAAAAAAAACATAAGGGGTAACACTGTCATTTTTTTTTTCTGGTCAAAACTTTAAGTTTCAATATCTCAGCTCTGGAAGGGTCTAGAGGCTCAATTTTTGCACCCAGGTTCATGTCTCGTGGCCCTCTATCAGAATCCAGAGTTTTGAGAAGATTGGAGAAAATTAATTTTTCACCCCCCGAAAAAAAACATAAGGGGTAACACTGTCATTTTTTTTCTAGTCAAAATTTAGAATTTCAATATCTCAGCTCTGGAAGAGTCTAGAGCCTCAATTTTTGCACCCAGGTCCATGTCTCGTGGCCCTCTATCAGAATCCAGAGTTTTGAGAAGATTGGAGAAACTTAATTTTTCACCCCCCGAAAGAAAACATAAGGGGTAACACTGTCATTTTTTTTCTAGTCAAAAATTTGAATATTAATATCTCAGCTCTGGAAGAGTCTAGAGCCTCAATTTTTGCACCCAGGTCCATGTCTCGTGGCCCTCTATCAGAATCCAGAGTTTTGAGAAGATCGGAGAAACTTAATTTTTCACCCCCCGAAAAAAAACATAAGGGGTAACACTGTCATTTTTTTTTTTCTGGTCAAAACTTTAAGTTTCAATATCTCAGCTCTGGAAGGGTCTAGAGCCTCAATTTTTGCACCCAGGTTCATGTCTCGTGGCCCTCTATCATAATCCAGAGTTTTGAGATGATTGGAGAAACTTAATTTTTCACCCCCCGAAAAAAAAACGTAAGGGGTAACACTGTCATTTTTTTTTTTCTGGTCAAAATTTTAAGTATCAATATCTCAGCTCTGGAAGGGTCTAGAGCCTCAATTTTTGCACCCAGGTCCATGTCTCGTGGCCCTCTATCAGAATCCAGAGTTTTGAGAAGATTGGAGAAACTTAATTTTTCACCCCCCGAAAAAAAAACAGAAGGGGTAACACTGTCATTTTTTTTTTCTAGTCAAAAATTTGAAAATTAATATCTCAGCTCTGGAAGAGTCTAGAGCCTCAATTTTTGCACCCAGGTCCATGTCTCGTGGCCCTCTATCAGAATCCAGAGTTTTGAGAAGATTGGAGAAACTTAATTTTTCACCCCCCGAAAAAAATCGTAAGGGGTAACACTGTCATTTTTTTTTTTCTGGTCAAAACTTTAAGTTTCAATATCTCAGCTCTGGAAGGGTCTAGAGCCTCAATTTTTGCACCCAGGTTCATGTCTCGTGGCCCTCTATCAGAATCCAGAGTTTTGAGAAGATTGGAGAAAATTAATTTTTCAACCCCCGAAAAAAAACATAAGGGGTAACACTGTCATTTTTTTTTCTAGTCAAAATTTTGAATTTCAATATCTCAGCTCTGGAAGGGTCTAGAGCCTCAATTTTTGCACCCAGGTGCATATATTGTGGCCCTCTATCAGAATCCAGAGTTTTGAGAAGATTGGAGAAACTTAATTTTTCACCCCCCGAAAAAAAACATAAGGGGTAACACTGTCATTTTTTTTTCTGGTCAAAACTTTAAGTTTCAATATATCAGCTCTGGAAGGGTCTAGAGCCTCAATTTTTGCACCCAGGTCCATGTCTCGTGGCCCTCTATCAGAATCCAGAGTTTTGAGAAGATCGGAGAAACTTAATTTTTCACCCCCCGAAAAAAAAAACGTAAGGGGTAACACTGTCATTTTTTTTTCTGGTCAAAACTTTAAGTTTCAATATCTCAGCTCTGGAAGGGTCTAGAGCCTCAATTTTTGCACCCAGGTTCATGTCTCGTGGCCCTCTATCAGAATCCAGAGTTTTGAGAAGATTGGAGAAACTTAATTTTTCACCCCCCGAAAAAAAACGTAAGGGGTAACACTGTCATTTTTTTTTTCTGGTCAAAACTTTAAGTTTCAATATATCAGTTCTGGAAGGGTCTAGAGCCTCAATTTTTGCACCCAGGTCCATGTCTCGTGGCCCTCTATCAGAATCCAGAGTTTTGAGAAGATTGGAGAAACTTAATTTTTCACCCCCCGAAAAAAAACATAAGGGGTAACACTGTCATTTTTTTTTTCTGGTCAAAACTTTAAGTTTCAATATCTCAGCTCTGGAAGGGTCTAGAGCCTCAATTTTTGCACCCAGGTCCATGTCTCGTGGCCCTCTATCAGAATCCAGAGTTTTGAGAAGATTGGAGAAACTTAATTTTTCACCCCCCGAAAAAAAACGTAAGGGGTAACACTGTCATTTTTTTTTTCTGGTCAAAATTTTAAGTATCAATATCTCAGCTCTGGAAGGGTCTAGAGCCTCAATTTTTGCACCCAGGTCCATGTCTCGTGGCCCTCTATCAGAATCCAGAGTTTTGAGAAGATTGGAGAAACTTAATTTTTCACCCCCCGAAAAAAAAACATAAGGGGTAACACTGTCATTTTTTTTTTCTAGTCAAAATTTTGAATTTCAATATCTCAGCTCTGGAAGAGTCTAGAGCCTCAATTTTTGCACCCAGGTCCATGTCTCGTGGCCCTCTATCAGAATCCAGAGTTTTGAGAAGATTGGAGAAATTTAATTTTTCACCCCCCGAAAAAAAACATAAGGGGTAACACTGTCATTTTTTTTTCTGGTCAAAACTTTACGTTTCAATATCTCAGCTCTGGAAGGGTCTAGAGCCTCAATTTTTGCACCCAGGTCCATGTCTCGTGGCCCTCTATCAGAATCCAGAGTTTTGAGAAGATTGGAGAAACTTAATTTTTCACCCCCCGAAAAAAAACATAAGGGGTAACACTGTCATTTTTTTTTCTGGTCAAAACTTTAAGTTTCAATATCTCAGCTCTGGAAGGGTCTAGAGCCTCAATTTTTGCACCCAGGTCCATGTCTCGTGGCCCTCTATCAGAATCCAGAGTTTTGAGAAGATTGGAGAAACTTAATTTTTCACCCCCCGAAAAAAAACGTAAGGGGTAACACTGTCATTTTTTTTTCTGGTCAAAATTTTAAGTATCAATATCTCAGCTCTGGAAGGGTCTAGAGCCTCAATTTTTGCACCCAGGTCCATGTCTCGTGGCCCTCTATCAGAATCCAGAGTTTTGAGAAGATTGGAGAAACTTAATTTTTTCACCCACCGAAAAAAAAACAGAAGGGGTAACACTGTCATTTTTTTTTTCTAGTCAAAAATTTGAAAATTAATATCTCAGCTCTGGAAGAGTCTAGAGCCTCAATTTTTGCACCCAGGTCCATGTCTCGTGGCCCTCTATCAGAATCCAGAGTTTTGAGAAGATTGGAGAAACTTAATTTTTCACCCCCCGAAAAAAATCGTAAGGGGTAACACTGTCATTTTTTTTTCTGGTCAAAACTTTAAGTTTCAATATCTCAGCTCTGGAAGGGTCTAGAGCCTCAATTTTTGCACCCAGGTTCATGTCTCGTGGCCCTCTATCAGAATCCAGAGTTTTGAGAAGATTGGAGAAAATTAATTTTTCAACCCCCGAAAAAAAAACATAAGGGGTAACACTGTCATTTTTTTTTCTAGTCAAAATTTTGAATTTCAATATCTCAGCTCTGGAAGGGTCTAGAGCCTCAATTTTTGCACCCAGGTGCATATATCGTGGCCCTCTATCAGAATCCAGAGTTTTGAGAAGATTGGAGAAACTTAATTTTTCACCCCCCGAAAAAAAACATAAGGGGTAACACTGTCATTTTTTTTTTCTGGTCAAAACTTTAAGTTTCAATATATCAGCTCTGGAAGGGTCTAGAGCCTCAATTTTTGCACCCAGGTCCATGTCTCGTGGCCCTCTATCAGAATCCAGAGTTTTGAGAAGATCGGAGAAACTTAATTTTTCACCCCCCGAAAAAAAACGTAAGGGGTAACACTGTCATTTTTTTTTTCTGGTCAAAACTTTAAGTTTCAATATCTCAGCTCTGGAAGGGTCTAGAGCCTCAATTTTTGCACCCAGGTTCATGTCTCGTGGCCCTCTATCAGAATCCAGAGTTTTGAGAAGATTGGAGAAACTTAATTTTTCACCCCCCTTAAAAAAACGTAAGGGGTAACACTGTCATTTTTTTTTCTGGTCAAAACTTTAAGTTTCAATATCTCAGCTCTGGAAGGGTCTAGAGCCTCAATTTTTGCACCCAGGTCCATGTCTCGTGGCCCTCTATCAGAATCCAGAGTTTTGAGAAGATTGGAGAAACTTAATTTTTCACCCCCCGAAAAAAAACATAAGGGGTAACACTGTCATTTTTTTTTTCTGGTCAAAACTTTAAGTTTCAATATCTCAGCTCTGGAAGGGTCTAGAGGCTCAATTTTTGCACCCAGGTTCATGTCTCGTGGCCCTCTATCAGAATCCAGAGTTTTGAGAAGATTGGAGAAAATTAATTTTTCACCCCCCGAAAAAAAACATAAGGGGTAACACTGTCATTTTTTTTTCTAGTCAAAATTTAGAATTTCAATATCTCAGCTCTGGAAGAGTCTAGAGCCTCAATTTTTGCACCCAGGTCCATGTCTCGTGGCCCTCTATCAGAATCCAGAGTTTTGAGAAGATTGGAGAAACTTAATTTTTCACCCCCGAAAAAAAAAACATAAGGGGTAACACTGTCATTTTTTTTTTCTAGTCAAAAATTTGAATATTAATATCTCAGCTCTGGAAGAGTCTAGAGCCTCAATTTTTGCACCCAGGTCCATGTCTCGTGGCCCTCTATCAGAATCCAGAGTTTTGAGAAGATCGGAGAAACTTAATTTTTCACCCCCCGAAAAAAAAAACATAAGGGGTAACACTGTCATTTTTTTTTTTCTGGTCAAAACTTTAAGTTTCAATATCTCAGCTCTGGAAGGGTCTAGAGCCTCAATTTTTGCACCCAGGTGCATATCTCGTGGCCCTCTATCAGAATCCAGAGTTTTGAGAAGATTGGAGAAACTTAATTTTTCACCCCCCGAAAAAAAACATAAGGGGTAACACTGTCATTTTTTTTTCCTGGTCAAAACTTTAATTTTCAATATCTCAGCTCTGGAAGGGTCTAGAGCTTTAATTTTTGCACCCAGGTTCATGTCTCGTGGCCCTCTATCAGAATCCAGAGTTTTGAGAAGATTGGAGAAAATTAATTTTTCAACCCCCGAAAAAAAACATAAGGGGTAACACTGTCATTTTTTTTTCTAGTCAAAATTTTGAATTTCAATATCTCAGCTCTGGAAAAGTCTAGAGCCTCAATTTTTGCACCCAGGTCCATGTCTCGTGGCCCTCTATCAGAATCCAGAGTTTTGAGAAGATTGGAGAAAATTAATTTTTCAACCCCCGAAAAAAAACATAAGGGGTAACACTGTCATTTTTTTTCTAGTCAAAAATTTGAATATTAATATCTCAGCTCTGGAAGAGTCTAGAGCCTCAATTTTTGCACCCATGTCCATGTCTCGTGGCCCTCTATCAGAATCCAGAGTTTTGAGAAGATCGGAGAAACTTAATTTTTCACCCCCCGGAAAAAAACATAAGGGGTAACACTGTCATTTTTTTTTTCTGGTCAAAACTTTAAGTTTCAATATCTCAGCTCTGGAAGGGTCTAGAGCCTCAATTTTTGCACCCAGGTGCATATCTCGTGGCCCTCTATCAGAATCCAGAGTTTTGAGAAGATTGGAGAAACTTAATTTTTCACCCCCCGAAAAAAAACATAAGGGGTAACACTGTCATTTTTTTTTTCTGGTCAAAAATTTAAGTTTCAATATCTCAGCTCTGGAAGGGTCTAGAGCCTCAATTTTTGCACCCAGGTCCATGTCTCGTGGCCCTCTATCAGAATCCAGAGTTTTGAGAAGATCGGAGAAACTTAATTTTTCACCCCCCGAAAAAAAACGTAAGGGGTAACACTGTCATTTTTTTTTTCTGGTCAAAACTTTAAGTTTCAATATCTCAGCTCTGGAAGGGTCTAGAGCCTCAATTTTTGCACCCAGGTTCATGTCTCGTGGCCCTCTATCAGAATCCAGAGTTTTGAGAAGATTGGAGAAACTTAATTTTTCACCCCCCGAAAAAAAACGTAAGGGGTAACACTGTCATTTTTTTTTTCTGGTCAAAACTTTAAGTTTCAATATCTCAGCTCTGGAAGGGTCTAGAGCCTCAATTTTTACACCCAGGTCCATGTCTCGTGGCCCTCTATCAGAATCCAGAGTTTTGAGAAGATTGGAGAAACTTAATTTTTCACCCCCCGAAAAAAAACGTAAGGGGTAACACTGTCATTTTTT
The DNA here is from genome assembly GCA_038021265.1 of Cyprinella venusta. Taxonomy (NCBI): domain Eukaryota; kingdom Metazoa; phylum Chordata; class Actinopteri; order Cypriniformes; family Leuciscidae; genus Cyprinella; species Cyprinella venusta. Next base: position 29,444,589 of record CM075864.1, read on the forward strand.
TTTCTGGTCAAAACTTTAAGTTTCAATATCTCAGCTCTGGAAGGGTCTAGAGCCTCAATTTTTGCACCCAGGTCCATGTCTCGTGGCCCTCTATCAGAATCCAGAGTTTTGAGAAGATTGGAGAAACTTGATTTTTCACCCGCCGAAAAAAAACATAAGGGGTAACACTGTCATTTTTTTTTCTAGTCAAAATTTAGAATTTCAATATCTCAGCTCTGGAAGAGTCTAGAGCCTCAATTTTTGCACCCAGGTCCATGTCTCGTGGCCCTCTATCAGAATCCAGAGTTTTGAGAAGATTGGAGAAACTTAATTTTTCACCCCCCGAAAAAAAACATAAGGGGTAACACTGTCATTTTTTTTTTCTGGTCAAAACTTTAAGTTTCAATATCTCAGCTCTGGAAGGGTCTAGAGCCTCAATTTTTGCACCCAGGTCCATGTCTCGTGGCCCTCTATCAAAATCCAGAGTTTTGAGAAGTTTGGAGAAAATTAATTTTTCACCCCCCGAAAAAAAACATAAGGGGTAACACTGTCATTTTTTTTTCTAGTCAAAATTTAGAATTTCAATATCTCAGCTCTGGAAGAGTCTAGAGCCTCAATTTTTGCACCCAGGTCCATGTCTCGTGGCCCTCTATCAGAATCCAGAGTTTTGAGAAGATTGGAGAAACTTAATTTTTCACCCCCCGAAAAAAAACATAAGGGGTAACACTGTCATTTTTTTTTTCTAGTCAAAAATTTGAATATTAATATCTCAGCTCTGGAAGAGTCTAGAGCCTCAATTTTTGCACCCAGGTCCATGTCTCGTGGCCCTCTATCAGAATCCAGAGTTTTGAGAAGATCGGAGAAACTTAATTTTTCACCCCCCGAAAAAAAACATAAGGGGTAACACTGTCATTTTTTTTTTTCTGGTCAAAACTTTAAGTTTCAATATCTCAGCTCTGGAAGGGTCTAGAGCCTCAATTTTTGCACCCAGGTGCATATCTCGTGGCCCTCTATCAGAATCCAGAGATTTGAGAAGATTGGAGAAACTTAATTTTTCACCCCCCGAAAAAAAACATAAGGGGTAACACTGTCATTTTTTTTTTTCTGGTCAAAACTTTAAGTTTCAATATCTCAGCTCTGGAAGGGTCTAGAGCCTCAATTTTTGCACCCAGGTCCATGTCTCGTGGCCCTCTATCAGAATCCAGAGTTTTGAGAAGATCGGAGAAACTTAATTTTTCACCCCCCGAAAAAAAAACGTAAGGGGTAACACTGTCATTTTTTTTTCTGGTCAAAACTTTAAGTTTCAATATCTCAGCTCTGAAAGGGTCTAGAGCCTCAATTTTTGCACCCAGGTTCATGTCTCGTGGCCCTCTATCAGAATCCAGAGTTTTGAGAAGATTGGAGAAACTTAATTTTTCACCCCCCGAAAAAAAACGTAAGGGGTAACACTGTCATTTTTTTTTTTCTGGTCAAAACTTTAAGTTTCAATATCTCAGCTCTGGAAGGGTCTAGAGCCTCAATTTTTGCACCCAGGTCCATGTCTCGTGGCCCTCTATCAGAATCCAGAGTTTTGAGAAGATTGGAGAAACTTAATTTTTCACCCCCCGAAAAAAAACATAAGGGGTAACACTGTCATTTTTTTTTTCTGGTCAAAACTTTAAGTTTCAATATCTCAGCTCTGGAAGGGTCTAGAGGCTCAATTTTTGCACCCAGGTTCATGTCTCGTGGCCCTCTATCAGAATCCAGAGTTTTGAGAAGATTGGAGAAAATTAATTTTTCACCCCCCGAAAAAAAACATAAGGGGTAACACTGTCATTTTTTTTCTAGTCAAAATTTAGAATTTCAATATCTCAGCTCTGGAAGAGTCTAGAGCCTCAATTTTTGCACCCAGGTCCATGTCTCGTGGCCCTCTATCAGAATCCAGAGTTTTGAGAAGATTGGAGAAACTTAATTTTTCACCCCCCGAAAGAAAACATAAGGGGTAACACTGTCATTTTTTTTCTAGTCAAAAATTTGAATATTAATATCTCAGCTCTGGAAGAGTCTAGAGCCTCAATTTTTGCACCCAGGTCCATGTCTCGTGGCCCTCTATCAGAATCCAGAGTTTTGAGAAGATCGGAGAAACTTAATTTTTCACCCCCCGAAAAAAAACATAAGGGGTAACACTGTCATTTTTTTTTTTCTGGTCAAAACTTTAAGTTTCAATATCTCAGCTCTGGAAGGGTCTAGAGCCTCAATTTTTGCACCCAGGTTCATGTCTCGTGGCCCTCTATCATAATCCAGAGTTTTGAGATGATTGGAGAAACTTAATTTTTCACCCCCCGAAAAAAAAACGTAAGGGGTAACACTGTCATTTTTTTTTTTCTGGTCAAAATTTTAAGTATCAATATCTCAGCTCTGGAAGGGTCTAGAGCCTCAATTTTTGCACCCAGGTCCATGTCTCGTGGCCCTCTATCAGAATCCAGAGTTTTGAGAAGATTGGAGAAACTTAATTTTTCACCCCCCGAAAAAAAAACAGAAGGGGTAACACTGTCATTTTTTTTTCTAGTCAAAAATTTGAAAATTAATATCTCAGCTCTGGAAGAGTCTAGAGCCTCAATTTTTGCACCCAGGTCCATGTCTCGTGGCCCTCTATCAGAATCCAGAGTTTTGAGAAGATTGGAGAAACTTAATTTTTCACCCCCCGAAAAAAATCGTAAGGGGTAACACTGTCATTTTTTTTTTTCTGGTCAAAACTTTAAGTTTCAATATCTCAGCTCTGGAAGGGTCTAGAGCCTCAATTTTTGCACCCAGGTTCATGTCTCGTGGCCCTCTATCAGAATCCAGAGTTTTGAGAAGATTGGAGAAAATTAATTTTTCAACCCCCGAAAAAAAACATAAGGGGTAACACTGTCATTTTTTTTTCTAGTCAAAATTTTGAATTTCAATATCTCAGCTCTGGAAGGGTCTAGAGCCTCAATTTTTGCACCCAGGTGCATATATTGTGGCCCTCTATCAGAATCCAGAGTTTTGAGAAGATTGGAGAAACTTAATTTTTCACCCCCCGAAAAAAAACATAAGGGGTAACACTGTCATTTTTTTTTCTGGTCAAAACTTTAAGTTTCAATATATCAGCTCTGGAAGGGTCTAGAGCCTCAATTTTTGCACCCAGGTCCATGTCTCGTGGCCCTCTATCAGAATCCAGAGTTTTGAGAAGATCGGAGAAACTTAATTTTTCACCCCCCGAAAAAAAAAACGTAAGGGGTAACACTGTCATTTTTTTTTCTGGTCAAAACTTTAAGTTTCAATATCTCAGCTCTGGAAGGGTCTAGAGCCTCAATTTTTGCACCCAGGTTCATGTCTCGTGGCCCTCTATCAGAATCCAGAGTTTTGAGAAGATTGGAGAAACTTAATTTTTCACCCCCCGAAAAAAAACGTAAGGGGTAACACTGTCATTTTTTTTTTCTGGTCAAAACTTTAAGTTTCAATATATCAGTTCTGGAAGGGTCTAGAGCCTCAATTTTTGCACCCAGGTCCATGTCTCGTGGCCCTCTATCAGAATCCAGAGTTTTGAGAAGATTGGAGAAACTTAATTTTTCACCCCCCGAAAAAAAACATAAGGGGTAACACTGTCATTTTTTTTTTCTGGTCAAAACTTTAAGTTTCAATATCTCAGCTCTGGAAGGGTCTAGAGCCTCAATTTTTGCACCCAGGTCCATGTCTCGTGGCCCTCTATCAGAATCCAGAGTTTTGAGAAGATTGGAGAAACTTAATTTTTCACCCCCCGAAAAAAAACGTAAGGGGTAACACTGTCATTTTTTTTTTTCTGGTCAAAATTTTAAGTATCAATATCTCAGCTCTGGAAGGGTCTAGAGCCTCAATTTTTGCACCCAGGTCCATGTCTCGTGGCCCTCTATCAGAATCCAGAGTTTTGAGAAGATTGGAGAAACTTAATTTTTCACCCCCCGAAAAAAAAACATAAGGGGTAACACTGTCATTTTTTTTTTCTAGTCAAAATTTTGAATTTCAATATCTCAGCTCTGGAAGAGTCTAGAGCCTCAATTTTTGCACCCAGGTCCATGTCTCGTGGCCCTCTATCAGAATCCAGAGTTTTGAGAAGATTGGAGAAATTTAATTTTTCACCCCCCGAAAAAAAACATAAGGGGTAACACTGTCATTTTTTTTTCTGGTCAAAACTTTACGTTTCAATATCTCAGCTCTGGAAGGGTCTAGAGCCTCAATTTTTGCACCCAGGTCCATGTCTCGTGGCCCTCTATCAGAATCCAGAGTTTTGAGAAGATTGGAGAAACTTAATTTTTCACCCCCCGAAAAAAAACATAAGGGGTAACACTGTCATTTTTTTTTCTGGTCAAAACTTTAAGTTTCAATATCTCAGCTCTGGAAGGGTCTAGAGCCTCAATTTTTGCACCCAGGTCCATGTCTCGTGGCCCTCTATCAGAATCCAGAGTTTTGAGAAGATTGGAGAAACTTAATTTTTCACCCCCCGAAAAAAAACGTAAGGGGTAACACTGTCATTTTTTTTTCTGGTCAAAATTTTAAGTATCAATATCTCAGCTCTGGAAGGGTCTAGAGCCTCAATTTTTGCACCCAGGTCCATGTCTCGTGGCCCTCTATCAGAATCCAGAGTTTTGAGAAGATTGGAGAAACTTAATTTTTTCACCCACCGAAAAAAAAACAGAAGGGGTAACACTGTCATTTTTTTTTTCTAGTCAAAAATTTGAAAATTAATATCTCAGCTCTGGAAGAGTCTAGAGCCTCAATTTTTGCACCCAGGTCCATGTCTCGTGGCCCTCTATCAGAATCCAGAGTTTTGAGAAGATTGGAGAAACTTAATTTTTCACCCCCCGAAAAAAATCGTAAGGGGTAACACTGTCATTTTTTTTTCTGGTCAAAACTTTAAGTTTCAATATCTCAGCTCTGGAAGGGTCTAGAGCCTCAATTTTTGCACCCAGGTTCATGTCTCGTGGCCCTCTATCAGAATCCAGAGTTTTGAGAAGATTGGAGAAAATTAATTTTTCAACCCCCGAAAAAAAAACATAAGGGGTAACACTGTCATTTTTTTTTCTAGTCAAAATTTTGAATTTCAATATCTCAGCTCTGGAAGGGTCTAGAGCCTCAATTTTTGCACCCAGGTGCATATATCGTGGCCCTCTATCAGAATCCAGAGTTTTGAGAAGATTGGAGAAACTTAATTTTTCACCCCCCGAAAAAAAACATAAGGGGTAACACTGTCATTTTTTTTTTCTGGTCAAAACTTTAAGTTTCAATATATCAGCTCTGGAAGGGTCTAGAGCCTCAATTTTTGCACCCAGGTCCATGTCTCGTGGCCCTCTATCAGAATCCAGAGTTTTGAGAAGATCGGAGAAACTTAATTTTTCACCCCCCGAAAAAAAACGTAAGGGGTAACACTGTCATTTTTTTTTTCTGGTCAAAACTTTAAGTTTCAATATCTCAGCTCTGGAAGGGTCTAGAGCCTCAATTTTTGCACCCAGGTTCATGTCTCGTGGCCCTCTATCAGAATCCAGAGTTTTGAGAAGATTGGAGAAACTTAATTTTTCACCCCCCTTAAAAAAACGTAAGGGGTAACACTGTCATTTTTTTTTTCTGGTCAAAACTTTAAGTTTCAATATCTCAGCTCTGGAAGGGTCTAGAGCCTCAATTTTTGCACCCAGGTCCATGTCTCGTGGCCCTCTATCAGAATCCAGAGTTTTGAGAAGATTGGAGAAACTTAATTTTTCACCCCCCGAAAAAAAACATAAGGGGTAACACTGTCATTTTTTTTTTCTGGTCAAAACTTTAAGTTTCAATATCTCAGCTCTGGAAGGGTCTAGAGGCTCAATTTTTGCACCCAGGTTCATGTCTCGTGGCCCTCTATCAGAATCCAGAGTTTTGAGAAGATTGGAGAAAATTAATTTTTCACCCCCCGAAAAAAAACATAAGGGGTAACACTGTCATTTTTTTTTCTAGTCAAAATTTAGAATTTCAATATCTCAGCTCTGGAAGAGTCTAGAGCCTCAATTTTTGCACCCAGGTCCATGTCTCGTGGCCCTCTATCAGAATCCAGAGTTTTGAGAAGATTGGAGAAACTTAATTTTTCACCCCCGAAAAAAAAAACATAAGGGGTAACACTGTCATTTTTTTTTTCTAGTCAAAAATTTGAATATTAATATCTCAGCTCTGGAAGAGTCTAGAGCCTCAATTTTTGCACCCAGGTCCATGTCTCGTGGCCCTCTATCAGAATCCAGAGTTTTGAGAAGATCGGAGAAACTTAATTTTTCACCCCCCGAAAAAAAAAACATAAGGGGTAACACTGTCATTTTTTTTTTTCTGGTCAAAACTTTAAGTTTCAATATCTCAGCTCTGGAAGGGTCTAGAGCCTCAATTTTTGCACCCAGGTGCATATCTCGTGGCCCTCTATCAGAATCCAGAGTTTTGAGAAGATTGGAGAAACTTAATTTTTCACCCCCCGAAAAAAAACATAAGGGGTAACACTGTCATTTTTTTTTCCTGGTCAAAACTTTAATTTTCAATATCTCAGCTCTGGAAGGGTCTAGAGCTTTAATTTTTGCACCCAGGTTCATGTCTCGTGGCCCTCTATCAGAATCCAGAGTTTTGAGAAGATTGGAGAAAATTAATTTTTCAACCCCCGAAAAAAAACATAAGGGGTAACACTGTCATTTTTTTTTCTAGTCAAAATTTTGAATTTCAATATCTCAGCTCTGGAAAAGTCTAGAGCCTCAATTTTTGCACCCAGGTCCATGTCTCGTGGCCCTCTATCAGAATCCAGAGTTTTGAGAAGATTGGAGAAAATTAATTTTTCAACCCCCGAAAAAAAACATAAGGGGTAACACTGTCATTTTTTTTCTAGTCAAAAATTTGAATATTAATATCTCAGCTCTGGAAGAGTCTAGAGCCTCAATTTTTGCACCCATGTCCATGTCTCGTGGCCCTCTATCAGAATCCAGAGTTTTGAGAAGATCGGAGAAACTTAATTTTTCACCCCCCGGAAAAAAACATAAGGGGTAACACTGTCATTTTTTTTTTCTGGTCAAAACTTTAAGTTTCAATATCTCAGCTCTGGAAGGGTCTAGAGCCTCAATTTTTGCACCCAGGTGCATATCTCGTGGCCCTCTATCAGAATCCAGAGTTTTGAGAAGATTGGAGAAACTTAATTTTTCACCCCCCGAAAAAAAACATAAGGGGTAACACTGTCATTTTTTTTTTCTGGTCAAAAATTTAAGTTTCAATATCTCAGCTCTGGAAGGGTCTAGAGCCTCAATTTTTGCACCCAGGTCCATGTCTCGTGGCCCTCTATCAGAATCCAGAGTTTTGAGAAGATCGGAGAAACTTAATTTTTCACCCCCCGAAAAAAAACGTAAGGGGTAACACTGTCATTTTTTTTTTCTGGTCAAAACTTTAAGTTTCAATATCTCAGCTCTGGAAGGGTCTAGAGCCTCAATTTTTGCACCCAGGTTCATGTCTCGTGGCCCTCTATCAGAATCCAGAGTTTTGAGAAGATTGGAGAAACTTAATTTTTCACCCCCCGAAAAAAAACGTAAGGGGTAACACTGTCATTTTTTTTTTCTGGTCAAAACTTTAAGTTTCAATATCTCAGCTCTGGAAGGGTCTAGAGCCTCAATTTTTGCACCCAGGTCCATGTCTCGTGGCCCTCTATCAGAATCCAGAGTTTTGAGAAGATTGGAGAAACTTAATTTTTCACCCCCCGAAAAAAAAAACATAAGGGGTAACACTGTCATTTTTTTTTCTGGTCAAAACTTTAAGTTTCAATATCTCAGCTCTGGAAGGGTCTAGAGGCTCAATTTTTGCACCCAGGTTCATGTCTCGTGGCCCTCTATCAGAATCCAGAGTTTTGAGAAGTTTGGAGAAAATTAATTTTTCACCCCCCGAAAAAAAACATAAGGGGTAACACTGTCATTTTTTTTTTCTAGTCAAAATTTAGAATTTCAATATCTCAGCTCTGGAAGAGTCTAGAGCCTCAATTTTTGCACCCAGGTCCATGTCTCGTGGCCCTCTATCAGAATCCAGAGTTTTGAGAAGATTGGAGAAACTTAATTTTTCACCCCCCGAAAAAAAACATAAGGGGTAACACTGTCATTTTTTTTTTCTAGTCAAAACTTTAAGTTTCAATATCTCAGCTCTGGAAGGGTCTAGAGCCTCAATTTTTGCACCCAGGTCCATGTCTCGTGGCCCTCTATCAGAATCCAGAGATTTGAGAAGATTGGAGAAACTTAATTTTTCACCCCCCGAAAAAAAACATAAGGGGTAACACTGTCATTTTTTTTTCTGGTCAAAACTTTAAGTTTCAATATCTCAGCTCTGGAAGGGTCTAGAGCCTCAATTTTTGCACCCAGGTGCATATCTCGTGGCCCTCTATCAGAATCCAGAGTTTTGAGAAGATCGGAGAAACTTAATTTTTCACCCCCCGAAAAAAAACGTAAGGGGTAACACTGTCATTTTTTTTTCTGGTCAAAACTTTAAGTTTCAATATCTCAGCTCTGGAAGGGTCTAGAGCCTCAATTTTTGCACCCAGGTTCATGTCTCGTGGCCCTCTATCAGAATCCAGAGTTTTGAGAAGATTGGAGAAACTTAATTTTTCACCCCCCGAAAAAAAACGTAAGGGGTAACACTGTCATTTTTTTTTCTGGTCAAAACTTTAAGTTTCAATATCTCAGCTCTGGAAGGGTCTAGAGCCTCAATTTTTGCACCCAGGTCCATGTCTCGTGGCCCTCTATCAGAATCCAGAGTTTTGAGAAGATTGGAGAAACTTGATTTTTCACCCCCCGAAAAAAAACATAAGGGGTAACACTGTCATTTTTTTTTCTAGTCAAAATTTAGAATTTCAATATCTCAGCTCTGGAAGAGTCTAGAGCCTCAATTTTTGCACCCAGGTCCATGTCTCGTGGCCCTCTATCAGAATCCAGAGTTTTGAGAAGATTGGAGAAACTTAATTTTTCACCCCCCGAAAAAAAACATAAGGGGTAACACTGTCATTTTTTTTTCTGGTCAAAACTTTAAGTTTCAATATCTCAGCTCTGGAAGGGTCTAGAGCCTCAATTTTTGCACCCAGGTCCATGTCTCGTGGCCCTCTATCAAAATCCAGAGTTTTGAGAAGTTTGGAGAAAATTAATTTTTCACCCCCCGAAAAAAAAACATAAGGGGTAACACTGTCATTTTTTTTCCTAGTCAAAATTTAGAATTTCAATATCTCAGCTCTGGAAGAGTCTAGAGCCTCAATTTTTGCACCCAGGTCCATGTCTCGTGGCCCTCTATCAGAATCCAGAGTTTTGAGAAGATTGGAGAAACTTAATTTCCCCCCCCCCCCCCCCCCCCGAAAAAAAAACATAAGGGGTAACACTGTCATTTTTTTTTTCTAGTCAAAAATTTGAATATTAATATCTCAGCTCTGGAAGAGTCTAGAGCCTCAATTTTTGCACCCAGGTCCATGTCTCGTGGCCCTCTATCAGAATCCAGAGTTTTGAGAAGATCGGAGAAACTTAATTTTTCACCCCCCGAAAAAAAACATAAGGGGTAACACTGTCATTTTTTTTTTCTGGTCAAAACTTTAAGTTTCAATATCTCAGCTCTGGAAGGGTCTAGAGCCTCAATTTTTGCACCCAGGTGCATATCTCGTGGCCCTCTATCAGAATCCAGAGATTTGAGAAGATTGGAGAAACTTAATTTTTCACCCCCCGAAAAAAAACATAAGGGGTAACACTGTCATTTTTTTTTTTCTGGTCAAAACTTTAAGTTTCAATATCTCAGCTCTGGAAGGGTCTAGAGCCTCAATTTTTGCACCCAGGTCCATGTCTCGTGGCCCTCTATCAGAATCCAGAGTTTTGAGAAGATCGGAGAAACTTAATTTTTCACCCCCCGAAAAAAAAACGTAAGGGGTAACACTGTCATTTTTTTTTCTGGTCAAAACTTTAAGTTTCAATATCTCAGCTCTGAAAGGGTCTAGAGCCTCAATTTTTGCACCCAGGTTCATGTCTCGTGGCCCTCTATCAGAATCCAGAGTTTTGAGAAGATTGGAGAAACTTAATTTTTCACCCCCCGAAAAAAACGTAAGGGGTAACACTGTCATTTTTTTTTTTCTGGTCAAAACTTTAAGTTTCAATATCTCAGCTCTGGAAGGGTCTAGAGCCTCAATTTTTGCACCCAGGTCCATGTCTCGTGGCCCTCTATCAGAATCCAGAGTTTTGAGAAGATTGGAGAAACTTAATTTTTCACCCCCCGAAAAAAAACATAAGGGGTAACACTGTCATTTTTTTTTTCTGGTCAAAACTTTAAGTTTCAATATCTCAGCTCTGGAAGGGTCTAGAGGCTCAATTTTTGCACCCAGGTTCATGTCTCGTGGCCCTCTATCAGAATCCAGAGTTTTGAGAAGATTGGAGAAAATTAATTTTTCACCCCCCGAAAAAAAACATAAGGGGTAACACTGTAATTTTTTTTCTAGTCAAAATTTAGAATTTCAATATCTCAGCTCTGGAAGAGTCTAGAGCCTCAATTTTTGCACCCAGGTCCATGTCTCGTGGCCCTCTATCAGAATCCAGAGTTTTGAGAAGATTGGAGAAACTTAATTTTTCACCCCCCGAAAGAAAACATAAGGGGTAACACTGTCATTTTTTTTTTCTGGTCAAAAATTTGAATATTAATATCTCAGCTCTGGAAGAGTCTAGAGCCTCAATTTTTGCACCCAGGTCCATGTCTCGTGGCCCTCTATCAGAATCCAGAGTTTTGAGAAGATCGGAGAAACTTAATTTTTCACCCCCCGAAAAAAAACATAAGGGGTAACACTGTCATTTTTTTTTTTTCTGGTCAAAACTTTAAGTTTCAATATCTCAGCTCTGGAAGGGTCTAGAGCCTCAATTTTTGCACCCAGGTCCATGTCTCGTGGCCCTCTATCAGAATCCAGAGTTTTGAGAAGATCGGAGAAACTTAATTTTTCACCCCCCGAAAAAAAACGTAAGGGGTAACACTGTAATTTTTTTTTCTGGTCAAAACTTTAAGTTTCAATATCTCAGCTCTGGAAGGGTCTAGAGCCTCAATTTTTGCACCCAGGTTCATGTCTCGTGGCCCTCTATCAGAATCCAGAGTTTTGAGAAGATTGGAGAAACTTAATTTTTCACCCCCCGAAAAAAAACGTAAGGGGTAACACTGTCATTTTTTTTTCTGGTCAAAACTTTAAGTTTCAATATCTCAGCTCTGGAAGGGTCTAGAGCCTCAATTTTTGCACCCAGGTCCATGTCTCGTGGCCCTCTATCAGAATCCAGAGTTTTGAGAAGATTGGAGAAACTTGATTTTTCACCCGCCGAAAAAAAACATAAGGGGTAACACTGTCATTTTTTTTTCTAGTCAAAATTTAGAATTTCAATATCTCAGCTCTGGAAGAGTCTAGAGCCTCAATTTTTGCACCCAGGTCCATGTCTCGTGGCCCTCTATCAGAATCCAGAGTTTTGAGAAGATTGGAGAAACTTAATTTTTCACCCCCCGAAAAAAAACATAAGGGGTAACACTGTCATTTTTTTTTTCTAGTCAAAAATTTGAATATTAATATCTCAGCTCTGGAAGAGTCTAGAGCCTCAATTTTTGCACCCAGGTCCATGTCTCGTGGCCCTCTATCAGAATCCAGAGTTTTGAGAAGATCGGAGAAACTTAATTTTTCACCCCCCGAAAAAAAACATAAGGGGTAACACTGTCATTTTTTTTTTCTGGTCAAAACTTTAAGTTTCAATATCTCAGCTCTGGAAGGGTCTAGAGCCTCAATTTTTGCACCCAGGTGCATATCTCGTGGCCCTCTATCAGAATCCAGAGATTTGAGAAGATTGGAGAAACTTAATTTTTCACCCCCCGAAAAAAAACATAAGGGGTAACACTGTCATTTTTTTTTTCTGGTCAAAACTTTAAGTTTCAATATCTCAGCTCTGGAAGGGTCTAGAGCCTCAATTTTTGCACCCAGGTCCATGTCTCGTGGCCCTCTATCAGAATCCAGAGTTTTGAGAAGATCGGAGAAACTTAATTTTTCACCCCCCGAAAAAAAAACGTAAGGGGTAACACTGTCATTTTTTTTTTCTGGTCAAAACTTTAAGTTTCAATATCTCAGCTCTGAAAGGGTCTAGAGCCTCAATTTTTGCACCCAGGTTCATGTCTCGTGGCCCTCTATCAGAATCCAGAGTTTTGAGAAGATTGGAGAAACTTAATTTTTCACCCCCCGAAAAAAAACGTAAGGGGTAACACTGTCATTTTTTTTTTTTTTCTGGTCAAAACTTTAAGTTTCAATATCTCAGCTCTGGAAGGGTCTAGAGCCTCAATTTTTGCACCCAGGTCCATGTCTCGTGGCCCTCTATCAGAATCCAAAGTTTTGAGAAGATTGGAGAAACTTAATTTTTCACCCCCCGAAAAAAAACATAAGGGGTAACACTGTCATTTTTTTTTTCTGGTCAAAACTTTAAGTTTCAATATCTCAGCTCTGGAAGGGTCTAGAGGCTCAATTTTTGCACCCAGGTTCATGTCTCGTGGCCCTCTATCAGAATCCAGAGTTTTGAGAAGATTGGAGAAAATTAATTTTTCACCCCCCGAAAAAAAACATAAGGGGTAACACTGTCATTTTTTTTCTAGTCAAAATTTAGAATTTCAATATCTCAGCTCTGGAAGAGTCTAGAGCCTCAATTTTTGCACCCAGGTCCATGTCTCGTGGCCCTCTATCAGAATCCAGAGTTTTGAGAAGATTGGAGAAACTTAATTTTTCACCCCCCGAAAGAAAACATAAGGGGTAACACTGTCATTTTTTTTTTCTAGTCAAAAATTTGAATATTAATATCTCAGCTCTGGAAGAGTCTAGAGCCTCAATTTTTGCACCCAGGTCCATGTCTCGTGGCCCTCTATCAGAATCCAGAGTTTTGAGAAGATCGGAGAAACTTAATTTTTCACCCCCCGAAAAAAAACATAAGGGGTAACACTGTCATTTTTTTTTTTCTGGTCAAAACTTTAAGTTTCAATATCTCAGCTCTGGAAGGGTCTAGAGCCTCAATTTTTGCACCCAGGTTCATGTCTCGTGGCCCTCTATCATAATCCAGAGTTTTGAGAAGATTGGAGAAACTTAATTTTTCACCCCCCGAAAAAAAAACGTAAGGGGTAACACTGTCATTTTTTTTTTCTGGTCAAAATTTTAAGTATCAATATCTCAGCTCTGGAAGGGTCTAGAGCCTCAATTTTTGCACCCAGGTCCATGTCTCGTGGCCCTCTATCAGAATCCAGAGTTTTGAGAAGATTGGAGAAACTTAATTTTTCACCCCCCGAAAAAAAAACAGAAGGGGTAACACTGTCATTTTTTTTTTCTAGTCAAAAATTTGAAAATTAATATCTCAGCTCTGGAAGAGTCTAGAGCCTCAATTTTTGCACCCAGGTCCATGTCTCGTGGCCCTCTATCAGAATCCAGAGTTTTGAGAAGATTGGAGAAACTTAATTTTTCACCCCCCGAAAAAAATCGTAAGGGGTAACACTGTCATTTTTTTTTTTCTGGTCAAAACTTTAAGTTTCAATATCTCAGCTCTGGAAGGGTCTAGAGCCTCAATTTTTGCACCCAGGTTCATGTCTCGTGGCCCTCTATCAGAATCCAGAGTTTTGAGAAGATTGGAGAAAATTAATTTTTCAACCCCCGAAAAAAAACATAAGGGGTAACACTGTCATTTTTTTTTCTAGTCAAAATTTTGAATTTCAATATCTCAGCTCTGGAAGGGTCTAGAGCCTCAATTTTTGCACCCAGGTGCATATATCGTGGCCCTCTATCAGAATCCAGAGTTTTGAGAAGATTGGAGAAACTTAATTTTTCACCCCCCGAAAAAAAACATAAGGGGTAACACTGTCATTTTTTTTTCTGGTCAAAACTTTAAGTTTCAATATATCAGCTCTGGAAGGGTCTAGAGCCTCAATTTTTGCACCCAGGTCCATGTCTCGTGGCCCTCTATCAGAATCCAGAGTTTTGAGAAGATCGGAGAAACTTAATTTTTCACCCCCCGAAAAAAAAAACGTAAGGGGTAACACTGTCATTTTTTTTTCTGGTCAAAACTTTAAGTTTCAATATCTCAGCTCTGGAAGGGTCTAGAGCCTCAATTTTTGCACCCAGGTTCATGTCTCGTGGCCCTCTATCAGAATCCAGAGTTTTGAGAAGATTGGAGAAACTTAATTTTTCACCCCCCGAAAAAAAACGTAAGGGGTAACACTGTCATTTTTTTTTCTGGTCAAAACTTTAAGTTTCAATATATCAGTTCTGGAAGGGTCTAGAGCCTCAATTTTTGCACCCAGGTCCATGTCTCGTGGCCCTCTATCAGAATCCAGAGTTTTGAGAAGATTGGAGAAACTTAATTTTTCACCCCCCGAAAAAAAACATAAGGGGTAACACTGTCATTTTTTTTTTCTGGTCAAAACTTTAAGTTTCAATATCTCAGCTCTGGAAGGGTCTAGAGCCTCAATTTTTGCACCCAGGTCCATGTCTCGTGGCCCTCTATCAGAATCCAGAGTTTTGAGAAGATTGGAGAAACTTAATTTTTCACCCCCCGAAAAAAAACGTAAGGGGTAACACTGTCATTTTTTTTTTTCTGGTCAAAATTTTAAGTATCAATATCTCAGCTCTGGAAGGGTCTAGAGCCTCAATTTTTGCACCCAGGTCCATGTCTCGTGGCCCTCTATCAGAATCCAGAGTTTTGAGAAGATTGGAGAAACTTAATTTTTCACCCCCCGAAAAAAAAACATAAGGGGTAACACTGTCATTTTTTTTTTCTAGTCAAAATTTTGAATTTCAATATCTCAGCTCTGGAAGAGTCTAGAGCCTCAATTTTTGCACCCAGGTCCATGTCTCGTGGCCCTCTATCAGAATCCAGAGTTTTGAGAAGATTGGAGAAATTTAATTTTTCACCCCCCGAAAAAAAACATAAGGGGTAACACTGTCATTTTTTTTTCTGGTCAAAACTTTACGTTTCAATATCTCAGCTCTGGAAGGGTCTAGAGCCTCAATTTTTGCACCCAGGTCCATGTCTCGTGGCCCTCTATCAGAATCCAGAGTTTTGAGAAGATTGGAGAAACTTAATTTTTCACCCCCCGAAAAAAAACATAAGGGGTAACACTGTCATTTTTTTTTCTGGTCAAAACTTTAAGTTTCAATATCTCAGCTCTGGAAGGGTCTAGAGCCTCAATTTTTGCACCCAGGTCCATGTCTCGTGGCCCTCTATCAGAATCCAGAGTTTTGAGAAGATTGGAGAAACTTAATTTTTCACCCCCCGAAAAAAAACGTAAGGGGTAACACTGTCATTTTTTTTTCTGGTCAAAATTTTAAGTATCAATATCTCAGCTCTGGAAGGGTCTAGAGCCTCAATTTTTGCACCCAGGTCCATGTCTCGTGGCCCTCTATCAGAATCCAGAGTTTTGAGAAGATTGGAGAAACTTAATTTTTTCACCCCCCGAAAAAAAAACAGAAGGGGTAACACTGTCATTTTTTTTTTCTAGTCAAAAATTTGAAAATTAATATCTCAGCTCTGGAAGAGTCTAGAGCCTCAATTTTTGCACCCAGGTCCATGTCTCGTGGCCCTCTATCAGAATCCAGAGTTTTGAGAAGATTGGAGAAACTTAATTTTTCACCCCCCGAAAAAAATCGTAAGGGGTAACACTGTCATTTTTTTTTCTGGTCAAAACTTTAAGTTTCAATATCTCAGCTCTGGAAGGGTCTAGAGCCTCAATTTTTGCACCCAGGTTCATGTCTCGTGGCCCTCTATCAGAATCCAGAGTTTTGAGAAGATTGGAGAAAATTAATTTTTCAACCCCCGAAAAAAAAACATAAGGGGTAACACTGTCATTTTTTTTTTCTAGTCAAAATTTTGAATTTCAATATCTCAGCTCTGGAAGGGTCTAGAGCCTCAATTTTTGCACCCAGGTGCATATATCGTGGCCCTCTATCAGAATCCAGAGTTTTGAGAAGATTGGAGAAACTTAATTTTTCACCCCCCGAAAAAAAACATAAGGGGTAACACTGTCATTTTTTTTTTCTGGTCAAAACTTTAAGTTTCAATATATCAGCTCTGGAAGGGTCTAGAGCCTCAATTTTTGCACCCAGGTCCATGTCTCGTGGCCCTCTATCAGAATCCAGAGTTTTGAGAAGATCGGAGAAACTTAATTTTTCACCCCCCGAAAAAAAACGTAAGGGGTAACACTGTCATTTTTTTTTTCTGGTCAAAACTTTAAGTTTCAATATCTCAGCTCTGGAAGGGTCTAGAGCCTCAATTTTTGCACCCAGGTTCATGTCTCGTGGCCCTCTATCAGAATCCAGAGTTTTGAGAAGATTGGAGAAACTTAATTTTTCACCCCCCTTAAAAAAACGTAAGGGGTAACACTGTCATTTTTTTTTCTGGTCAAAACTTTAAGTTTCAATATCTCAGCTCTGGAAGGGTCTAGAGCCTCAATTTTTGCACCCAGGTCCATGTCTCGTGGCCCTCTATCAGAATCCAGAGTTTTGAGAAGATTGGAGAAACTTAATTTTTCACCCCCCGAAAAAAAACATAAGGGGTAACACTGTCATTTTTTTTTCTGGTCAAAACTTTAAGTTTCAATATCTCAGCTCTGGAAGGGTCTAGAGGCTCAATTTTTGCACCCAGGTTCATGTCTCGTGGCCCTCTATCAGAATCCAGAGTTTTGAGAAGATTGGAGAAAATTAATTTTTCACCCCCCGAAAAAAAACATAAGGGGTAACACTGTCATTTTTTTTTCTAGTCAAAATTTAGAATTTCAATATCTCAGCTCTGGAAGAGTCTAGAGCCTCAATTTTTGCACCCAGGTCCATGTCTCGTGGCCCTCTATCAGAATCCAGAGTTTTGAGAAGATTGGAGAAACTTAATTTTTCACCCCCCGAAAAAAAAACATAAGGGGTAACACTGTCATTTTTTTTTCTAGTCAAAAATTTGAATATTAATATCTCAGCTCTGGAAGAGTCTAGAGCCTCAATTTTTGCACCCAGGTCCATGTCTCGTGGCCCTCTATCAGAATCCAGAGTTTTGAGAAGATCGGAGAAACTTAATTTTTCACCCCCCGAAAAAAAAACATAAGGGGTAACACTGTCATTTTTTTTTTCTGGTCAAAACTTTAAGTTTCAATATCTCAGCTCTGGAAGGGTCTAGAGCCTCAATTTTTGCACCCAGGTGCATATCTCGTGGCCCTCTATCAGAATCCAGAGTTTTGAGAAGATTGGAGAAACTTAATTTTTCACCCCCCGAAAAAAAACATAAGGGGTAACACTGTCATTTTTTTTTTCTGGTCAAAACTTTAATTTTCAATATCTCAGCTCTGGAAGGGTCTAGAGCTTTAATTTTTGCACCCAGGTTCATGTCTCGTGGCCCTCTATCAGAATCCAGAGTTTTGAGAAGATTGGAGAAAATTAATTTTTCAACCCCCGAAAAAAAACATAAGGGGTAACACTGTCATTTTTTTTTCTAGTCAAAATTTTGAATTTCAATATCTCAGCTCTGGAAAAGTCTAGAGCCTCAATTTTTGCACCCAGGTCCATGTCTCGTGGCCCTCTATCAGAATCCAGAGTTTTGAGAAGATTGGAGAAAATTAATTTTTCAACCCCCGAAAAAAAACATAAGGGGTAACACTGTCATTTTTTTTCTAGTCAAAAATTTGAATATTAATATCTCAGCTCTGGAAGAGTCTAGAGCCTCAATTTTTGCACCCATGTCCATGTCTCGTGGCCCTCTATCAGAATCCAGAGTTTTGAGAAGATCGGAGAAACTTAATTTTTCACCCCCCGGAAAAAAACATAAGGGGTAACACTGTCATTTTTTTTTTCTGGTCAAAAGTTTAAGTTTCAATATCTCAGCTCTGGAAGGGTCTAGAGCCTCAATTTTTGCACCCAGGTGCATATCTCGTGGCCCTCTATCAGAATCCAGAGTTTTGAGAAGATTGGAGAAACTTAATTTTTCACCCCCCGAAAAAAAACATAAGGGGTAACACTGTCATTTTTTTTTTCTGGTCAAAAATTTAAGTTTCAATATCTCAGCTCTGGAAGGGTCTAGAGCCTCAATTTTTGCACCCAGGTCCATGTCTCGTGGCCCTCTATCAGAATCCAGAGTTTTGAGAAGATCGGAGAAACTTAATTTTTCACCCCCCGAAAAAAAACGTAAGGGGTAACACTGTCATTTTTTTTTTTCTGGTCAAAACTTTAAGTTTCAATATCTCAGCTCTGGAAGGGTCTAGAGCCTCAATTTTTGCACCCAGGTTCATGTCTCGTGGCCCTCTATCAGAATCCAGAGTTTTGAGAAGATTGGAGAAACTTAATTTTTCACCCCCCGAAAAAAAACGTAAGGGGTAACACTGTCATTTTTTTTTTCTGGTCAAAACTTTAAGTTTCAATATCTCAGCTCTGGAAGGGTCTAGAGCCTCAATTTTTGCACCCAGGTCCATGTCTCGTGGCCCTCTATCAGAATCCAGAGTTTTGAGAAGATTGGAGAAACTTAATTTTTCACCCCCCGAAAAAAAAACATAAGGGGTAACACTGTCATTTTTTTTTCTGGTCAAAACTTTAAGTTTCAATATCTCAGCTCTGGAAGGGTCTAGAGGCTCAATTTTTGCACCCAGGTTCATGTCTCGTGGCCCTCTATCAGAATCCAGAGTTTTGAGAAGTTTGGAGAAAATTAATTTTTCACCCCCCGAAAAAAAACATAAGGGGTAACACTGTCATTTTTTTTTCTAGTCAAAATTTAGAATTTCAATATCTCAGCTCTGGAAGAGTCTAGAGCCTCAATTTTTGCACCCAGGTCCATGTCTCGTGGCCCTCTATCAGAATCCAGAGTTTTGAGAAGATTGGAGAAACTTAATTTTTCACCCCCCGAAAAAAAACATAAGGGGTAACACTGTCATTTTTTTTTTCTAGTCAAAACTTTAAGTTTCAATATCTCAGCTCTGGAAGGGTCTAGAGCCTCAATTTTTGCACCCAGGTCCATGTCTCGTGGCCCTCTATCAGAATCCAGAGATTTGAGAAGATTGGAGAAACTTAATTTTTCACCCCCCGAAAAAAAACATAAGGGGTAACACTGTCATTTTTTTTTCTGGTCAAAACTTTAAGTTTCAATATCTCAGCTCTGGAAGGGTCTAGAGCCTCAATTTTTGCACCCAGGTGCATATCTCGTGGCCCTCTATCAGAATCCAGAGTTTTGAGAAGATCGGAGAAACTTAATTTTTCACCCCCCGAAAAAAAACGTAAGGGGTAACACTGTCATTTTTTTTTCTGGTCAAAACTTTAAGTTTCAATATCTCAGCTCTGGAAGGGTCTAGAGCCTCAATTTTTGCACCCAGGTTCATGTCTCGTGGCCCTCTATCAGAATCCAGAGTTTTGAGAAGATTGGAGAAACTTAATTTTTCACCCCCCGAAAAAAAACGTAAGGGGTAACACTGTCATTTTTTTTTCTGGTCAAAACTTTAAGTTTCAATATCTCAGCTCTGGAAGGGTCTAGAGCCTCAATTTTTGCACCCAGGTCCATGTCTCGTGGCCCTCTATCAGAATCCAGAGTTTTGAGAAGATTGGAGAAACTTGATTTTTCACCCCCCGAAAAAAAACATAAGGGGTAACACTGTCATTTTTTTTTCTAGTCAAAATTTAGAATTTCAATATCTCAGCTCTGGAAGAGTCTAGAGCCTCAATTTTTGCACCCAGGTCCATGTCTCGTGGCCCTCTATCAGAATCCAGAGTTTTGAGAAGATTGGAGAAACTTAATTTTTCACCCCCCGAAAAAAAACATAAGGGGTAACACTGTCATTTTTTTTCTGGTCAAAACTTTAAGTTTCAATATCTCAGCTCTGGAAGGGTCTAGAGCCTCAATTTTTGCACCCAGGTTCATGTCTCGTGGCCCTCTATCAGAATCCAGAGTTTTGAGAAGATTGGAGAAAATTAATTTTTCACCCCCCGAAAAAAAACATAAGGGGTAACACTGTAATTTTTTTTCTAGTCAAAATTTAGAATTTCAATATCTCAGCTCTGGAAGAGTCTAGAGCCTCAATTTTTGCACCCAGGTCCATGTCTCGTGGCCCTCTATCAGAATCCAGAGTTTTGAGAAGATTGGAGAAACTTAATTTTTCACCCCCCGAAAGAAAACATAAGGGGTAACACTGTCATTTTTTTTTTCTAGTCAAAAATTTGAATATTAATATCTCAGCTCTGGAAGAGTCTAGAGCCTCAATTTTTGCACCCAGGTCCATGTCTCGTGGCCCTCTATCAGAATCCAGAGTTTTGAGAAGATCGGAGAAACTTAATTTTTCACCCCCCGAAAAAAAACATAAGGGGTAACACTGTCATTTTTTTTTTCTGGTCAAAACTTTAAGTTTCAATATCTCAGCTCTGGAAGGGTCTAGAGCCTCAATTTTTGCACCCAGGTTCATGTCTCGTGGCCCTCTATCATAATCCAGAGTTTTGAGAAGATTGGAGAAACTTAATTTTTCACCCCCCGAAAAAAAACGTAAGGGGTAACACTGTCATTTTTTTTTTTCTGGTCAAAATTTTAAGTATCAATATCTCAGCTCTGGAAGGGTCTAGAGCCTCAATTTTTGCACCCAGGTCCATGTCTCGTGGCCCTCTATCAGAATCCAGAGTTTTGAGAAGATTGGAGAAACTTAATTTTTCACCCCCCGAAAAAAAAAACAGAAGGGGTAACACTGTCATTTTTTTTTTCTAGTCAAAAATTTGAAAATTAATATCTCAGCTCTGGAAGAGTCTAGAGCCTCAATTTTTGCACCCAGGTCCATGTCTCGTGGCCCTCTATCAGAATCCAGAGTTTTGAGAAGATTGGAGAAACTTAATTTTTCACCCCCCGAAAAAAATCGTAAGGGGTAACACTGTCATTTTTTTTTTTCTGGTCAAAACTTTAAGTTTCAATATCTCAGCTCTGGAAGGGTCTAGAGCCTCAATTTTTGCACCCAGGTTCATGTCTCGTGGCCCTCTATCAGAATCCAGAGTTTTGAGAAGATTGGAGAAAATTAATTTTTCAACCCCCGAAAAAAAACATAAGGGGTAACACTGTCATTTTTTTTTCTAGTCAAAATTTTGAATTTCAATATCTCAGCTCTGGAAGGGTCTAGAGCCTCAATTTTTGCACCCAGGTGCATATATCGTGGCCCTCTATCAGAATCCAGAGTTTTGAGAAGATTGGAGAAACTTAATTTTTCACCCCCCGAAAAAAAACATAAGGGGTAACACTGTCATTTTTTTTTTCTGGTCAAAACTTTAAGTTTCAATATATCAGCTCTGGAAGGGTCTAGAGCCTCAATTTTTGCACCCAGGTCCATGTCTCGTGGCCCTCTATCAGAATCCAGAGTTTTGAGAAGATCGGAGAAACTTAATTTTTCACCCCCCGAAAAAAAAACGTAAGGGGTAACACTGTCATTTTTTTTTCTGGTCAAAACTTTAAGTTTCAATATCTCAGCTCTGGAAGGGTCTAGAGCCTCAATTTTTGCACCCAGGTTCATGTCTCGTGGCCCTCTATCAGAATCCAGAGTTTTGAGAAGATTGGAGAAACTTAATTTTTCACCCCCCGAAAATAAAACGTAAGGGGTAACACTGTCATTTTTTTTTCTGGTCAAAACTTTAAGTTTCAATATCTCAGTTCTGGAAGGGTCTAGAGCCTCAATTTTTGCACCCAGGTCCATGTCTCGTGGCCCTCTATCAGAATCCAGAGTTTTGAGAAGATTGGAGAAACTTAATTTTTCACCCCCCGAAAAAAAAACATAAGGGGTAACACTGTCATTTTTTTTTTTCTGGTCAAAACTTTAAGTTTCAATATCTCAGCTCTGGAAGGGTCTAGAGGCTCAATTTTTGCACCCAGGTTCATGTCTCGTGGCCCTCTATCAGAATCCAGAGTTTTGAGAAGATTGGAGAAAATTAATTTTTCACCCCCCGGAAAAAAACATAAGGGGTAACACTGTCATTTTTTTTCTAGTCAAAATTTAGAATTTCAATATCTCAGCTCTGGAAGAGTCTAGAGCCTCAATTTTTGCACCCAGGTCCATGTCTCGTGGCCCTCTATCAGAATCCAGAGTTTTGAGAAGATTGGAGAAACTTAATTTTTCACCCCCCGAAAAAAAACATAAGGGGTAACACTGTCATTTTTTTTTCTAGTCAAAAATTTGAATATTAATATCTCAGCTCTGGAAGAGTCTAGAGCCTCAATTTTTGCACCCAGGTCCATGTCTCGTGGCCCTCTATCAGAATCCAGAGTTTTGAGAAGATCGGAGAAACTTAATTTTTCACCCCCCGAAAAAAAACATAAGGGGTAACACTGTCATTTTTTTTTTCTGGTCAAAACTTTAAGTTTCAATATCTCAGCTCTGGAAGGGTCTAGAGCCTCAATTTTTGCACCCAGGTCCATGTCTCGTGGCCCTCTATCAGAATCCAGAGTTTTGAGAAGATTGGAGAAACTTGATTTTTCACCCCCCGAAAAAAAACATAAGGGGTAACACTGTCATTTTTTTTCTGGTCAAAACTTTAAGTTTCAATATCTCAGCTCTGGAAGGGTCTAGAGCCTCAATTTTTGCACCCAGGTCCATGTCTCGTGGCCCTCTATCAGAATCCAGAGTTTTGAGAAGATTGGAGAAAATTAATTTTTCACCCCCCGAAAAAAAAACATAAGGGGTAACACTGTCATTTTTTTTTCTAGTCAAAATTTAGAATTTCAATATCTCAGCTCTGGAAGAGTCTAGAGCCTCAATTTTTGCACCCAGGTCCATGTCTCGTGGCCCTCTATCAGAATCCAGAGTTTTGAGAAGATTGGAGAAACTTAATTTTTCACCCCCCGAAAAAAAACATAAGGGGTAACACTGTCATTTTTTTTTTCTAGTCAAAAATTTGAATATTAATATCTCAGCTCTGGAAGAGTCTAGAGCCTCAATTTTTGCATCTAGGTCCATGTCTCGTGGCCCTCTATCAGAATCCAGAGTTTTGATAAGATCGGAGAAACTTAATTTTTCACCCCCCGAAAAAAAAACATAAGGGGTAACACTGTCATTTTTTTTTTCTGGTCAAAACTTTAAGTTTCAATATCTCAGCTCTGGAAGGGTCTAGAGCCTCAATTTTTGCACCCAGGTTCATGTCTCGTGGCCCTCTATCATAATCCAGAGTTTTGAGAAGATTGGAGAAACTTAATTTTTCACCCCCCGAAAAAAAACGTAAGGGGTAACACTGTCATTTTTTTTTCTGGTCAAAATTTTAAGTATCAATATCTCAGCTCTGGAAGGGTCTAGAGCCTCAATTTTTGCACCCAGGTCCATGTCTCGTGGCCCTCTATCAGAATCCAGAGTTTTGAGAAGATTGGAGAAACTTAATTTTTCACCCCCCGAAAAAAAACATAAGGGGTAACACTGTCATTTTTTTTTTCTAGTCAAAATTTAGAATTTCAATATCTCAGCTCTGGAAGAGTCTAGAGCCTCAATTTTTGCACCCAGGTCCATGTCTCGTGGCCCTCTATCAGAATCCAGAGTTTTGAGAAGATTGGAGAAACTTAATTTTTCACCCCCCGAAAAAAAACATAAGGGGTAACACTGTCATTTTTTTTTCTAGTCAAAACTTTAAGTTTCAATATCTCAGCTCTGGAAGGGTCTAGAGCCTCAATTTTTGCACCCAGGTGCATATCTCGTGGCCCTCTATCAGAATCCAGAGTTTTGAGAAGATTGGAGAAACTTAATTTTTCACCCCCCGAAAAAA
Organism: Cyprinella venusta; assembly: GCA_038021265.1. NCBI lineage: Eukaryota > Metazoa > Chordata > Actinopteri > Cypriniformes > Leuciscidae > Cyprinella > Cyprinella venusta. Next base: position 29,468,317 of record CM075864.1, read on the forward strand.
AACATAAGGGGTAACACCGTCATTTTTTTTTTTTTCTGGTCAAAACTTTAAGTTTCAATATCTCAGCTCTGGAAGGGTCTAGAGCCTCAATTTTTGCACCCAGGTCCATGTCTCGTGGCCCTCTATCAGAATCCAGAGTTTTGAGAAGATCGGAGAAACTTAATTTTTCACCCCCCGAAAAAAAACGTAAGGGGTAACACTGTCATTTTTTTTTCTGGTCAAAACTTTAAGTTTCAATATCTCAGCTCTGGAAGGGTCTAGAGCCTCAATTTTTGCACCCAGGTTCATGTCTCGTGGCCCTCTATCAGAATCCAGAGTTTTGAGAAGATTGGAGAAACTTAATTTTTCACCCCCCGAAAAAAAACGTAAGGGGTAACACTGTCATTTTTTTTTCTGGTCAAAACTTTAAGTTTCAATATCTCAGCTCTGGAAGGGTCTAGAGCCTCAATTTTTGCACCCAGGTCCATGTCTCGTGGCCCTCTATCAGAATCCAGAGTTTTGAGAAGATTGGAGAAACTTGATTTTTCACCCCCCGAAAAAAAAACATAAGGGGTAACACTGTCATTTTTTTTTCTAGTCAAAATTTAGAATTTCAATATCTCAGCTCTGGAAGAGTCTAGAGCCTCAATTTTTGCACCCAGGTCCATGTCTCGTGGCCCTCTATCAGAATCCAGAGTTTTGAGAAGATTGGAGAAACTTAATTTTTCACCCCCCGAAAAAAAAACATAAGGGGTAACACTGTCATTTTTTTTTTCTGGTCAAAACTTTAAGTTTCAATATCTCAGCTCTGGAAGGGTCTAGAGCCTCAATTTTTGCACCCAGGTCCATGTCTCGTGGCCCTCTATCAAAATCCAGAGTTTTGAGAAGTTTGGAGAAAATTAATTTTTCACCCCCCGAAAAAAAACATAAGGGGTAACACTGTCATTTTTTTTTTCTAGTCAAAATTTAGAATTTCAATATCTCAGCTCTGGAAGAGTCTAGAGCCTCAATTTTTGCACCCAGGTCCATGTCTCGTGGCCCTCTATCAGAATCCAGAGTTTTGAGAAGATTGGAGAAACTTAATTTTTCCCCCCCCGAAAAAAAAACATAAGGGGTAACACTGTCATTTTTTTTTTCTAGTCAAAAATTTGAATATTAATATCTCAGCTCTGGAAGAGTCTAGAGCCTCAATTTTTGCACCCAGGTCCATGTCTCGTGGCCCTCTATCAGAATCCAGAGTTTTGAGAAGATCGGAGAAACTTAATTTTTCACCCCCCGAAAAAAAACATAAGGGGTAACACTGTCATTTTTTTTTTTCTGGTCAAAACTTTAAGTTTCAATATCTCAGCTCTGGAAGGGTCTAGAGCCTCAATTTTTGCACCCAGGTGCATATCTCGTGGCCCTCTATCAGAATCCAGAGATTTGAGAAGATTGGAGAAACTTAATTTTTCACCCCCCGAAAAAAAACATAAGGGGTAACACTGTCATTTTTTTTTTCTGGTCAAAACTTTAAGTTTCAATATCTCAGCTCTGGAAGGGTCTAGAGCCTCAATTTTTGCACCCAGGTCCATGTCTCGTGGCCCTCTATCAGAATCCAGAGTTTTGAGAAGATCGGAGAAACTTAATTTTTCACCCCCCGAAAAAAAAACGTAAGGGGTAACACTGTCATTTTTTTTTCTGGTCAAAACTTTAAGTTTCAATATCTCAGCTCTGAAAGGGTCTAGAGCCTCAATTTTTGCACCCAGGTTCATGTCTCGTGGCCCTCTATCAGAATCCAGAGTTTTGAGAAGATTGGAGAAACTTAATTTTTCACCCCCCGAAAAAAAACGTAAGGGGTAACACTGTCATTTTTTTTTTCTGGTCAAAACTTTAAGTTTCAATATCTCAGCTCTGGGAGGGTCTAGAGCCTCAATTTTTGCACCCAGGTCCATGTCTCGTGGCCCTCTATCAGAATCCAGAGTTTTGAGAAGATTGGAGAAACTTAATTTTTCACCCCCCGAAAAAAAAACATAAGGGGTAACACTGTCATTTTTTTTTTCTGGTCAAAACTTTAAGTTTCAATATCTCAGCTCTGGAAGGGTCTAGAGGCTCAATTTTTGCACCCAGGTTCATGTCTCGTGGCCCTCTATCAGAATCCAGAGTTTTGAGAAGATTGGAGAAAATTAATTTTTCACCCCCCGAAAAAAAACATAAGGGGTAACACTGTCATTTTTTTTCTAGTCAAAATTTAGAATTTCAATATCTCAGCTCTGGAAGAGTCTAGAGCCTCAATTTTTGCACCCAGGTCCATGTCTCGTGGCCCTCTATCAGAATCCAGAGTTTTGAGAAGATTGGAGAAACTTAATTTTTCACCCCCCGAAAGAAAACATAAGGGGTAACACTGTCATTTTTTTTTTCTGGTCAAAAATTTGAATATTAATATCTCAGCTCTGGAAGAGTCTAGAGCCTCAATTTTTGCACCCAGGTCCATGTCTCGTGGCCCTCTATCAGAATCCAGAGTTTTGAGAAGATCGGAGAAACTTAATTTTTCACCCCCCGAAAAAAAACATAAGGGGTAACACTGTCATTTTTTTTTTTTCTGGTCAAAACTTTAAGTTTCAATATCTCAGCTCTGGAAGGGTCTAGAGCCTCAATTTTTGCACCCAGGTCCATGTCTCGTGGCCCTCTATCAGAATCCAGAGTTTTGAGAAGATCGGAGAAACTTAATTTTTCACCCCCCGAAAAAAAACGTAAGGGGTAACACTGTAATTTTTTTTTCTGGTCAAAACTTTAAGTTTCAATATCTCAGCTCTGGAAGGGTCTAGAGCCTCAATTTTTGCACCCAGGTTCATGTCTCGTGGCCCTCTATCAGAATCCAGAGTTTTGAGAAGATTGGAGAAACTTAATTTTTCACCCCCCGAAAAAAAACGTAAGGGGTAACACTGTCATTTTTTTTTCTGGTCAAAACTTTAAGTTTCAATATCTCAGCTCTGGAAGGGTCTAGAGCCTCAATTTTTGCACCCAGGTCCATGTCTCGTGGCCCTCTATCAGAATCCAGAGTTTTGAGAAGATTGGAGAAACTTGATTTTTCACCCGCCGAAAAAAAACATAAGGGGTAACACTGTCATTTTTTTTTCTAGTCAAAATTTAGAATTTCAATATCTCAGCTCTGGAAGAGTCTAGAGCCTCAATTTTTGCACCCAGGTCCATGTCTCGTGGCCCTCTATCAGAATCCAGAGTTTTGAGAAGATTGGAGAAACTTAATTTTTCACCCCCCGAAAAAAAACATAAGGGGTAACACTGTCATTTTTTTTTTCTAGTCAAAAATTTGAATATTAATATCTCAGCTCTGGAAGAGTCTAGAGCCTCAATTTTTGCACCCAGGTCCATGTCTCGTGGCCCTCTATCAGAATCCAGAGTTTTGAGAAGATCGGAGAAACTTAATTTTTCACCCCCCGAAAAAAAACATAAGGGGTAACACTGTCATTTTTTTTTCTGGTCAAAACTTTAAGTTTCAATATCTCAGCTCTGGAAGGGTCTAGAGCCTCAATTTTTGCACCCAGGTGCATATCTCGTGGCCCTCTATCAGAATCCAGAGATTTGAGAAGATTGGAGAAACTTAATTTTTCACCCCCCGAAAAAAAACATAAGGGGTAACACTGTCATTTTTTTTTTCTGGTCAAAACTTTAAGTTTCAATATCTCAGCTCTGGAAGGGTCTAGAGCCTCAATTTTTGCACCCAGGTCCATGTCTCGTGGCCCTCTATCAGAATCCAGAGTTTTGAGAAGATCGGAGAAACTTAATTTTTCACCCCCCGAAAAAAAAACGTAAGGGGTAACACTGTCATTTTTTTTTTCTGGTCAAAACTTTAAGTTTCAATATCTCAGCTCTGAAAGGGTCTAGAGCCTCAATTTTTGCACCCAGGTTCATGTCTCGTGGCCCTCTATCAGAATCCAGAGTTTTGAGAAGATTGGAGAAACTTAATTTTTCACCCCCCGAAAAAAAACGTAAGGGGTAACACTGTCATTTTTTTTTTTTTTCTGGTCAAAACTTTAAGTTTCAATATCTCAGCTCTGGAAGGGTCTAGAGCCTCAATTTTTGCACCCAGGTCCATGTCTCGTGGCCCTCTATCAGAATCCAAAGTTTTGAGAAGATTGGAGAAACTTAATTTTTCACCCCCCGAAAAAAAACATAAGGGGTAACACTGTCATTTTTTTTTTCTGGTCAAAACTTTAAGTTTCAATATCTCAGCTCTGGAAGGGTCTAGAGGCTCAATTTTTGCACCCAGGTTCATGTCTCGTGGCCCTCTATCAGAATCCAGAGTTTTGAGAAGATTGGAGAAAATTAATTTTTCACCCCCCGAAAAAAAACATAAGGGGTAACACTGTCATTTTTTTTCTAGTCAAAATTTAGAATTTCAATATCTCAGCTCTGGAAGAGTCTAGAGCCTCAATTTTTGCACCCAGGTCCATGTCTCGTGGCCCTCTATCAGAATCCAGAGTTTTGAGAAGATTGGAGAAACTTAATTTTTCACCCCCCGAAAGAAAACATAAGGGGTAACACTGTCATTTTTTTTTTCTAGTCAAAAATTTGAATATTAATATCTCAGCTCTGGAAGAGTCTAGAGCCTCAATTTTTGCACCCAGGTCCATGTCTCGTGGCCCTCTATCAGAATCCAGAGTTTTGAGAAGATCGGAGAAACTTAATTTTTCACCCCCCGAAAAAAAACATAAGGGGTAACACTGTCATTTTTTTTTTTCTGGTCAAAACTTTAAGTTTCAATATCTCAGCTCTGGAAGGGTCTAGAGCCTCAATTTTTGCACCCAGGTTCATGTCTCGTGGCCCTCTATCATAATCCAGAGTTTTGAGAAGATTGGAGAAACTTAATTTTTCACCCCCCGAAAAAAAAACGTAAGGGGTAACACTGTCATTTTTTTTTTCTGGTCAAAATTTTAAGTATCAATATCTCAGCTCTGGAAGGGTCTAGAGCCTCAATTTTTGCACCCAGGTCCATGTCTCGTGGCCCTCTATCAGAATCCAGAGTTTTGAGAAGATTGGAGAAACTTAATTTTTCACCCCCCGAAAAAAAAACAGAAGGGGTAACACTGTCATTTTTTTTTTCTAGTCAAAAATTTGAAAATTAATATCTCAGCTCTGGAAGAGTCTAGAGCCTCAATTTTTGCACCCAGGTCCATGTCTCGTGGCCCTCTATCAGAATCCAGAGTTTTGAGAAGATTGGAGAAACTTAATTTTTCACCCCCCGAAAAAAATCGTAAGGGGTAACACTGTCATTTTTTTTTTTCTGGTCAAAACTTTAAGTTTCAATATCTCAGCTCTGGAAGGGTCTAGAGCCTCAATTTTTGCACCCAGGTTCATGTCTCGTGGCCCTCTATCAGAATCCAGAGTTTTGAGAAGATTGGAGAAAATTAATTTTTCAACCCCCGAAAAAAAACATAAGGGGTAACACTGTCATTTTTTTTTCTAGTCAAAATTTTGAATTTCAATATCTCAGCTCTGGAAGGGTCTAGAGCCTCAATTTTTGCACCCAGGTGCATATATCGTGGCCCTCTATCAGAATCCAGAGTTTTGAGAAGATTGGAGAAACTTAATTTTTCACCCCCCGAAAAAAAACATAAGGGGTAACACTGTCATTTTTTTTTCTGGTCAAAACTTTAAGTTTCAATATATCAGCTCTGGAAGGGTCTAGAGCCTCAATTTTTGCACCCAGGTCCATGTCTCGTGGCCCTCTATCAGAATCCAGAGTTTTGAGAAGATCGGAGAAACTTAATTTTTCACCCCCCGAAAAAAAAAAACGTAAGGGGTAACACTGTCATTTTTTTTTCTGGTCAAAACTTTAAGTTTCAATATCTCAGCTCTGGAAGGGTCTAGAGCCTCAATTTTTGCACCCAGGTTCATGTCTCGTGGCCCTCTATCAGAATCCAGAGTTTTGAGAAGATTGGAGAAACTTAATTTTTCACCCCCCGAAAAAAAACGTAAGGGGTAACACTGTCATTTTTTTTTCTGGTCAAAACTTTAAGTTTCAATATATCAGTTCTGGAAGGGTCTAGAGCCTCAATTTTTGCACCCAGGTCCATGTCTCGTGGCCCTCTATCAGAATCCAGAGTTTTGAGAAGATTGGAGAAACTTAATTTTTCACCCCCCGAAAAAAAACATAAGGGGTAACACTGTCATTTTTTTTTTCTGGTCAAAACTTTAAGTTTCAATATCTCAGCTCTGGAAGGGTCTAGAGCCTCAATTTTTGCACCCAGGTCCATGTCTCGTGGCCCTCTATCAGAATCCAGAGTTTTGAGAAGATTGGAGAAACTTAATTTTTCACCCCCCGAAAAAAAACGTAAGGGGTAACACTGTCATTTTTTTTTTTCTGGTCAAAATTTTAAGTATCAATATCTCAGCTCTGGAAGGGTCTAGAGCCTCAATTTTTGCACCCAGGTCCATGTCTCGTGGCCCTCTATCAGAATCCAGAGTTTTGAGAAGATTGGAGAAACTTAATTTTTCACCCCCCGAAAAAAAAACATAAGGGGTAACACTGTCATTTTTTTTTTCTAGTCAAAATTTTGAATTTCAATATCTCAGCTCTGGAAGAGTCTAGAGCCTCAATTTTTGCACCCAGGTCCATGTCTCGTGGCCCTCTATCAGAATCCAGAGTTTTGAGAAGATTGGAGAAATTTAATTTTTCACCCCCCGAAAAAAAACATAAGGGGTAACACTGTCATTTTTTTTTCTGGTCAAAACTTTACGTTTCAATATCTCAGCTCTGGAAGGGTCTAGAGCCTCAATTTTTGCACCCAGGTCCATGTCTCGTGGCCCTCTATCAGAATCCAGAGTTTTGAGAAGATTGGAGAAACTTAATTTTTCACCCCCCGAAAAAAAACATAAGGGGTAACACTGTCATTTTTTTTTCTGGTCAAAACTTTAAGTTTCAATATCTCAGCTCTGGAAGGGTCTAGAGCCTCAATTTTTGCACCCAGGTCCATGTCTCGTGGCCCTCTATCAGAATCCAGAGTTTTGAGAAGATTGGAGAAACTTAATTTTTCACCCCCCGAAAAAAAACGTAAGGGGTAACACTGTCATTTTTTTTTCTGGTCAAAATTTTAAGTATCAATATCTCAGCTCTGGAAGGGTCTAGAGCCTCAATTTTTGCACCCAGGTCCATGTCTCGTGGCCCTCTATCAGAATCCAGAGTTTTGAGAAGATTGGAGAAACTTAATTTTTTCACCCCCCGAAAAAAAAACAGAAGGGGTAACACTGTCATTTTTTTTTTCTAGTCAAAAATTTGAAAATTAATATCTCAGCTCTGGAAGAGTCTAGAGCCTCAATTTTTGCACCCAGGTCCATGTCTCGTGGCCCTCTATCAGAATCCAGAGTTTTGAGAAGATTGGAGAAACTTAATTTTTCACCCCCCGAAAAAAATCGTAAGGGGTAACACTGTCATTTTTTTTTCTGGTCAAAACTTTAAGTTTCAATATCTCAGCTCTGGAAGGGTCTAGAGCCTCAATTTTTGCACCCAGGTTCATGTCTCGTGGCCCTCTATCAGAATCCAGAGTTTTGAGAAGATTGGAGAAAATTAATTTTTCAACCCCCGAAAAAAAAACATAAGGGGTAACACTGTCATTTTTTTTTTCTAGTCAAAATTTTGAATTTCAATATCTCAGCTCTGGAAGGGTCTAGAGCCTCAATTTTTGCACCCAGGTGCATATATCGTGGCCCTCTATCAGAATCCAGAGTTTTGAGAAGATTGGAGAAACTTAATTTTTCACCCCCCGAAAAAAAACATAAGGGGTAACACTGTCATTTTTTTTTTCTGGTCAAAACTTTAAGTTTCAATATATCAGCTCTGGAAGGGTCTAGAGCCTCAATTTTTGCACCCAGGTCCATGTCTCGTGGCCCTCTATCAGAATCCAGAGTTTTGAGAAGATCGGAGAAACTTAATTTTTCACCCCCCGAAAAAAAACGTAAGGGGTAACACTGTCATTTTTTTTTTTCTGGTCAAAACTTTAAGTTTCAATATCTCAGCTCTGGAAGGGTCTAGAGCCTCAATTTTTGCACCCAGGTTCATGTCTCGTGGCCCTCTATCAGAATCCAGAGTTTTGAGAAGATTGGAGAAACTTAATTTTTCACCCCCCTTAAAAAAACGTAAGGGGTAACACTGTCATTTTTTTTTCTGGTCAAAACTTTAAGTTTCAATATCTCAGCTCTGGAAGGGTCTAGAGCCTCAATTTTTGCACCCAGGTCCATGTCTCGTGGCCCTCTATCAGAATCCAGAGTTTTGAGAAGATTGGAGAAACTTAATTTTTCACCCCCCGAAAAAAAACATAAGGGGTAACACTGTCATTTTTTTTTCTGGTCAAAAATTTAAGTTTCAATATCTCAGCTCTGGAAGGGTCTAGAGGCTCAATTTTTGCACCCAGGTTCATGTCTCGTGGCCCTCTATCAGAATCCAGAGTTTTGAGAAGATTGGAGAAAATTAATTTTTCACCCCCCGAAAAAAAACATAAGGGGTAACACTGTCATTTTTTTTTCTAGTCAAAATTTAGAATTTCAATATCTCAGCTCTGGAAGAGTCTAGAGCCTCAATTTTTGCACCCAGGTCCATGTCTCGTGGCCCTCTATCAGAATCCAGAGTTTTGAGAAGATTGGAGAAACTTAATTTTTCACCCCCCGAAAAAAAAACATAAGGGGTAACACTGTCATTTTTTTTTCTAGTCAAAAATTTGAATATTAATATCTCAGCTCTGGAAGAGTCTAGAGCCTCAATTTTTGCACCCAGGTCCATGTCTCGTGGCCCTCTATCAGAATCCAGAGTTTTGAGAAGATCGGAGAAACTTAATTTTTCACCCCCCGAAAAAAAAACATAAGGGGTAACACTGTCATTTTTTTTTTCTGGTCAAAACTTTAAGTTTCAATATCTCAGCTCTGGAAGGGTCTAGAGCCTCAATTTTTGCACCCAGGTGCATATCTCGTGGCCCTCTATCAGAATCCAGAGTTTTGAGAAGATTGGAGAAACTTAATTTTTCACCCCCCGAAAAAAAACATAAGGGGTAACACTGTCATTTTTTTTTCTGGTCAAAACTTTAATTTTCAATATCTCAGCTCTGGAAGGGTCTAGAGCTTTAATTTTTGCACCCAGGTTCATGTCTCGTGGCCCTCTATCAGAATCCAGAGTTTTGAGAAGATTGGAGAAAATTAATTTTTCAACCCCCGAAAAAAAACATAAGGGGTAACACTGTCATTTTTTTTTCTAGTCAAAATTTTGAATTTCAATATCTCAGCTCTGGAAAAGTCTAGAGCCTCAATTTTTGCACCCAGGTCCATGTCTCGTGGCCCTCTATCAGAATCCAGAGTTTTGAGAAGATTGGAGAAAATTAATTTTTCAACCCCCGAAAAAAAACATAAGGGGTAACACTGTCATTTTTTTTCTAGTCAAAAATTTGAATATTAATATCTCAGCTCTGGAAGAGTCTAGAGCCTCAATTTTTGCACCCATGTCCATGTCTCGTGGCCCTCTATCAGAATCCAGAGTTTTGAGAAGATCGGAGAAACTTAATTTTTCACCCCCCGGAAAAAAACATAAGGGGTAACACTGTCATTTTTTTTTTTCTGGTCAAAAGTTTAAGTTTCAATATCTCAGCTCTGGAAGGGTCTAGAGCCTCAATTTTTGCACCCAGGTGCATATCTCGTGGCCCTCTATCAGAATCCAGAGTTTTGAGAAGATTGGAGAAACTTAATTTTTCACCCCCCGAAAAAAAACATAAGGGGTAACACTGTCATTTTTTTTTTTCTGGTCAAAAATTTAAGTTTCAATATCTCAGCTCTGGAAGGGTCTAGAGCCTCAATTTTTGCACCCAGGTCCATGTCTCGTGGCCCTCTATCAGAATCCAGAGTTTTGAGAAGATCGGAGAAACTTAATTTTTCACCCCCCGAAAAAAAACGTAAGGGGTAACACTGTCATTTTTTTTTTTCTGGTCAAAACTTTAAGTTTCAATATCTCAGCTCTGGAAGGGTCTAGAGCCTCAATTTTTGCACCCAGGTTCATGTCTCGTGGCCCTCTATCAGAATCCAGAGTTTTGAGAAGATTGGAGAAACTTAATTTTTCACCCCCCGAAAAAAAACGTAAGGGGTAACACTGTCATTTTTTTTTTTCTGGTCAAAACTTTAAGTTTCAATATCTCAGCTCTGGAAGGGTCTAGAGCCTCAATTTTTGCACCCAGGTCCATGTCTCGTGGCCCTCTATCAGAATCCAGAGTTTTGAGAAGATTGGAGAAACTTAATTTTTCACCCCCCGAAAAAAAAACATAAGGGGTAACACTGTCATTTTTTTTTCTGGTCAAAACTTTAAGTTTCAATATCTCAGCTCTGGAAGGGTCTAGAGGCTCAATTTTTGCACCCAGGTTCATGTCTCGTGGCCCTCTATCAGAATCCAGAGTTTTGAGAAGTTTGGAGAAAATTAATTTTTCACCCCCCGAAAAAAAACATAAGGGGTAACACTGTCATTTTTTTTTCTAGTCAAAATTTAGAATTTCAATATCTCAGCTCTGGAAGAGTCTAGAGCCTCAATTTTTGCACCCAGGTCCATGTCTCGTGGCCCTCTATCAGAATCCAGAGTTTTGAGAAGATTGGAGAAACTTAATTTTTCACCCCCCGAAAAAAAACATAAGGGGTAACACTGTCATTTTTTTTTTCTAGTCAAAACTTTAAGTTTCAATATCTCAGCTCTGGAAGGGTCTAGAGCCTCAATTTTTGCACCCAGGTCCATGTCTCGTGGCCCTCTATCAGAATCCAGAGATTTGAGAAGATTGGAGAAACTTAATTTTTCACCCCCCGAAAAAAAACATAAGGGGTAACACTGTCATTTTTTTTTCTGGTCAAAACTTTAAGTTTCAATATCTCAGCTCTGGAAGGGTCTAGAGCCTCAATTTTTGCACCCAGGTTCATGTCTCGTGGCCCTCTATCAGAATCCAGAGTTTTGAGAAGATTGGAGAAACTTAATTTTTCACCCCCCGAAAAAAAACGTAAGGGGTAACACTGTCATTTTTTTTTCTGGTCAAAACTTTAAGTTTCAATATCTCAGCTCTGGAAGGGTCTAGAGCCTCAATTTTTGCACCCAGGTCCATGTCTCGTGGCCCTCTATCAGAATCCAGAGTTTTGAGAAGATTGGAGAAACTTGATTTTTCACCCCCCGAAAAAAAACATAAGGGGTAACACTGTCATTTTTTTTTCTAGTCAAAATTTAGAATTTCAATATCTCAGCTCTGGAAGAGTCTAGAGCCTCAATTTTTGCACCCAGGTCCATGTCTCGTGGCCCTCTATCAGAATCCAGAGTTTTGAGAAGATTGGAGAAACTTAATTTTTCACCCCCCGAAAAAAAACATAAGGGGTAACACTGTCATTTTTTTTCTGGTCAAAACTTTAAGTTTCAATATCTCAGCTCTGGAAGGGTCTAGAGCCTCAATTTTTGCACCCAGGTTCATGTCTCGTGGCCCTCTATCAGAATCCAGAGTTTTGAGAAGATTGGAGAAAATTAATTTTTCACCCCCCGAAAAAAAACATAAGGGGTAACACTGTAATTTTTTTTCTAGTCAAAATTTAGAATTTCAATATCTCAGCTCTGGAAGAGTCTAGAGCCTCAATTTTTGCACCCAGGTCCATGTCTCGTGGCCCTCTATCAGAATCCAGAGTTTTGAGAAGATTGGAGAAACTTAATTTTTCACCCCCCGAAAGAAAACATAAGGGGTAACACTGTCATTTTTTTTTTCTAGTCAAAAATTTGAATATTAATATCTCAGCTCTGGAAGAGTCTAGAGCCTCAATTTTTGCACCCAGGTCCATGTCTCGTGGCCCTCTATCAGAATCCAGAGTTTTGAGAAGATCGGAGAAACTTAATTTTTCACCCCCCGAAAAAAAACATAAGGGGTAACACTGTCATTTTTTTTTCTGGTCAAAACTTTAAGTTTCAATATCTCAGCTCTGGAAGGGTCTAGAGCCTCAATTTTTGCACCCAGGTTCATGTCTCGTGGCCCTCTATCATAATCCAGAGTTTTGAGAAGATTGGAGAAACTTAATTTTTCACCCCCCGAAAAAAAACGTAAGGGGTAACACTGTCATTTTTTTTTTTCTGGTCAAAATTTTAAGTATCAATATCTCAGCTCTGGAAGGGTCTAGAGCCTCAATTTTTGCACCCAGGTCCATGTCTCGTGGCCCTCTATCAGAATCCAGAGTTTTGAGAAGATTGGAGAAACTTAATTTTTCACCCCCCGAAAAAAAAAACAGAAGGGGTAACACTGTCATTTTTTTTTTCTAGTCAAAAATTTGAAAATTAATATCTCAGCTCTGGAAGAGTCTAGAGCCTCAATTTTTGCACCCAGGTCCATGTCTCGTGGCCCTCTATCAGAATCCAGAGTTTTGAGAAGATTGGAGAAACTTAATTTTTCACCCCCCGAAAAAAATCGTAAGGGGTAACACTGTCATTTTTTTTTTCTGGTCAAAACTTTAAGTTTCAATATCTCAGCTCTGGAAGGGTCTAGAGCCTCAATTTTTGCACCCAGGTTCATGTCTCGTGGCCCTCTATCAGAATCCAGAGTTTTGAGAAGATTGGAGAAAATTAATTTTTCAACCCCCGAAAAAAAACATAAGGGGTAACACTGTCATTTTTTTTTCTAGTCAAAATTTTGAATTTCAATATCTCAGCTCTGGAAGGGTCTAGAGCCTCAATTTTTGCACCCAGGTGCATATATCGTGGCCCTCTATCAGAATCCAGAGTTTTGAGAAGATTGGAGAAACTTAATTTTTCACCCCCCGAAAAAAAAACATAAGGGGTAACACTGTCATTTTTTTTTTCTGGTCAAAACTTTAAGTTTCAATATATCAGCTCTGGAAGGGTCTAGAGCCTCAATTTTTGCACCCAGGTCCATGTCTCGTGGCCCTCTATCAGAATCCAGAGTTTTGAGAAGATCGGAGAAACTTAATTTTTCACCCCCCGAAAAAAAAACGTAAGGGGTAACACTGTCATTTTTTTTTCTGGTCAAAACTTTAAGTTTCAATATCTCAGCTCTGGAAGGGTCTAGAGCCTCAATTTTTGCACCCAGGTTCATGTCTCGTGGCCCTCTATCAGAATCCAGAGTTTTGAGAAGATTGGAGAAACTTAATTTTTCACCCCCCGAAAAAAAACGTAAGGGGTAACACTGTCATTTTTTTTTCTGGTCAAAACTTTAAGTTTCAATATCTCAGTTCTGGAAGGGTCTAGAGCCTCAATTTTTGCACCCAGGTCCATGTCTCGTGGCCCTCTATCAGAATCCAGAGTTTTGAGAAGATTGGAGAAACTTAATTTTTCACCCCCCGAAAAAAAAACATAAGGGGTAACACTGTCATTTTTTTTTTTCTGGTCAAAACTTTAAGTTTCAATATCTCAGCTCTGGAAGGGTCTAGAGGCTCAATTTTTGCACCCAGGTTCATGTCTCGTGGCCCTCTATCAGAATCCAGAGTTTTGAGAAGATTGGAGAAAATTAATTTTTCACCCCCCGGAAAAAAACATAAGGGGTAACACTGTCATTTTTTTTCTAGTCAAAATTTAGAATTTCAATATCTCAGCTCTGGAAGAGTCTAGAGCCTCAATTTTTGCACCCAGGTCCATGTCTCGTGGCCCTCTATCAGAATCCAGAGTTTTGAGAAGATTGGAGAAACTTAATTTTTCACCCCCCGAAAAAAAACATAAGGGGTAACACTGTCATTTTTTTTTCTAGTCAAAAATTTGAATATTAATATCTCAGCTCTGGAAGAGTCTAGAGCCTCAATTTTTGCACCCAGGTCCATGTCTCGTGGCCCTCTATCAGAATCCAGAGTTTTGAGAAGATCGGAGAAACTTAATTTTTCACCCCCCGAAAAAAAACATAAGGGGTAACACTGTCATTTTTTTTTCTGGTCAAAACTTTAAGTTTCAATATCTCAGCTCTGGAAGGGTCTAGAGCCTCAATTTTTGCACCCAGGTCCATGTCTCGTGGCCCTCTAGACCCTCCCAGAGCTGAGATATTGAAACTTAAAGTTTTGACCAGAAAAAAAAATGACAGTGTTACCCCTTACGTTTTTTTTCGGGGGGTGAAAAATTAAGTTTCTCCAATCTTCTCAAAACTCTGGATTCTGATAGAGGGCCACGAGACATGAACCTGGGTGCAAAAATTGAGGCTCTAGACCCTTCCAGAGCTGAGATATTGAAATTCTAAATTTTGACTAGAAAAAAAAATGACAGTGTTACCCCTTATGTTTTTTTTTCGGGGGGTGAAAAATCAAGTTTCTCCAATCTTCTCAAAACTCTGGATTCTGATAGAGGGCCACGAGACATGGACCTGGGTGCAAAAATTGAGGCTCTAGACCCTTCCAGAGCTGAGATATTGAAACTTAAAGTTTTGACCAGAAAAAAAAATGACAGTGTTACCCCTTACGTTTTTTTTCGGGGGGTGAAAAATTAAGTTTCTCCAATCTTCTCAAAACTCTGGATTCTGATAGAGGGCCACGAGACATGAACCTGGGTGCAAAAATTGAGGCTCTAGACCCTTCCAGAGCTGAGATATTGAAACTTAAAGTTTTGACCAGAAAAAAAAATGACAGTGTTACCCCTTACGTTTTTTTTCGGGGGGTGAAAAATTAAGTTTCTCCGATCTTCTCAAAACTCTGGATTCTGATAGAGGGCCACGAGACATGGACCTGGGTGCAAAAATTGAGGCTCTAGACCCTTCCAGAGCTGAGATATTGAAACTTAAAGTTTTGACCAGAAAAAAAAAAAAATGACGGTGTTACCCCTTATGTTTTTTTTCGGGGGGTGAAAAATTAAGTTTCTCCAATCTTCTCAAAACTCTGGATTCTGATAGAGGGCCACGAGATATGCACCTGGGTGCAAAAATTGAGGCTCTAGACCCTTCCAGAGCTGAGATATTGAAACTTAAAGTTTTGACTAGAAAAAAAAAATGACAGTGTTACCCCTTATGTTTTTTTTCGGGGGGTGAAAAATTAAGTTTCTCCAATCTTCTCAAAACTCTGGATTCTGATAGAGGGCCACGAGACATGGACCTGGGTGCAAAAATTGAGGCTCTAGACTCTTCCAGAGCTGAGATATTGAAATTCTAAATTTTGACTAGAAAAAAAAAATGACAGTGTTACCCCTTATGTTTTTTTTCGGGGGGTGAAAAATTAAGTTTCTCCAATCTTCTCAAAACTCTGGATTCTGATAGAGGGCCACGAGACATGGACCTGGGTGCAAAAATTGAGGCTCTAGACCCTTCCAGAGCTGAGATATTGATACTTAAAATTTTGACCAGAAAAAAAAATGACAGTGTTACCCCTTACGTTTTTTTTCGGGGGGTGAAAAATTAAGTTTCTCCAATCTTCTCAAAACTCTGGATTCTGATAGAGGGCCACGAGACATGAACCTGGGTGCAAAAATTGAGGCTCTAGACCCTTCCAGAGCTGAGATATTGAAACTTAAAGTTTTGACCAGAAAAAAAAAATGACAGTGTTACCCCTTACGTTTTTTTTCGGGGGGTGAAAAATTAAGTTTCTCCGATCTTCTCAAAACTCTGGATTCTGATAGAGGGCCACGAGACATGGACCTGGGTGCAAAAATTGAGGCTCTAGACCCTTCCAGAGCTGAGATATTGAAACTTAAAGTTTTGACCAGAAAAAAAAAAAAATGACGGTGTTACCCCTTATGTTTTTTTTCGGGGGGTGAAAAATTAAGTTTCTCCAATCTTCTCAAAACTCTGGATTCTGATAGAGGGCCACGAGATATGCACCTGGGTGCAAAAATTGAGGCTCTAGACCCTTCCAGAGCTGAGATATTGAAACTTAAAGTTTTGACTAGAAAAAAAAAATGACAGTGTTACCCCTTATGTTTTTTTTCGGGGGGTGAAAAATTAAGTTTCTCCAATCTTCTCAAAACTCTGGATTCTGATAGAGGGCCACGAGACATGGACCTGGGTGCAAAAATTGAGGCTCTAGACTCTTCCAGAGCTGAGATATTGAAATTCTAAATTTTGACTAGAAAAAAAAAATGACAGTGTTACCCCTTATGTTTTTTTTCGGGGGGTGAAAAATTAAGTTTCTCCAATCTTCTCAAAACTCTGGATTCTGATAGAGGGCCACGAGACATGGACCTGGGTGCAAAAATTGAGGCTCTAGACCCTTCCAGAGCTGAGATATTGATACTTAAAATTTTGACCAGAAAAAAAAATGACAGTGTTACCCCTTACGTTTTTTTTCGGGGGGTGAAAAATTAAGTTTCTCCAATCTTCTCAAAACTCTGGATTATGATAGAGGGCCACGAGACATGAACCTGGGTGCAAAAATTGAGGCTCTAGACCCTTCCAGAGCTGAGATATTGAAACTTAAAGTTTTGACCAGAAAAAAAAAATGACAGTGTTACCCCTTATGTTTTTTTTTCGGGGGGTGAAAAATTAAGTTTCTCCGATCTTATCAAAACTCTGGATTCTGATAGAGGGCCACGAGACATGGACCTAGATGCAAAAATTGAGGCTCTAGACTCTTCCAGAGCTGAGATATTAATATTCAAATTTTTGACTAGAAAAAAAAAATGACAGTGTTACCCCTTATGTTTTTTTTCGGGGGGTGAAAAATTAAGTTTCTCCAATCTTCTCAAAACTCTGGATTCTGATAGAGGGCCACGAGACATGGACCTGGGTGCAAAAATTGAGGCTCTAGACTCTTCCAGAGCTGAGATATTGAAATTCTAAATTTTGACTAGAAAAAAAAAATGACAGTGTTACCCCTTATGTTTTTTTTTCGGGGGGTGAAAAATTAATTTTCTCCAATCTTCTCAAAACTCTGGATTCTGATAGAGGGCCACGAGACATGGACCTGGGTGCAAAAATTGAGGCTCTAGACCCTTCCAGAGCTGAGATATTGAAACTTAAAGTTTTGACCAGAAAAAAAAATGACAGTGTTACCCCTTATGTTTTTTTTCGGGGGGTGAAAAATCAAGTTTCTCCAATCTTCTCAAATCTCTGGATTCTGATAGAGGGCCACGAGATATGCACCTGGGTGCAAAAATTGAGGCTCTAGACCCTTCCAGAGCTGAGATATTGAAACTTAAAGTTTTGACCAGAAAAAAAAAATGACAGTGTTACCCCTTATGTTTTTTTTCGGGGGGTGAAAAATTAAGTTTCTCCGATCTTCTCAAAACTCTGGATTCTGATAGAGGGCCACGAGACATGGACCTGGGTGCAAAAATTGAGGCTCTAGACTCTTCCAGAGCTGAGATATTAATATTCAAATTTTTGACTAGAAAAAAAAAATGACAGTGTTACCCCTTATGTTTTTTTTTCGGGGGGGGAAAAATTAAGTTTCTCCAATCTTCTCAAAACTCTGGATTCTGATAGAGGGCCACGAGACATGGACCTGGGTGCAAAAATTGAGGCTCTAGACTCTTCCAGAGCTGAGATATTGAAATTCTAAATTTTGACTAGAAAAAAAAAAATGACAGTGTTACCCCTTATGTTTTTTTTCGGGGGGTGAAAAATTAATTTTCTCCAAACTTCTCAAAACTCTGGATTTTGATAGAGGGCCACGAGACATGGACCTGGGTGCAAAAATTGAGGCTCTAGACCCTTCCAGAGCTGAGATATTGAAACTTAAAGTTTTGACCAGAAAAAAAAAAATGACAGTGTTACCCCTTACGTTTTTTTTCGGGGGGTGAAAAATTAAGTTTCTCCAATCTTCTCAAAACTCTGGATTCTGATAGAGGGCCACGAGACATGAACCTGTCATTAGAACACTGGGTTAGAACACTGTCATTTTTTTTTCTGGTCAAAACTTTAAGTTTCAATATCTCAGCTTTGGAAGGGTCTAGAGCCTCAATTTTTGCACCCAGGTTCATGTCTCGTGGCCCTCTATCAGAATCCAGAGTTTTGAGAAGATTGGAGAAACTTAATTTTTCACCCCCCGAAAAAAAACGTAAGGGGTAACACTGTCATTTTTTTTTTCTGGTCAAAACTTTAAGTTTCAATATCTCAGTTCTGGAAGGGTCTAGAGCCTCAATTTTTGCACCCAGGTCCATGTCTCGTGGCCCTCTATCAGAATCCAGAGTTTTGAGAAGATTGGAGAAACTTAATTTTTCACCCCCCGAAAAAAAAAACATAAGGGGTAACACTGTCATTTTTTTTTTTCTGGTCAAAACTTTAAGTTTCAATATCTCAGCTCTGGAAGGGTCTAGAGGCTCAATTTTTGCACCCAGGTTCATGTCTCGTGGCCCTCTATCAGAATCCAGAGTTTTGAGAAGATTGGAGAAAATTAATTTTTCACCCCCTGGAAAAAAACATAAGGGGTAACACTGTCATTTTTTTTCTAGTCAAAATTTAGAATTTCAATATCTCAGCTCTGGAAGAGTCTAGAGCCTCAATTTTTGCACCCAGGTCCATGTCTCGTGGCCCTCTATCAGAATCCAGAGTTTTGAGAAGATTGGAGAAACTTAATTTTTCACCCCCCGAAAAAAAACATAAGGGGTAACACTGTCATTTTTTTTTTCTAGTCAAAAATTTGAATATTAATATCTCAGCTCTGGAAGAGTCTAGAGCCTCAATTTTTGCACCCAGGTCCGTGTCTCGTGGCCCTCTATCAGAATCCAGAGTTTTGAGAAGATCGGAGAAACTTAATTTTTCACCCCCCGAAAAAAAACATAAGGGGTAACACTGTCATTTTTTTTTCTGGTCAAAACTTTAAGTTTCAATATCTCAGCTCTGGAAGGGTCTAGAGCCTCAATTTTTGCACCCAGGTCCATGTCTCGTGGCCCTCTATCAGAATCCAGAGTTTTGAGAAGATTGGAGAAACTTGATTTTTCACCCCCCGAAAAAAAACATAAGGGGTAACACTGTCATTTTTTTTTCTGGTCAAAACTTTAAGTTTCAATATCTCAGCTCTGGAAGGGTCTAGAGCCTCAATTTTTGCACCCAGGTCCATGTCTCGTGGCCCTCTATCAGAATCCAGAGTTTTGAGAAGATTGGAGAAAATTAATTTTTCACCCCCCGAAAAAAAACATAAGGGGTAACACTGTCATTTTTTTTTTCTAGTCAAAATTTAGAATTTCAATATCTCAGCTCTGGAAGAGTCTAGAGCCTCAATTTTTGCACCCAGGTCCATGTCTCGTGGCCCTCTATCAGAATCCAGAGTTTTGAGAAGATTGGAGAAACTTAATTTTTCACCCCCCGAAAAAAAACATAAAGGGTAACACTGTCATTTTTTTTTTCTAGTCAAAAATTTGAATATTAATATCTCAGCTCTGGAAGAGTCTAGAGCCTAAATTTTTGCATCTAGGTCCATGTCTCGTGGCCCTCTATCAGAATCCAGAGTTTTGATAAGATCGGAGAAACTTAATTTTTCACCCCCCGAAAAAAAAACATAAGGGGTAACACTGTCATTTTTTTTTTCTGGTCAAAACTTTAAGTTTCAATATCTCAGCTCTGGAAGGGTCTAGAGCCTCAATTTTTGCACCCAGGTTCATGTCTCGTGGCCCTCTATCATAATCCAGAGTTTTGAGAAGATTGGAGAAACTTAATTTTTCACCCCCCGAAAAAAAACGTAAGGGGTAACACTGTCATTTTTTTTTCTGGTCAAAATTTTAAGTATCAATATCTCAGCTCTGGAAGGGTCTAGAGCCTCAATTTTTGCACCCAGGTCCATGTCTCGTGGCCCTCTATCAGAATCCAGAGTTTTGAGAAGATTGGAGAAACTTAATTTTTCACCCCCCGAAAAAAAACATAAGGGGTAACACTGTCATTTTTTTTCTAGTCAAAATTTTGAATTTCAATATCTCAGCTCTGGAAGAGTCTAGAGCCTCAATTTTTGCACCCAGGTCCATGTCTCGTGGCCCTCTATCAGAATCCAGAGTTTTGAGAAGATTGGAGAAATTTAATTTTTCACCCCCCGAAAAAAAACATAAGGGGTAACACTGTCATTTTTTTTTTTCTGGTCAAAACTTTACGTTTCAATATCTCAGCTCTGGAAGGGTCTAGAGCCTCAATTTTTGCACCCAGGTCCATGTCTCGTGGCCCTCTATCAGAATCCAGAGTTTTGAGAAGATTGGAGAAACTTAATTTTTCACCCCCCGAAAAAAAACATAAGGGGTAACACTGTCATTTTTTTTTCTGGTCAAAACTTTAAGTTTCAATATCTCAGCTCTGGAAGGGTCTAGAGCCTCAATTTTTGCACCCAGGTCCATGTCTCGTGGCCCTCTATCAGAATCCAGAGTTTTGAGAAGATTGGAGAAAATTAATTTTTCAACCCCCGAAAAAAAACATAAGGGGTAACACTGTCATTTTTTTTTCTAGTCAAAATTTTGAATTTCAATATCTCAGCTCTGGAAAAGTCTAGAGCCTCAATTTTTGCACCCAGGTCCATGTCTCGTGGCCCTCTATCAGAATCCAGAGTTTTGAGAAGATTGGAGAAAATTAATTTTTCAACCCCCGAAAAAAAACATAAGGGGTAACACTGTCATTTTTTTTTCTAGTCAAAAATTTGAATATTAATATCTCAGCTCTGGAAGAGTCTAGAGCCTCAATTTTTGCACCCAGGTCCATGTCTCGTGGCCCTCTATCAGAATCCAGAGTTTTGAGAAGATCGGAGAAACTTAATTTTTCACCCCCCGGAAAAAAAACATAAGGGGTAACACTGTCATTTTTTTTTTTCTGGTCAAAACTTTAAGTTTCAATATCTCAGCTCTGGAAGGGTCTAGAGCCTCAATTTTTGCACCCAGGTGCATATCTCGTGGCCCTCTATCAGAATCCAGAGTTTTGGGAAGATTGGAGAAACTTAATTTTTCACCCCCCGAAAAAAAACATAAGGGGTAACACTGTCATTTTTTTTTCTGGTCAAAACTTTAAGTTTCAATATCTCAGCTCTGGAAGGGTCTAGAGCCTCAATTTTTGCACCCAGGTCCATGTCTCGTGGCCCTCTATCAGAATCCAGAGTTTTGAGAAGATCGGAGAAACTTAATTTTTCACCCCCCGAAAAAAAAACGTAAGGGGTAACACTGTCATTTTTTTTTCTGGTCAAAACTTTAAGTTTCAATATCTCAGCTCTGGAAGGGTCTAGAGCCTCAATTTTTGCACCCAGGTTCATGTCTCGTGGCCCTCTATCAGAATCCAGAGTTTTGAGAAGATTGGAGAAACTTAATTTTTCACCCCCCGAAAAAAAAACGTAAGGGGTAACACTGTCATTTTTTTTTTCTGGTCAAAACTTTAAGTTTCAATATCTCAGCTCTGGAAGGGTCTAGAGCCTCAATTTTTGCACCCAGGTCCATGTCTCGTGGCCCTCTATCAGAATCCAGAGTTTTGAGAAGATTGGAGAAACTTAATTTTTCACCCCCCGAAAAAAAACATAAGGGGTAACACTGTCATTTTTTTTTTCTGGTCAAAACTTTAAGTTTCAATATCTCAGCTCTGGAAGGGTCTAGAGGCTCAATTTTTGCACCCAGGTTCATGTCTCGTGGCCCTCTATCAGAATCCAGAGTTTTGAGAAGTTTGGAGAAAATTAATTTTTCACCCCCCGAAAAAAAACATAAGGGGTAACACTGTCATTTTTTTTTTCTAGTCAAAATTT
Source organism: Cyprinella venusta (assembly GCA_038021265.1). Lineage (NCBI taxonomy): Eukaryota > Metazoa > Chordata > Actinopteri > Cypriniformes > Leuciscidae > Cyprinella > Cyprinella venusta. Next base: position 29,489,890 of record CM075864.1, read on the forward strand.
AGAATTTCATTATCTCAGCTCTGGAAGAGTCTAGAGCCTCAATTTTTGCACCCAGGTCCATGTCTCGTGGCCCTCTATCAGAATCCAGAGTTTTGAGAAGATTGGAGAAACTTAATTTTTCACCCCCCGAAAAAAAAACATAAGGGGTAACACTGTCATTTTTTTTTTCTAGTCAAAAATTTGAATATTAATATCTCAGCTCTGGAAGAGTCTAGAGCCTCAATTTTTGCACCCAGGTCCATGTCTCGTGGCCCTCTATCAGAATCCAGAGTTTTGAGAAGATCGGAGAAACTTAATTTTTCACCCCCCGAAAAAAAAACATAAGGGGTAACACTGTCATTTTTTTTTCTGGTCAAAACTTTAAGTTTCAATATCTCAGCTCTGGAAGGGTCTAGAGCCTCAATTTTTGCACCCAGGTGCATATCTCGTGGCCCTCTATCAGAATCCAGAGATTTGAGAAGATTGGAGAAACTTAATTTTTCACCCCCCGAAAAAAAACATAAGGGGTAACACTGTCATTTTTTTTTTTCTGGTCAAAACTTTAAGTTTCAATATCTCAGCTCTGGAAGGGTCTAGAGCCTCAATTTTTGCACCCAGGTCCATGTCTCGTGGCCCTCTATCAGAATCCAGAGTTTTGAGAAGATCGGAGAAACTTAATTTTTCACCCCCCGAAAAAAAACGTAAGGGGTAACACTGTCATTTTTTTTCTGGTCAAAACTTTAAGTTTCAATATCTCCGCTCTGAAAGGGTCTAGAGCCTCAATTTTTGCACCCAGGTTCATGTCTCGTGGCCCTCTATCAGAATCCAGAGTTTTGAGAAGATTGGAGAAACTTAATTTTTCACCCCCCGAAAAAAAACGTAAGGGGTAACACTGTCATTTTTTTTTTCTGGTCAAAACTTTAAGTTTCAATATCTCAGCTCTGGAAGGGTCTAGAGCCTCAATTTTTGCACCCAGGTCCATGTCTCGTGGCCCTCTATCAGAATCCAGAGTTTTGAGAAGATTGGAGAAACTTAATTTTTCACCCCCCGAAAAAAAAACATAAGGGGTAACACTGTCATTTTTTTTTTTCTGGTCAAAACTTTAAGTTTCAATATCTCAGCTCTGGAAGGGTCTAGAGGCTCAATTTTTGCACCCAGGTTCATGTCTCGTGGCCCTCTATCAGAATCCAGAGTTTTGAGAAGATTGGAGAAAATTAATTTTTCACCCCCCGAAAAAAAACATAAGGGGTAACACTGTCATTTTTTTTCTAGTCAAAATTTAGAATTTCAATATCTCAGCTCTGGAAGAGTCTAGAGCCTCAATTTTTGCACCCAGGTCCATGTCTCGTGGCCCTCTATCAGAATCCAGAGTTTTGAGAAGATTGGAGAAACTTAATTTTTCACCCCCCGAAAAAAAAACATAAGGGGTAACACTGTCATTTTTTTTTTCTAGTCAAAAATTTGAATATTAATATCTCAGCTCTGGAAGAGTCTAGAGCCTCAATTTTTGCACCCAGGTCCATGTCTCGTGGCCCTCTATCAGAATCCAGAGTTTTGAGAAGATCGGAGAAACTTAATTTTTCACCCCCCGAAAAAAAACATAAGGGGTAACACTGTCATTTTTTTTTTTCTGGTCAAAACTTTAAGTTTCAATATCTCAGCTCTGGAAGGGTCTAGAGCCTCAATTTTTGCACCCAGGTTCATGTCTCGTGGCCCTCTATCATAATCCAGAGTTTTGAGAAGATTGGAGAAACTTAATTTTTCACCCCCCGAAAAAAAACGTAAGGGGTAACACTGTCATTTTTTTTTCTGGTCAAAATTTTAAGTATCAATATCTCAGCTCTGGAAGGGTCTAGAGCCTCAATTTTTGCACCCAGGTCCATGTCTCGTGGCCCTCTATCAGAATCCAGAGTTTTGAGAAGATTGGAGAAAATTAATTTTTCAACCCCCGAAAAAAAAACATAAGGGGTAACACTGTCATTTTTTTTTCTAGTCAAAAATTTGAATATTAATATCTCAGCTCTGGAAGAGTTTAGAGCCTCAATTTTTGCACCCAGGTCCATGTCTCGTGGCCCTCTATCAGAATCCAGAGTTTTGAGAAGATCGGATAAACTTAATTTTTCACCCCCCGGAAAAAAACATAAGGGGTAACACTGTCATTTTTTTTTCTGGTCAAAACTTTAAGTTTCAATATCTCAGCTCTGGAAGGGTCTAGAGCCTCAATTTTTGCACCCAGGTGCATATCTCGTGGCCCTCTATCAGAATCCAGAGTTTTGAGAAGATTGGAGAAACTTAATTTTTCACCCCCCGAAAAAAAACATAAGGGGTAACACTGTCATTTTTTTTTTTTCTGGTCAAAACTTTAAGTTTCAATATCTCAGCTCTGGAAGGGTCTAGAGCCTCAATTTTTGCACCCAGGTCCATGTCTCGTGGCCCTCTATCAGAATCCAGAGTTTTGAGAAGATCGGAGAAACTTAATTTTTCACCCCCCGAAAAAAAAAACGTAAGGGGTAACACTGTCATTTTTTTTTCTGGTCAAAACTTTAAGTTTCAATATCTCAGCTCTGGAAGGGTCTAGAGCCTCAATTTTTGCACCCAGGTTCATGTCTCGTGGCCCTCTATCAGAATCCAGAGTTTTGAGAAGATTGGAGAAACTTAATTTTTCACCCCCCGAAAAAAAAACGTAAGGGGTAACACTGTCATTTTTTTTTTTCTGGTCAAAACTTTAAGTTTCAATATCTCAGCTCTGGAAGGGTCTAGAGGCTCAATTTTTGCACCCAGGTTCATGTCTCGTGGCCCTCTATCAAAATCCAGAGTTTTGAGAAGTTTGGAGAAAATTAATTTTTCACCCCCCGAAAAAAAACATAAGGGGTAACACTGTCATTTTTTTTTTCTAGTCAAAATTTAGAATTTCAATATCTCAGCTCTGGAAGAGTCTAGAGCCTCAATTTTTGCACCCAGGTCCATGTCTCGTGGCCCTCTATCAGAATCCAGAGTTTTGAGAAGATTGGAGAAACTTAATTTTTCACCCCCCGAAAAAAAACATAAGGGGTAACACTGTCATTTTTTTTTTTCTAGTCAAAAATTTGAATATTAATATCTCAGCTCTGGAAGAGTCTAGAGCCTCAATTTTTGCACCCAGGTCCATGTCTCGTGGCCCTCTATCAGAATCCAGAGTTTTGAGAAGATTGGAGAAACTTAATTTTTCACCCCCCGAAAAAAAACATAAGGGGTAACACTGTCATTTTTTTTTCTGGTCAAAACTTTAAGTTTCAATATCTCAGCTCTGGAAGGGTCTAGAGGCTCAATTTTTGCACCCAGGTTCATGTCTCGTGGCCCTCTATCAGAATCCAGAGTTTTGAGAAGATTGGAGAAAATTAATTTTTCACCCCCCGAAAAAAAACATAAGGGGTAACACTGTCATTTTTTTTTTCTAGTCAAAATTTAGAATTTCAATATCTCAGCTCTGGAAGAGTCTAGAGCCTCAATTTTTGCACCCAGGTCCATGTCTCGTGGCCCTCTATCAGAATCCAGAGTTTTGAGAAGATTGGAGAAACTTAATTTTTCACCCCCCGAAAAAAAAACATAAGGGGTAACACTGTCATTTTTTTTTTCTAGTCAAAAATTTGAATATTAATATCTCAGCTCTGGAAGAGTCTAGAGCCTCAATTTTTGCACCCAGGTCCATGTCTCGTGGCCCTCTATCAGAATCCAGAGTTTTGAGAAGATCGGAGAAACTTAATTTTTCACCCCCCGAAAAAAAAACATAAGGGGTAACACTGTCATTTTTTTTTCTGGTCAAAACTTTAAGTTTCAATATCTCAGCTCTGGAAGGGTCTAGAGCCTCAATTTTTGCACCCAGGTGCATATCTCGTGGCCCTCTATCAGAATCCAGAGTTTTGAGAAGATTGGAGAAACTTAATTTTTCACCCCCCGAAAAAAAACATAAGGGGTAACACTGTCATTTTTTTTTTCTGGTCAAAACTTTAAGTTTCAATATCTCAGCTCTGGAAGGGTCTAGAGCCTCAATTTTTGCACCCAGGTTCATGTCTCGTGGCCCTCTATCATAATCCAGAGTTTTGAGAAGATTGGAGAAACTTAATTTTTCACCCCCCGAAAAAAAACGTAAGGGGTAACACTGTCATTTTTTTTTTCTGGTCAAAATATTAAGTATCAATATCTCAGCTCTGGAAGGGTCTAGAGCCTCAATTTTTGCACCCAGGTCCATGTCTCGTGGCCCTCTATCAGAATCCAGAGTTTTGAGAAGATTGGAGAAACTTAATTTTTCACCCCCCGAAAAAAAACATAAGGGGTAACACTGTCATTTTTTTTTTCTAGTCAAAATTTTGAATTTCAATATCTCAGCTCTGGAAGAGTATAGAGCCTCAATTTTTGCACCCAGGTCCATGTCTCGTGGCCCTCTATCAGAATCCAGAGTTTTGAGAAGATTGGAGAAATTTAATTTTTCACCCCCCGAAAAAAAACATAAGGGGTAACACTGTCATTTTTTTTTTTCTGGTCAAAACTTTACGTTTCAATATCTCAGCTCTGGAAGGGTCTAGAGCCTCAATTTTTGCACCCAGGTCCATGTCTCGTGGCCCTCTATCAGAATCCAGAGTTTTGAGAAGATTGGAGAAACTTAATTTTTCACCCCCCGAAAAAAAACATAAGGGGTAACACTGTCATTTTTTTTCTGGTCAAAACTTTAAGTTTCAATATCTCAGCTCTGGAAGTGTCTAGAGCCTCAATTTTTGCACCCGGGTGCATATCTCGTGGCCCTCTATCAGAATCCAGAGTTTTGAGAAGATTGGAGAAACTTAATTTTTCACCCCCCGAAAAAAATCATAAGGGGTAACACTGTCATTTTTTTTTTTTCTGGTCAAAACTTTAAGTTTCAATATCTCAGCTCTGGAAGGGTCTAGAGCCTCAATTTTTGCACCCAGGTTCATGTCTCGTGGCCCTCTATCAGAATCCAGAGTTTTGAGAAGATTGGAGAAAATTAATTTTTCAACCCCCGAAAAAAAACATAAGGGGTAACACTGTCATTTTTTTTTTCTAGTCAAAATTTTGAATTTCAATATCTCAGCTCTGGAAAAGTCTAGAGCCTCAATTTTTGCACCCAGGTCCATGTCTCGTGGCCCTCTATCAGAATCCAGAGTTTTGAGAAGATTGGAGAAACTTAATTTTTCACCCCCCGAAAAAAAACGTAAGGGGTAACACTGTCATTTTTTTTTTCTAGTCAAAAATTTGAATATTAATATCTCAGCTCTGGAAGAGTCTAGAGCCTCAATTTTTGCACCCAGGTCCATGTCTCGTGGCCCTCTATCAGAATCCAGAGTTTTGAGAAGATCGGAGAAACTTAATTTTTCACCCCCCGGAAAAAAACATAAGGGGTAACACTGTCATTTTTTTTTTTTCTGGTCAAAACTTTAAGTTTCAATATCTCAGCTCTGGAAGGGTCTAGAGCCTCAATTTTTGCACCCAGGTGCATATATCGTGGCCCTCTATCAGAATCCAGAGTTTTGAGAAGATCGGAGAAACTTAATTTTTCACCCCCCGAAAAAAAAAACGTAAGGGGTAACACTGTCATTTTTTTTTTCTGGTCAAAACTTTAAGTTTCAATATCTCAGCTCTGGAAGGGTCTAGAGCCTCAATTTTTGCACCCAGGTTCATGTCTCGTGGCCCTCTATCAGAATCCAGAGTTTTGAGAAGATTGGAGAAACTTAATTTTTCACCCCCCGAAAAAAAAACATAAGGGGTAACACTGTCATTTTTTTTTCTGGTCAAAACTTTAAGTTTCAATATCTCAGCTCTGGAAGGGTCTAGAGGCTCAATTTTTGCACCCAGGTTCATGTCTCGTGGCCCTCTATCAGAATCCAGAGTTTTGAGAAGATTGGAGAAAATTAATTTTTCACCCCCCGAAAAAAAACATAAGGGGTAACACTGTCATTTTTTTTCTAGTCAAAATTTAGAATTTCAATATCTCAGCTCTGGAAGAGTCTAGAGCCTCAATTTTTGCACCCAGGTCCATGTCTCGTGGCCCTCTATCAGAATCCAGAGTTTTGAGAAGATTGGAGAAACTTAATTTTTCACCCCCCGAAAAAAAACAAAAGGGGTAACACTGTCATTTTTTTTTTCTAGTCAAAAATTTTAATATTAATATCTCAGCTCTGGAAGAGTCTAGAGCCTCAATTTTTGTACCCAGGTCCATGTCTCGTGGCCCTCTATCAGAATCCAGAGTTTTAAGAAGATCGGAGAAACTTAATTTTTCACCCCCCGAAAAAAAACATAAGGGGTAACACTGTCATTTTTTTTTTTTTTCTGGTCAAAACTTTAAGTTTCAATATCTCAGCTCTGGAAGGGTCTAGAGCCTCAATTTTTGCACCCAGGTTCATGTCTCGTGGCCCTCTATCATAATCCAGAGTTTTGAGAAGATTGGAGAAACTTAATTTTTCACCCCCCGAAAAAAAACGTAAGGGGTAACACTGTCATTTTTTTTTTTTTCTGGTCAAAATTTTAAGTATCAATATCTCAGCTCTGGAAGGGTCTAGAGCCTCAATTTTTGCACCCAGGTCCATGTCTCGTGGCCCTCTATCAGAATCCAGAGTTTTGAGAAGATTGGAGAAACTTAATTTTTCACCCCCCGAAAAAAAAACAGAAGGGGTAACACTGTCATTTTTTTTTCTAGTCAAAAATTTGAAAATTAATATCTCAGCTCTGGAAGAGTCTAGAGCCTCAATTTTTGCACCCAGGTCCATGTCTCGTGGCCCTCTATCAGAATCCAGAGTTTTGAGAAGTTTGGAGAAACTTAATTTTTCACCCCCCGAAGAAAATCGTAAGGGGTAACACTGTCATTTTTTTTTCTGGTCAAAACTTTAAGTTTCAATATCTCAGCTCTGGAAGGGTCTAGAGGCTCAATTTTTGCACCCAGGTTCATGTCTCGTGGCCCTCTATCAGAATCCAGAGTTTTGAGAAGATTGGAGAAAATTAATTTTTCACCCCCCGAAAAAAAAACATAAGGGGTAACACTGTCATTTTTTTTTCTAGTCAAAATTTAGAATTTCAATATCTCAGCTCTGGAAGAGTCTAGAGCCTCAATTTTTGCACCCAGGTCCATGTCTCGTGGCCCTCTATCAGAATCCAGAGTTTTGAGAAGATTGGAGAAACTTAATTTTTCACCCCCCGAAAAAAAAACATAAGGGGTAACACTGTCATTTTTTTTTTCTAGTCAAAAATTTGAATATTAATATCTCAGCTCTGGAAGAGTCTAGAGCCTCAATTTTTGCACCCAGGTCCATGTCTCGTGGCCCTCTATCAGAATCCAGAGTTTTGAGAAGATCGGAGAAACTTAATTTTTCACCCCCCGAAAAAAAAAACATAAGGGGTAACACTGTCATTTTTTTTTTCTGGTCAAAACTTTAAGTTTCAATATCTCAGCTCTGGAAGGGTCTAGAGCCTCAATTTTTGCACCCAGGTGCATATCTCGTGGCCCTCTATCAGAATCCAGAGTTTTGAGAAGATTGGAGAAACTTAATTTTTCACCCCCGAAAAAAAACATAAGGGGTAACACTGTCATTTTTTTTTTTCTGGTCAAAACTTTAAGTTTCAATATCTCAGCTCTGGAAGGGTCTAGAGCCTCAATTTTTGCACCCAGGTTCATGTCTCGTGGCCCTCTATCATAATCCAGAGTTTTGAGAAGATTGGAGAAACTTAATTTTTCACCCCCCGAAAAAAAACGTAAGGGGTAACACTGTCATTTTTTTTTTTCTGGTCAAAATTTTAAGTATCAATATCTCAGCTCTGGAAGGGTCTAGAGCCTCAATTTTTGCACCCAGGTCCATGTCTCGTGGCCCTCTATCAGAATCCAGAGTTTTGAGAAGATTGGAGAAACTTAATTTTTCACCCCCCGAAAAAAAACATAAGGGGTAACACTGTCATTTTTTTTTTCTAGTCAAAATTTTGAATTTCAATATCTCAGCTCTGGAAGAGTATAGAGCCTCAATTTTTGCACCCAGGTCCATGTCTCGTGGCCCTCTATCAGAATCCAGAGTTTTGAGAAGATTGGAGAAATTTAATTTTTCACCCCCCGAAAAAAAACATAAGGGGTAACACTGTCATTTTTTTTTTTCTGGTCAAAACTTTACGTTTCAATATCTCAGCTCTGGAAGGGTCTAGAGCCTCAATTTTTGCACCCAGGTCCATGTCTCGTGGCCCTCTATCAGAATCCAGAGTTTTGAGAAGATTGGAGAAACTTAATTTTTCACCCCCCGAAAAAAAACATAAGGGGTAACACTGTCATTTTTTTTCTGGTCAAAACTTTAAGTTTCAATATCTCAGCTCTGGAAGGGTCTAGAGCCTCAATTTTTGCACCCAGGTCCATGTCTCGTGGCCCTCTATCAGAATCCAGAGTTTTGAGAAGATTGGAGAAACTTAATTTTTCACCCCCCGAAAAAAAACGTAAGGGGTAACACTTTCATTTTTTTTCTAGTCAAAATTTAGAATTTCAATATCTCAGCTCTGGAAGAGTCTAGAGCCTCAATTTTTGCACCCAGGTCCATGTCTCGTGGCCCTCTATCAGAATCCAGAGTTTTGAGAAGATTGGAGAAACTTAATTTTTCACCCCCCGAAAAAAAACATAAGGGGTAACACTGTCATTTTTTTTTTCTAGTCAAAAATTTGAATATTAATATCTCAGCTCTGGAAGAGTCTAGAGCCTCAATTTTTGCACCCAGGTCCATGTCTCGTGGCCCTCTATCAGAATCCAGAGTTTTGAGAAGATCGGAGAAACTTAATTTTTCACCCCCCGAAAAAAAACATAAGGGGTAACACTGTCATTTTTTTTTTTCTGGTCAAAACTTTAAGTTTCAATATCTCAGCTCTGGAAGGGTCTAGAGCCTCAATTTTTGCACCCGGGTGCATATCTCGTGGCCCTCTATCAGAATCCAGAGTTTTGAGAAGATTGGAGAAACTTAATTTTTCACCCCCCGAAAAAAAAACATAAGGGGTAACACTGTCATTTTTTTTTTTCTGGTCAAAACTTTAAGTTTCAATATCTCAGCTCTGGAAGGGTCTAGAGCCTCAATTTTTGCACCCAGGTTCATGTCTCGTGGCCCTCTATCATAATCCAGAGTTTTGAGAAGATTGGAGAAACTTAATTTTTTACCCCCCGAAAAAAAACGTAAGGGGTAACACTGTCATTTTTTTTTTTCTGGTCAAAATTTTAAGTATCAATATCTCAGCTCTGGAAGGGTCTAGAGCCTCAATTTTTGCACCCAGGTCCATGTCTCGTGGCCCTCTATCAGAATCCAGAGTTTTGAGAAGATTGGAGAAACTTAATTTTTCACCCCCCGAAAAAAAACAGAAGGGGTAACACTGTCATTTTTTTTTCTGGTCAAAACTTTAAGTTTCAATATCTCAGCTCTGAAAGGGTCTAGAGCCTCAATTTTTGCACCCAGGTTCATGTCTCATGGCCCTCTATCAGAATCCAGAGTTTTGAGAAGATTGGAGAAACTTAATTTTTCACCCCCCGAAAAAAAACGTAAGGGGTAACACTGTCATTTTTTTTTTCTGGTCAAAACTTTAAGTTTCAATATCTCAGCTCTGGAAGGGTCTAGAGGCTCAATTTTTGCACCCAGGTCCATGTCTCGTGGCCCTCTATCAGAATCCAGAGTTTTGAGAAGATTGGAGAAACTTAATTTTTCACCCCCCGAAAAAAAACATAAGGGGTAACACTGTCATTTTTTTTTTCTGGTCAAAACTTTAAGTTTCAATATCTCAGCTCTGGAAGGGTCTAGAGGCTCAATTTTTGCACCCAGGTTCATGTCTCGTGGCCCTCTATCAGAATCCAGAGTTTTGAGAAGATTGGAGAAAATTAATTTTTCACCCCCCGAAAAAAAACATAAGGGGTAACACTGTCATTTTTTTTCTAGTCAAAATTTAGAATTTCAATATCTCAGCTCTGGAAGAGTCTAGAGCCTCAATTTTTGCACCCAGGTCCATGTCTCGTGGCCCTCTATCAGAATCCAGAGTTTTGAGAAGATTGGAAAAACTTAATTTTTCACCCCCCGAAAAAAAACATAAGGGGTAACACTGTCATTTTTTTTTTCTAGTCAAAAATTTGAATATTAATATCTCAGCTCTGGAAGAGTCTAGAGCCTCAATTTTTGCACCCAGGTCCATGTCTCGTGGCCCTCTATCAGAATCCAGAGTTTTGAGAAGATCGGAGAAACTTAATTTTTCACCCCCCGAAAAAAAACATAAGGGGTAACACTGTCATTTTTTTTTTTCTGGTCAAAACTTTAAGTTTCAATATCTCAGCTCTGGAAGGGTCTAGAGCCTCAATTTTTGCACCCAGGTTCATGTCTCGTGGCCCTCTATCATAATCCAGAGTTTTGAGAAGATTGGAGAAACTTAATTTTTCACCCCCCGAAAAAAAACGTAAGGGGTAACACTGTCATTTTTTTTTTTTCTGGTCAAAATTTTAAGTATCAATATCTCAGCTCTGGAAGGGTCTAGAGCCTCAATTTTTGCACCCAGGTCCATGTCTCGTGGCCCTCTATCAGAATCCAGAGTTTTGAGAAGATTGGAGAAACTTAATTTTTCACCCCCCGAAAAAAAAAAACAGAAGGGGTAACACTGTCATTTTTTTTTTCTAGTCAAAAATTTGAAAATTAATATCTCAGCTCTGGAAGAGTCTAGAGCCTCAATTTTTGCACCCAGGTCCATGTCTCGTGGCCCTCTATCAGAATCCAGAGTTTTGAGAAGTTTGGAGAAACTTAATTTTTCACCCCCCGAAGAAAATCGTAAGGGGTAACACTGTCATTTTTTTTTTCTGGTCAAAACTTTAAGTTTCAATATCTCAGCTCTGGAAGGGTCTAGAGGCTCAATTTTTGCACCCAGGTTCATGTCTCGTGGCCCTCTATCAGAATCCAGAGTTTTGAGAAGATTGGAGAAAATTAATTTTTCACCCCCCGAAAAAAAACATAAGGGGTAACACTGTCATTTTTTTTTTCTAGTCAAAAATTTGAATATTAATATCTCAGCTCTGGAAGAGTCTAGAGCCTCAATTTTTGCACCCAGGTCCATGTCTCGTGGCCCTCTATCAGAATCCAGAGTTTTGAGAAGATCGGAGAAACTTAATTTTTCACCCCCCGAAAAAAAAAACATAAGGGGTAACACTGTCATTTTTTTTTTCTGGTCAAAACTTTAAGTTTCAATATCTCAGCTCTGGAAGGGTCTAGAGCCTCAATTTTTGCACCCAGGTGCATATCTCGTGGCCCTCTATCAGAATCCAGAGTTTTGAGAAGATTGGAGAAACTTAATTTTTCACCCCCGAAAAAAAACATAAGGGGTAACACTGTCATTTTTTTTTTTTCTGGTCAAAACTTTAAGTTTCAATATCTCAGCTCTGGAAGGGTCTAGAGCCTCAATTTTTGCACCCAGGTTCATGTCTCGTGGCCCTCTATCATAATCCAGAGTTTTGAGAAGATTGGAGAAACTTAATTTTTCACCCCCCGAAAAAAAACGTAAGGGGTAACACTGTCATTTTTTTTTTCTGGTCAAAATTTTAAGTATCAATATCTCAGCTCTGGAAGGGTCTAGAGCCTCAATTTTTGCACCCAGGTCCATGTCTCGTGGCCCTCTATCAGAATCCAGAGTTTTGAGAAGATTGGAGAAACTTAATTTTTCACCCCCCGAAAAAAAACATAAGGGGTAACACTGTCATTTTTTTTTTCTAGTCAAAATTTTGAATTTCAATATCTCAGCTCTGGAAGAGTATAGAGCCTCAATTTTTGCACCCAGGTCCATGTCTCGTGGCCCTCTATCAGAATCCAGAGTTTTGAGAAGATTGGAGAAATTTAATTTTTCACCCCCCGAAAAAAAACATAAGGGGTAACACTGTCATTTTTTTTTTTTCTGGTCAAAACTTTACGTTTCAATATCTCAGCTCTGGAAGGGTCTAGAGCCTCAATTTTTGCACCCAGGTCCATGTCTCGTGGCCCTCTATCAGAATCCAGAGTTTTGAGAAGATTGGAGAAACTTAATTTTTCACCCCCCGAAAAAAAACATAAGGGGTAACACTGTCATTTTTTTTCTGGTCAAAACTTTAAGTTTCAATATCTCAGCTCTGGAAGGGTCTAGAGCCTCAATTTTTGCACCCAGGTTCATGTCTCGTGGCCCTCTATCATAATCCAGAGTTTTGAGAAGATTGGAGAAACTTAATTTTTTACCCCCCGAAAAAAAAACGTAAGGGGTAACACTGTCATTTTTTTTTTCTGGTCAAAATTTTAAGTATCAATATCTCAGCTCTGGAAGGGTCTAGAGCCTCAATTTTTGCACCCAGGTCCATGTCTCGTGGCCCTCTATCAGAATCCAGAGTTTTGAGAAGATTGGAGAAACTTAATTTTTCACCCCCCGAAAAAAAACAGAAGGGGTAACACTGTCATTTTTTTTTCTGGTCAAAACTTTAAGTTTCAATATCTCAGCTCTGAAAGGGTCTAGAGCCTCAATTTTTGCACCCAGGTTCATGTCTCGTGGCCCTCTATCAGAATCCAGAGTTTTGAGAAGATTGGAGAAACTTAATTTTTCACCCCCCGAAAAAAAACGTAAGGGGTAACACTGTCATTTTTTTTTTCTGGTCAAAACTTTAAGTTTCAATATCTCAGCTCTGGAAGGGTCTAGAGCCTCAATTTTTGCACCCAGGTCCATGTCTCGTGGCCCTCTATCAGAATCCAGAGTTTTGAGAAGATTGGAGAAACTTAATTTTTCACCCCCCGAAAAAAAACATAAGGGGTAACACTGTCATTTTTTTTTTCTGGTCAAAACTTTAAGTTTCAATATCTCAGCTCTGGAAGGGTCTAGAGGCTCAATTTTTGCACCCAGGTTCATGTCTCGTGGCCCTCTATCAGAATCCAGAGTTTTGAGAAGATTGGAGAAAATTAATTTTTCACCCCCCGAAAAAAAACATAAGGGGTAACACTGTCATTTTTTTTTTAGTCAAAATTTAGAATTTCAATATCTCAGCTCTGGAAGAGTCTAGAGCCTCAATTTTTGCACCCAGGTCCATGTCTCGTGGCCCTCTATCAGAATCCAGAGTTTTGAGAAGATTGGAGAAACTTAATTTTTCACCCCCCGAAAAAAAACATAAGGGGTAACACTGTCATTTTTTTTTTCTAGTCAAAAATTTGAATATTAATATCTCAGCTCTGGAAGAGTCTAGAGCCTCAATTTTTGCACCCAGGTCCATGTCTCGTGGCCCTCTATCAGAATCCAGAGTTTTGAGAAGATTGGAGAAACTTAATTTTTCACCCCCCCCAAAAAAAAACAGAAGGGGTAACACTGTCATTTTTTTTTTTTCTAGTCAAAAATTTGAAAATTAATATCTCAGCTCTGGAAGAGTCTAGAGCCTCAATTTTTGCACCCAGGTCCATGTCTCGTGGCCCTCTATCAGAATCCAGAGTTTTGAGAAGATTGGAGAAACTTAATTTTTCACCCCCCGAAAAAAACTAAAGGGGTAACACTGTCATTTTTTTTTCTAGTCAAAAATTTTAATATTAATATCTCAGCTCTGGAAGAGTCTAGAGCCTCAATTTTTGCACCCAGGTCCATGTCTCGTGGCCCTCTATCAGAATCCAGAGTTTTAAGAAGATCGGAGAAACTTAATTTTTCACCCCCCGAAAAAAAACATAAGGGGTAACACTGTCATTTTTTTTTTTTTCTGGTCAAAACTTTAAGTTTCAATATCTCAGCTCTGGAAGGGTCTAGAGCCTCAATTTTTGCACCCAGGTTCATGTCTCGTGGCCCTCTATCAGAATCCAGAGTTTTGAGAAGATTGGAGAAACTTAATTTTTCACCCCCCGAAAAAAAACAGAAGGGGTAACACTGTCATTTTTTTTTTCTAGTCAAAAATTTGAAAATTAATATCTCAGCTCTGGAAGAGTCTAGAGCCTCAATTTTTGCACCCAGGTCCATGTCTCGTGGCCCTCTATCAGAATCCAGAGTTTTGAGAAGATTGGAGAAACTTAATTTTTCACCCCCCGAAAAAAATCGTAAGGGTTAACACTGTCATTTTTTTTTTCTGGTCAAAACTTTAAGTTTCAATATCTCAGCTCTGGAAGGGTCTAGAGCCTCAATTTTTGCACCCAGGTTCATGTCTCGTGGCCCTCTATCAGAATCCAGAGTTTTGAGAAGATTGGAGAAAATTAATTTTTCAACCCCCGAAAAAAAACATAAGGGGTAACACTGTCATTTTTTTTTCTAGTCAAAATTTTGAATTTCAATATCTCAGCTCTGGAAGGGTCTAGAGCCTCAATTTTTGCACCCAGGTGCATATATCGTGGCCCTCTATCAGAATCCAGAGTTTTGAGAAGATTGGAGAAACTTAATTTTTCACCCCCCGAAAAAAAACATAAGGGGTAACACTGTCATTTTTTTTTTTTTTTTCTGGTCAAAACTTTAAGTTTCAATATATCAGCTCTGGAAGGGTCTAGAGCCTCAATTTTTGCACCCAGGTCCATGTCTCGTGGCCCTCTATCAGAATCCAGAGTTTTGAGAAGATCGGAGAAACTTAATTTTTCACCCCCCGAAAAAAAACGTAAGGGGTAACACTGTCATTTTTTTTCTGGTCAAAACTTTAAGTTTCAATATCTCAGCTCTGGAAGGGTCTAGAGCCTCAATTTTTGCACCCAGGTTCATGTCTCGTGGCCCTCTATCAGAATCCAGAGTTTTGAGAAGATTGGAGAAACTTAATTTTTCACCCCCCGAAAAAAAACGTAAGGGGTAACACTGTCATTTTTTTTTTTCTGGTCAAAACTTTAAGTTTCAATATCTCAGCTCTGGAAGGGTCTAGAGCCTCAATTTTTGCACCCAGGTCCATGTCTCGTTGCCCTCTATCAGAATCCAGAGTTTTGAGAAGATTGGAGAAACTTAATTTTTCACCCCCCGAAAAAAAACATAAGGGGTAACACTGTCATTTTTTTTTTTCTGGTCAAAACTTTAAGTTTCAATATCTCAGCTCTGGAAGGGTCTAGAGCCTCAATTTTTGCACCCAGGTTCATGTCTCGTGGCCCTCTATCAGAATCCAGAGTTTTGAGAAGATTGGAGAAAATTAATTTTTCACCCCCCGAAAAAAAACATAAGGGGTAACACTGTCATTTTTTTTTCTAGTCAAAATTTATAATTTCAATATCTCAGCTCTGGAAGAGTCTAGAGCCTCAATTTTTGCACCCAGGTCCATGTCTCGTGGCCCTCTATCAGAATCCAGAGTTTTGAGAAGATTGGAGAAACTTAATTTTTCACCCCCCGAAAAAAAAAACATAAGGGGTAACACTGTCATTTTTTTTTTCTAGTCAAAAATTTGAATTTTAATATCTCAGCTCTGGAAGAGTCTAGAGCCTCAATTTTTGCACCCAGGTCCATGTCTCGTGGCCCTCTATCAGAATCCAGAGTTTTGAGAAGATTGGAGAAACTTAATTTTTCACCCCCCCAAAAAAAAACATAAGGGGTAACACTGTCATTTTTTTTTTTCTGGTCAAAACTTTAAGTTTCAATATCTCAGCTCTGGAAGGGTCTAGAGCCTCAATTTTTGCACCCAGGTGCATATCTCGTGGCCCTCTATCATAATCCAGAGTTTTGAGAAGATTGGAGAAACTTAATTTTTCACCCCCCGAAAAAAACGTAAGGGGTAACACTGTCATTTTTTTTTTTCTGGTCAAAATTTTAAGTATCAATATCTCAGCTCTGGAAGGGTCTAGAGCCTCAATTTTTGCACCCAGGTCCATGTCTCGTGGCCCTCTATCAGAATCCAGAGTTTTGAGAAGATTGGAGAAACTTAATTTTTCACCCCCCGAAAAAAACATAAGGGGTAACACTGTCATTTTTTTTTTCTAGTCAAAATTTTGAATTTCAATATCTCAGCTCTGGAAGAGTATAGAGCCTCAATTTTTGCACCCAGGTCCATGTCTCGTGGCCCTCTATCAGAATCCAGAGTTTTGAGAAGATTGGAGAAATTTAGTTTTTCACCCCCCGAAAAAAAACATAAGGGGTAACACTGTCATTTTTTTTTTTCTGGTCAAAACTTTACGTTTCAATATCTCAGCTCTGGAAGGGTCTAGAGCCTCAATTTTTGCACCCAGGTCCATGTCTCGTGGCCCTCTATCAGAATCCAGAGTTTTGAGAAGATTGGAGAAACTTAATTTTTCACCCCCCGAAAAAAAACATAAGGGGTAACACTGTCATTTTTTTTCTGGTCAAAACTTTAAGTTTCAATATATCAGCTCTGGAAGGGTCTAGAGCCTCAATTTTTGCACCCAGGTCCATGTCTCGTGGCCCTCTATCAGAATCCAGAGTTTTGAGAAGATTGGAGAAACTTAATTTTTCACCCCCCGAAAAAAAACGTAAGGGGTAACACTGTCATTTTTTTTCTAGTCAAAATTTAGAATTTCAATATCTCAGCTCTGGAAGAGTCTAGAGCCTCAATTTTTGCACCCAGGTCCATGTCTCGTGGCCCTCTATCAGAATCCAGAGTTTTGAGAAGATTGGAGAAACTTAATTTTTCACCCCCCGAAAAAAATCGTAAGGGGTAACACTGTCATTTTTTTTTTCTGGTCAAAACTTTAAGTTTCAATATCTCAGCTCTGGAAGGGTCTAGAGCCTCAATTTTTGCACCCAGGTGCATATCTCGTGGCCCTCTATCAGAATCCAGAGTTTTGAGAAGATTGGAGAAATTTAGTTTTTCACCCCCCGAAAAAAAACATAAGGGGTAACACTGTCATTTTTTTTTTCTGGTCAAAACTTTACGTTTCAATATCTCAGCTCTGGAAGGGTCTAGAGCCTCAATTTTTGCACCCAGGTCCATGTCTCGTGGCCCTCTATCAGAATCCAGAGTTTTGAGAAGATTGGAGAAACTTAATTTTTCACCCCCCGAAAAAAAACATAAGGGGTAACACTGTCATTTTTTTTCTGGTCAAAACTTTAAGTTTCAATATATCAGCTCTGGAAGGGTCTAGAGCCTCAATTTTTGCACCCAGGTCCATGTCTCGTGGCCCTCTATCAGAATCCAGAGTTTTGAGAAGATTGGAGAAACTTAATTTTTCACCCCCCGAAAAAAAACGTAAGGGGTAACACTGTCATTTTTTTTCTAGTCAAAATTTAGAATTTCAATATCTCAGCTCTGGAAGAGTCTAGAGCCTCAATTTTTGCACCCAGGTCCATGTCTCGTGGCCCTCTATCAGAATCCAGAGTTTTGAGAAGATTGGAGAAACTTATTTTTTCACCCCCCGAAAAAAAACATAAGGGGTAACACTGTCATTTTTTTTTTCTAGTCAAAAATTTGAAAATTAATATCTCAGCTCTGGAAGAGTCTAGAGCCTCAATTTTTGCACCCAGGTCCATGTCTCGTGGCCCTCTATCAGAATCCAGAGTTTTGAGAAGATTGGAGAAACTTAATTTTTCACCCCCCGAAAAAAATCGTAAGGGGTAACACTGTCATTTTTTTTTCTGGTCAAAACTTTAAGTTTCAATATCTCAGCTCTGGAAGGGTCTAGAGCCTCAATTTTTGCACCCAGGTGCATATCTCGTGGCCCTCTATCAGAATCCAGAGTTTTGAGAAGATTGGAGAAACTTAATTTTTCACCCCCCGAAAAAAAACATAAGGGGTAACACTGTCATTTTTTTTTTTCTAGTCAAAAATTTGAATATTAATATCTCAGCTCTGGAAGAGTCTAGAGCCTCAATTTTTGCACCCAGGTCCATGTCTCGTGGCCCTCTATCAGAATCCAGAGTTTTGAGAAGATCGGAGAAACTTAATTTTTCACCCCCCGAAAAAAAAAACATAAGGGGTAACACTGTCATTTTTTTTTTTTTTTTCTGGTCAAAACTTTAAGTTTCAATATCTCAGCTCTGGAAGGGTCTAGAGCCTCAATTTTTGCACCCGGGTGCATATCTCGTGGCCCTCTATCAGAATCCAGAGTTTTGAGAAGATTGGAGAAACTTAATTTTTCACCCCCCGAAAATAAACATAAGGGGTAACACTGTCATTTTTTTTTCTGGTCAAAACTTTAAGTTTCAATATCTCAGCTCTGGAAGGGTCTAGAGCCTCAATTTTTGCACCCAGGTTCATGTCTCGTGGCCCTCTATCATAATCCAGAGTTTTGAGAAGATTGGAGAAACTTAATTTTTCACCCCCCGAAAAAAAACGTAAGGGGTAACACTGTCATTTTTTTTTTCTGGTCAAAATTTTAAGTATCAATATCTCAGCTCTGGAAGGGTCTAGAGCCTCAATTTTTGCACCCAGGTCCATGTCTCGTGGCCCTCTATCAGAATCCAGAGTTTTGAGAAGATTGGAGAAACTTAATTTTTCACCCCCCGAAAAAAAACAGAAGGGGTAACACTGTCATTTTTTTTTCTAGTCAACAATTTGAGAATTAATATCTCAGCTCTGGAAGAGTCTAGAGCCTCAATTTTTGCACCCAGGTCCATGTCTCGTGGCCCTCTATCAGAATCCAGAGTTTTGAGAAGATTGGAGAAACTTAATTTTTCACCCCCCGAAAATAAACATAAGGGGTAACACTGTCATTTTTTTTTCTGGTCAAAACTTTAAGTTTCAATATCTCAGCTCTGGAAGGGTCTAGAGCCTCAATTTTTGCACCCAGGTTCATGTCTCGTGGCCCTCTATCAGAATCCAGAGTTTTGAGAAGATTGGAGAAAATTAATTTTTCAACCCCCGAAAAAAAACATAAGGGGTAACACTGTCATTTTTTTTTCTAGTCAAAATTTTGAATTTCAATATCTCAGCTCTGGAAAAGTCTAGAGCCTCAATTTTTGCACCCAGGTCCATGTCTCGTGGCCCTCTATCAGAATCCAGAGTTTTGAGAAGATTGGAGAAACTTAATTTTTCACCCCCCGAAAAAAAACGTAAGGGGTAACACTGTCATTTTTTTTTCTAGTCAAAAATTTGAATATTAATATCTCAGCTCTGGAAGAGTCTAGAGCCTCAATTTTTGCACCCAGGTCCATGTCTCGTGGCCCTCTATCAGAATCCAGAGTTTTGAGAAGATCGGAGAAACTTAATTTTTCACCCCCCGGAAAAAAACATTAGGGGTAACACTGTCATTTTTTTTTTCTGGTCAAAACTTTAAGTTTCAATATCTCAGCTCTGGAAGGGTCTAGAGCCTCAATTTTTGCACCCAGGTGCATATCTCGTGGCCCTCTATCAGAATCCAGAGTTTTGAGAAGATTGGAGAAACTTAATTTTTCACCCCCCGAAAAAAAACATAAGGGGTAACACTGTCATTTTTTTTTTCTAGTCAAAAATTTGAATATTAATATCTCAGCTCTGGAAGAGTCTAGAGCCTCAATTTTTGCACCCAGGTCCATGTCTCGTGGCCCTCTATCAGAATCCAGAGTTTTGAGAAGATCGGAGAAACTTAATTTTTCACCCCCCGAAAAAAAAACATAAGGGGTAACACTGTCATTTTTTTTTTTTCTGGTCAAAACTTTAAGTTTCAATATCTCAGCTCTGGAAGGGTCTAGAGCCTCAATTTTTGCACCCGGGTGCATATCTCGTGGCCCTCTATCAGAATCCAGAGTTTTGAGAAGATTGGAGAAACTTAATTTTTCACCCCCCGAAAATAAACATAAGGGGTAACACTGTCATTTTTTTTTCTGGTCAAAACTTTAAGTTTCAATATCTCAGCTCTGGAAGGGTCTAGAGCCTCAATTTTTGCACCCAGGTTCATGTCTCGTGGCCCTCTATCATAATCCAGAGTTTTGAGAAGATTGGAGAAACTTAATTTTTCACCCCCCGAAAATAAACATAAAGGGTAACACTGTCATTTTTTTTTCTGGTCAAAACTTTAAGTTTCAATATCTCAGCTCTGGAAGGGTCTAGAGCCTCAATTTTTGCACCCAGGTTCATGTCTCGTGGCCCTCTATCAGAATCCAGAGTTTTGAGAAGATTGGAGAAAATTAATTTTTCAACCCCCGAAAAAAAACATAAGGGGTAACACTGTCATTTTTTTTTCTAGTCAAAATTTTGAATTTCAATATCTCACCTCTGGAAAAGTCTAGAGCCTCAATTTTTGCACCCAGGTCCATGTCTCGTGGCCCTCTATCAGAATCCAGAGTTTTGAGAAGATTGGAGAAACTTAATTTTTCACCCCCCGAAAAAAAACGTAAGGGGTAACACTGTCATTTTTTTTTCTAGTCAAAAATTTGAATATTAATATCTCAGCTCTGGAAGAGTCTAGAGCCTCAATTTTTGCACCCAGGTCCATGTCTCGTGGCCCTCTATCAGAATCCAGAGTTTTGAGAAGATCGGAGAAACTTAATTTTTCACCCCCCGGAAAAAAACATAAGGGGTAACACTGTCATTTTTTTTTTTTCTGGTCAAAACTTTAAGTTTCAATATCTCAGCTCTGGAAGGGTCTAGAGCCTCAATTTTTGCACCCAGGTGCATATCTCGTGGCCCTCTATCAGAATCCAGAGTTTTGAGAAGATTGGAGAAACTTAATTTTTCACCCCCCGAAAAAAAACATAAGGGGTAACACTGTCATTTTTTTTTTCTAGTCAAAAATTTGAATATTAATATCTCAGCTCTGGAAGAGTCTAGAGCCTCAATTTTTGCACCCAGGTCCATGTCTCGTGGCCCTCTATCAGAATCCAGAGTTTTGAGAAGATCGGAGAAACTTAATTTTTCACCCCCCGAAAAAAAAACATAAGGGGTAACACTGTCATTTTTTTTTTTTCTGGTCAAAACTTTAAGTTTCAATATCTCAGCTCTGGAAGGGTCTAGAGCCTCAATTTTTGCACCCGGGTGCATATCTCGTGGCCCTCTATCAGAATCCAGAGTTTTGAGAAGATTGGAGAAACTTAATTTTTCACCCCCCGAAAATAAACATAAGGGGTAACACTGTCATTTTTTTTTTCTGGTCAAAATTTTAAGTATCAATATCTCAGCTCTGGAAGGGTCTAGAGCCTCAATTTTTGCACCCAGGTCCATGTCTCGTGGCCCTCTATCAGAATCCAGAGTTTTGAGAAGATTGGAGAAACTTAATTTTTCACCCCCCGAAAAAAAACAGAAGGGGTAACACTGTCATTTTTTTTCTAGTCAAAAATTTGAGAATTAATATCTCAGCTCTGGAAGAGTCTAGAGCCTCAATTTTTGCACCCAGGTCCATGTCTCGTGGCCCTCTATCAGAATCCAGAGTTTTGAGAAGATTGGAGAAACTTAATTTTTCACCCCCCCGAAAATAAACATAAGGGGTAACACTGTCATTTTTTTTTCTGGTCAAAACTTTAAGTTTCAATATCTCAGCTCTGGAAGGGTCTAGAGCCTCAATTTTTGCACCCGGGTGCATATCTCGTGGCCCTCTATCAGAATCCAGAGTTTTGAGAAGATTGGAGAAACTTAATTTTTCACCCCCCGAAAATAAACATAAGGGGTAACACTGTCATTTTTTTTTTCTGGTCAAAACTTTAAGTTTCAATATCTCAGCTCTGGAAGGGTCTAGAGCCTCAATTTTTGCACCCAGGTTCATGTCTCGTGGCCCTCTATCATAATCCAGAGTTTTGAGAAGATTGGAGAAACTTAATTTTTCACCCCCCGAAAATAAACATAAAGGGTAACACTGTCATTTTTTTTTCTGGTCAAAACTTTAAGTTTCAATATCTCAGCTCTGGAAGGGTCTAGAGCCTCAATTTTTGCACCCAGGTTCATGTCTCGTGGCCCTCTATCAGAATCCAGAGTTTTGAGAAGATTGGAGAAAATTAATTTTTCAACCCCCGAAAAAAAACATAAGGGGTAACACTGTCATTTTTTTTTCTAGTCAAAATTTTGAATTTCAATATCTCACCTCTGGAAAAGTCTAGAGCCTCAATTTTTGCACCCAGGTCCATGTCTCGTGGCCCTCTATCAGAATCCAGAGTTTTGAGAAGATTGGAGAAACTTAATTTTTCACCCCCCGAAAAAAAACGTAAGGGGTAACACTGTCATTTTTTTTTCTAGTCAAAAATTTGAATATTAATATCTCAGCTCTGGAAGAGTCTAGAGCCTCAATTTTTGCACCCAGGTCCATGTCTCGTGGCCCTCTATCAGAATCCAGAGTTTTGAGAAGATCGGAGAAACTTAATTTTTCACCCCCCGGAAAAAAACATAAGGGGTAACACTGTCATTTTTTTTTTTCTGGTCAAAACTTTAAGTTTCAATATCTCAGCTCTGGAAGGGTCTAGAGCCTCAATTTTTGCACCCAGGTGCATATCTCGTGGCCCTCTATCAGAATCCAGAGTTTTGAGAAGATTGGAGAAACTTAATTTTTCACCCCCCGAAAAAAAACATAAGGGGTAACACTGTCATTTTTTTTTTCTAGTCAAAAATTTGAATATTAATATCTCAGCTCTGGAAGAGTCTAGAGCCTCAATTTTTGCACCCAGGTCCATGTCTCGTGGCCCTCTATCAGAATCCAGAGTTTTGAGAAGATCGGAGAAACTTAATTTTTCACCCCCCGAAAAAAAAAAAACATAAGGGGTAACACTGTCATTTTTTTTTTTTTTTCTGGTCAAAACTTTAAGTTTCAATATCTCAGCTCTGGAAGGGTCTAGAGCCTCAATTTTTTGCACCCGGGTGCATATCTCGTGGCCCTCTATCAGAATCCAGAGTTTTGAGAAGATTGGAGAAACTTAATTTTTCACCCCCCGAAAATAAACATAAGGGGTAACACTGTCATTTTTTTTTTCTGGTCAAAATTTTAAGTATCAATATCTCAGCTCTGGAAGGGTCTAGAGCCTCAATTTTTGCACCCAGGTCCATGTCTCGTGGCCCTCTATCAGAATCCAGAGTTTTGAGAAGATTGGAGAAACTTAATTTTTCACCCCCCGAAAAAAAACAGAAGGGGTAACACTGTCATTTTTTTTCTAGTCAAAAATTTGAGAATTAATATCTCAGCTCTGGAAGAGTCTAGAGCCTCAATTTTTGCACCCAGGTCCATGTCTCGTGGCCCTCTATCAGAATCCAGAGTTTTGAGAAGATTGGAGAAACTTAATTTTTCACCCCCCGAAAATAAACATAAGGGGTAACACTGTCATTTTTTTTTCTGGTCAAAACTTTAAGTTTCAATATCTCAGCTCTGGAAGGGTCTAGAGCCTCAATTTTTGCACCCAGGTTCATGTCTCGTGGCCCTCTATCAGAATCCAGAGTTTTGAGAAGATTGGAGAAAATTAATTTTTCAACCCCCGAAAAAAAACATAAGGGGTAACACTGTCATTTTTTTTTCTAGTCAAAATTTTGAATTTCAATATCTCAGCTCTGGAAAAGTCTAGAGCCTCAATTTTTGCACCCAGGTCCATGTCTCGTGGCCCTCTATCAGAATCCAGAGTTTTGAGAAGATTGGAGAAACTTAATTTTTCACCCCCCGAAAAAAAACGTAAGGGGTAACACTGTCATTTTTTTTTCTAGTCAAAAATTTGAATATTAATATCTCAGCTCTGGAAGAGTCTAGAGCCTCAATTTTTGCACCCAGGTCCATGTCTCGTGGCCCTCTATCAGAATCCAGAGTTTTGAGAAGATCGGAGAAACTTAATTTTTCACCCCCCGGAAAAAAACATAAGGGGTAACACTGTCATTTTTTTTTTTCTGGTCAAAACTTTAAGTTTCAATATCTCAGCTCTGGAAGGGTCTAGAGCCTCAATTTTTGCACCCAGGTGCATATATCGTGGCCCTCTATCAGAATCCAGAGTTTTGAGAAGATTGGAGAAACTTAATTTTTCACCCCCCGAAAAAAAACATAAGGGGTAACACTGTCATTTTTTTTTTCTGGTCAAAACTTTAAGTTTCAATATCTCAGCTCTGGAAGGGTCTAGAGCCTCAATTTTTGCACCCAGGTCCATGTCTCGTGGCCCTCTATCAGAATCCAGAGTTTTGAGAAGATCGGAGAAACTTAATTTTTCACCCCCCGAAAAAAAACGTAAGGGGTAACACTGTCATTTTTTTTTCTGGTCAAAACTTTAAGTTTCAATATCTCAGCTCTGGAAGGGTCTAGAGCCTCAATTTTTGCACCCAGGTTCATGTCTCGTGGCCCTCTATCAGAATCCAGAGTTTTGAGAAGATTGGAGAAACTTAATTTTTCACCCCCCGAAAAAAAACGTAAGGGGTAACACTGTCATTTTTTTTTCTGGTCAAAACTTTAAGTTTCAATATCTCAGCTCTGGAAGGGTCTAGAGCCTCAATTTTTGCACCCAGGTCCATGTCTCGTGGCCCTCTATCAGAATCCAGAGTTTTGAGAAGATTGGAGAAACTTAATTTTTCACCCCCCGAAAAAAAAACATAAGGGGTAACACTGTCATTTTTTTTTTCTGGTCAAAACTTTAAGTTTCAATATCTCAGCTCTGGAAGGGTCTAGAGGCTCAATTTTTGCACCCAGGTTCATGTCTCGTGGCCCTCTATCAGAATCCAGAGTTTTGAGAAGATTGGAGAAAATTAATTTTTCACCCCCCGAAAAAAAACATAAGGGGTAACACTGTCATTTTTTTTTTTCTAGTCAAAATTTAGAATTTCAATATCTCAGCTCTGGAAGAGTCTAGAGCCTCAATTTTTGCACCCAGGTCCATGTCTCGTGGCCCTCTATCAGAATCCAGAGTTTTGAGAAGATTGGAGAAACTTAATTTTTCACCCCCCGAAAAAAAAACATAAGGGGTAACACTGTCATTTTTTTTTTTCTAGTCAAAAATTTGAATATTAATATCTCAGCTCTGGAAGAGTCTAGAGCCTCAATTTTTGCACCCAGGTCCATGTCTCGTGGCCCTCTATCAGAATCCAGAGTTTTGAGAAGATCGGAGAAACTTAATTTTTCACCCCCCGAAAAAAAAAAACATAAGGGGTAACACTGTCATTTTTTTTTCTGGTCAAAACTTTAAGTTTCAATATCTCAGCTCTGGAAGGGTCTAGAGCCTCAATTTTTGCACCCAGGTGCATATCTCGTGGCCCTCTATCAGAATCCAGAGTTTTGAGAAGATCGGAGAAACTTAATTTTTCACCCCCCGAAAAAAAACGTAAGGGGTAACACTGTCATTTTTTTTTTCTGGTCAAAATTTTAAGTATCAATATCTCAGCTCTGGAAGGGTCTAGAGCCTCAATTTTTGCACCCAGGTCCATGTCTCGTGGCCCTCTATCAGAATCCAGAGTTTTGAGAAGATTGGAGAAACTTAATTTTTCACCCCCCGAAAAAAAAAGAAGGGGTAACACTGTCATTTTTTTTTTCTAGTCAAAAATTTGAATATTAATATCTCAGCTCTGGAAGAGTCTAGAGCCGAAATTTTTGCACCCAGGTCCATGTCTCGTGGCCCTCTATCAGAATCCAGAGTTTTGAGAAGATTGGAGAAACTTAATTTTTCACCCCCCGAAAAAAATCGTAAGGGGTAACACTGTCATTTTTTTTTCTGGTCAAAACTTTAAGTTTCAATATCTCAGCTCTGGAAGGGTCTAGAGCCTCAATTTTTGCACCCAGGTTCATGTCTCGTGGCCCTCTATCAGAATCCAGAGTTTTGAGAAGATTGGAGAAAATTAATTTTTCAACCCCCGAAAAAAAACATAAGGGGTAACACTGTCATTTTTTTTTCTAGTCAAAATTTTGAATTTCAATATCTCAGCTCTGGAAAAGTCTAGAGCCTCAATTTTTGCACCCAGGTCCATGTCTCGTGGCCCTCTATCAGAATCCAGAGTTTTGAGAAGATTGGAGAAACTTAATTTTTCACCCCCCGAAAAAAAACATAAGGGGTAACACTGTCATTTTTTTTTCTAGTCAAAAATTTGAATATTAATATCTCAGCTCTGGAAGAGTCTAGAGCCTCAATTTTTGCACCCAGGTCCATGTCTCGTGGCCCTCTATCAGAATCCAGAGTTTTGAGAAGATCGGAGAAACTTAATTTTTCAACCCCCGAAAAAAAACATAAGGGGTAACACTGTCATTTTTTTTTTCTGGTCAAAACTTTAAGTTTCAATATCTCAGCTCTGGAAGGGTCTAGAGCCTCAATTTTTGCACCCAGGTCCATGTCTCGTGGCCCTCTATCAGAATCCAGAGTTTTGAGAAGATTGGAGAAACTTAATTTTTCACCCCCCGAAAAAAAACAGAAGGGGTAACACTGTCATTTTTTTTTTCTAGTCAAAAATTTGAATATTAATATCTCAGCTCTGGAAGAGTCTAGAGCCTCAATTTTTGCACCCAGGTCCATGTCTCGTGGCCCTCTGAATCCAGAGTTTTGAGAAGATCGGAGAAACTTAATTTTTCACCCCCCGAAAAAAAACATAAGGGGTAACACTGTCATTTTTTTTTTCTGGTCAAAACTTTAAGTTTCAATATCTCAGCTCTGGAAGGGTCTAGAGCCTCAATTTTTGCACCCGGGTGCATATCTCGTGGCCCTCTATCAGAATCCAGAGTTTTGAGAAGATTGGAGAAACTTAATTTTTCACCCCCCGAAAAAAAACATAAGGGGTAACACTGTCATTTTTTTTTCTGGTCAAAACTTTAAGTTTCAATATCTCAGCTCTGGAAGGGTCTAGAGCCTCAATTTTTGCACCCAGGTTCATGTCTCGTGGCCCTCTATCATAATCCAGAGTTTTGAGAAGATTGGAGAAACTTAATTTTTCACCCCCCGAAAAAAAACGTAAGGGGTAACACTGTCATTTTTTTTTCCTGGTCAAAATTTTAAGTATCAATATCTCAGCTCTGGAAGGGTCTAGGGCCTCAATTTTTGCACCCAGGTCCATGTCTCGTGGCCCTCTATCAGAATCCAGAGTTTTGAGAAGATTGGAGAAACTTAATTTTTCACCCCCCGAAAAAAAACGTAAGGGGTAACACTGTCATTTTTTTTTTCTGGTCAAAATTTTAAGTATCAATATCTCAGCTCTGGAAGGGTCTAGAGCCTCAATTTTTGCACCAAGGTCCATGTCTCGTGGCCCTCTATCAGAATCCAGAGTTTTGAGAAGATTGGAGAAATTTAATTTTTCACCCCCCCAAAAAAACATAAGGGGTAACACTGTCATTTTTTTTTTTCTGGTCAAAATTTTGAATTTCAACATCTCAGCTCTGGAAGAGTCTAGAGCCTCAATTTTTGCACCCAGGTGCATATCTCGTGGCCCTCTGTCAGAATCCAGAGTTTTGAGAAGATCGGAGAAACTTAATTTTTCACCCCCTGAAAAAAAAAACATAAGGGGTAACACTGTCATTTTTTTTCTGATCAAAACTTTAAGTTTCAATATCTCAGCTCTGGAAGGGTCTAGAGCCTCAATTTTTGCACCCAGGTGCATATCTCGTGGCCCTCTATCAGAATCCAGAGTTTTGAGAAGATTGGAGAAACTTAATTTTTCACCCCCCGAAAAAAAACATAAGGGGTAACACTGTCATTTTTTTTTCTGGTCAAAACTTTAAGTTTCAATATCTCAGCTCTGGAAGGGTCTAGAGCCTCAATTTTTGCACCCAGGTCCATGTCTCGTGGCCCTCTATCAGAATCCAGTGTTTTGAGAAGATTGGAGAAACTTAATTTTTCACCCCCCGAAAAAAAAAAAACATAAGGGGTAACACTGTCATTTTTTTTTTCTGGTCAAAACTTTAAGTTTCAATATCTCAGCTCTGGAAGGGTCTAGAGCCTCAATTTTTGCACCCATGCAGGTCTATGTCTCGTGGCCCTCTATCAGAATCCAGAGTTTTGAGAAGATTGGAGAAACTTAGTGTTACCCCTTATGTTTTTTTTTTCGGGGGGTGCAAAATTGAGGCTCTAGACCCTTCCAGAGCTGAGATATTGAAACTCAAAATTTTGACCAGAAAAAAAAAAAAATGACAGTGTTACCCCTTATGTTTTTTTTTTTTTTTGTTTTTTTTTCGGGGGTGAAAAATTAAGTTTCTCCAATGTTCTCAAAACTCTGGATTCTGATAGAGGGCCACGAGACATGGACCTGGGTGCAAAAATTGAGGCTCTAGACCCTTCCAGAGCTGAGAAATTGAAACTCAAAATTTTTAACAGAAAAAAAAAATGACAGTGTTACCCCTTATGTTTTTTTTCGGGGGGTGAAAAATTAAGTTTCTCCAATCTTCTCAAAACTCTGGATTCTGATAGAGGGCAACAAGACATGGACCTGGGTGCAAAAATTGAGGCTCTAGACCCTTCCAGAGTTGATATATTGAAATTCAAAATTTTGACCAGAAAAAAAATAACAGTGTTACCCCTTATGTTTTTTTCGGGGGGTGAAAAACTAAGTTTCTCCAATCTTCTCAAAACTCTGGATTCTGATAGAGGGCCACGATACATGGACCTGGGTGCAAAAATTGAGGCTCTAGACCCTTCCAGAGCTGATATATTGAAACTCAAAATTTTGACCAGACAAAAAAAAATGACAGTGTTACCCCTTATGTTTTTTTTCGGGGGGTGAAAAAATAAGTTTCTCCAATCTTTTCAAAACTCTGGATTCTGATAGACGGCCACAAGACATGGACCTGGGTGCAAAAAATGAGGCTCTAGACCCTTCCAGAGCTGAGATATTGAAATTCAAAATTTTGACCAGAAAAAAAATGACAGTGTTACCCCTTATGTTTTTTTCGGGGGGTGAAAAACTAAGTTTCTCCAATCTTCTCAAAACTCTGGATTCTGATAGAAGGCCACGATACATGGACCTGGGTGCAAAAATTGAGGCTCTAGACCCTTCCAGAGCTGAGCTATTGAAACTCAAAATTTTGACCAGAAAAAAAATGACAGTGTTACCCCTTATGTTTTTTTTCGGGGGGTGAAAAATTAAGTTTCTCCAATCTTCTCAAAACTCTGGATTCTGATAAAGGGCCACGAGACATGGACCTGGGTGCAAAAATTGAGGCTCTAGACCATTCCAGAGCTGAGATATTGAAACTCAAAATTTTGACCAGAAAAAAAAAAATGACAGTGTTAAACCTTATGTTTTTTTTTTTTTTCGGGGGGTGAAAAATTAAGTTTCTCCAATCTTCTCAAAACTCTGGATTCTGATAGAGGGCCACGATACATGGACATGGGTGCAAAAATTGACGCTCTAGACCCTTCCAGAGCTGATCTATTGAAACTCAAAATTTTGACCAGAAAAAAAAAATGACAGTGTTACCCCTTATGTTTTTTTTTTCGGGGGGTGAAAAATTAAGTTTCTCCAATCTTCTCAAAACTCTGGATTCTGATAGAGGGCCACAAGACATGGGCCTGGGTGCAAAAATTGAGGCTCTAGACCCTTCCAGAGCTGAGAAATTGAAATTCAAAATTTTGACCAGAAAAAAAAAAATGACGGTGTTACCCCTTATGTTTTTTTTTTCGGCGGGTGAAAAAATAAGTTTCTCCAATCTTCTCAAAACTCTGGATTCTGATAGAGGGCCACGATACATGGACCTGGGTGCAAAAATTGAGGCTCTAGACCCTTCCAGAGCTGAGATATTGAAACTCAAAATTTTGACCAGAAAAAAAAAATGACAGTGTTACCCCTTATGTTTTTTTTTTTTTTTTGGGGAGTGAAAAATTAAGTTTCTCCAATCTTCTCGAAACTCTGGATTCTGATAGAGGGCCACGATACATGGACCTGGGTGCAAAAATTGAGGCTCTAGACCCTTCCAGAGCTGAGATATTGAAACTCAAAATTTTTACCAGAAAAAAAAAATGACAGTGTTACCCCTTATGTTTTTTTTCGGGGGGTGAAAAATTAAGTTTCTCCAATCTTCTCAAAACTCTGGATTGTGATAGACGGCCACAAGACATGGACCTGGGTGCAAAAATTGAGGCTCTAGACCCTTCCAGAGCTGAGATATTGAAATTCAAAATTTTGACCAGAAAAAAAATGACAGTGTTACCCCTTATGTTTTTTTCGGGGGGTGAAAAAATAAGTTTCTCCAATCTTCTCAAAACTCTGGATTCTGATAGAGGGCCACGATACATGGACCTGGGTGCAAAAATTGAGGCTCTAGACCCTCCCAGAGCTGATATATTGAAACTCAAAATTCTGACCAAAAAAAAAAAAATGACAGTGTTACCCCTTATGTTTTTTTTTTCGGGGGGTGAAAAATTAAGTTTCTCCAATCTTCTCAAAACTCTGGATTCTGATAGACGGCCACAAGACATGGACCTGGGTGCAAAAATTGAGGCTCTAGACCCTTCCAGAGCTGAGATATTGAAACTCAAAATTTTTACCAGAAAAAAAAATGACAGTGTTACCCCTTATGTTTTTTTTTTCGAGGGGTGAAAAATTAAGTTTCTCCAATCTTCTCAAAACTCTGGATTCTGATAGACGGCCACAAGACATGGACCTGGGTGCAAAAATTGAGGCTCTAGACCCTTCCAGAGCTGAGATATTGAAATTCAAAATTTTGACCAGAAAAAAAAAATGACAGTGTTACCCCTTATGTTTTTTTTTTCGGGGGGTGAAAAATTAAGTTTCTCCAATCTTCTCAAAACTCTGGATTCTGATAGAGGGCCACGAGACATGGACCTGGGTGCAAAAATTTAGGCTCTAGACCCTTCCAGAGCTGAGATATTGAAACTCAAAATTTTGACCAGAAAAAAAAAAAATGACAGTGTTACCCCTTATGTTTTTTTTTTTTTTTTTTTTCGGGGAGTGAAAAATTAAGTTTCTCCAATCTTCTCAAAACTCTGGATTCTGATAGAGGGCCACGATACATGGACCTGGGTGCAAAAATTGAGGCTCTAGACCCTTCCAGAGCTGAGATATTGAAACTCAAAATTTTTACCAGAAAAAAAAAAATGACAGTGTTACCCCTTATGTTTTTTTTTTTTTTTCGGGGGGTGAAAAATTAAGTTTATCCAATCTTCTCAAAACTCTGGATTCTGATAGACGGCCACAAGACATGGACCTGGGTGCAAAAATTGAGGCTCTAGACCCTTCCAGAGCTGATATATTGAAACTCAAAATTTTGACCAGAAAAAAAAAATGACAGTGTTACCCCTTATGTTTTTTTTTTTTTTTTTCGGGGGGTTAAAAAATTAAGTTTCTCCAATCTTCTCAAAACTCTGGATTCTGATAAAGGGCCACGAGACATGTACCTGGGTGCAAAAATTGAGGCTCTAGACCTTTCCAGAGTTGAGATATTGAAACTCAAAATTTTGACCAGAAAAAAAAAATGACAGTGTTACCCCTTCTGTTTTTTTTCGGGGGGTGAAAAACTAAGTTTCTCCAATCTTCTCAAAACTCTGGATTCTGATAGAGGGCCACGATACATGGAACTGGGTGCAAAAATTGAGGCTCTAGACCCTTCCAGAGCTGAGATATTGAAACTCAAAATTTTGACCAGAAAAAAAAAATGATAGTGATACCCCTTATGTTTTTTTTTTTTCGGTGGGTGAAAAATTAAGTTTCTCCAATCTTCTCAAAACTCTGGATTCTGATAGAGGGCCACGATACATGGACCTGGGTGGAAAAATTGAGGCTCTAGACCCTTCCAGAGCTGAGCTATTGAAACTCAAAATTTTGACCAGAAAAAAAAAAATGACAGTGTTACCCCTTATGTTTTTTTTTCGGGGGGTGAAAAATTAAGTTTCTCCAATGTTCTCAAAACTCTGGATTCTGATAGAGGGCCACAATACATGGACCTGGGTGCAAAAATTGAGGCTCTAGACCCTTCCAGAGCTGAGATATTGAAACTCAAAATTTTGACCAGAAAAAAAAATGACAGTGTTACCCCTTATGTTTTTTTTTTTTCGGGGGGTGAAAAATTAAGTTTTTCCAATCTTCTCAAAACTCTGGATTCTGATAGAGGGCCACAAGACATGGACCTGGGTGCAAAAATTGAGGCTCTAGACCCTTCCAGAGCTGAGATATTGAAACTCAAAATTTTGACCAGAAAAAAAAAATGACAGTGTTACCCCTCATGTTTTTTTTTTTTTTCGGGTGGTGAAAAATTAAGTTTCTCCAATATTCTCAAAACTCTGGATTCTGATAGAGGGCCTCAAGACATGGACCTGGGTGCAAAAATTGAGGCTCTAGACCCTTCCAGAGCTGAGATATTGAAACTCAAAATTTTGACCAGAAAAAAAAAATGACAGTGTTACCCCTTATGTTTTTTTTTCGGGGGGTGAAAAATTAAGTTTCTCCAATCTTCTCAAAACTCTGGATTCTGATAGAGGGCCACGATACATGGACTTGGGTGCAAAAATTGAGGCTCTATACCCTTCCAGAGCTGAGATATTGAAACTCAAAATTTTTACCAGAAAAAAAAAATGACAGTGTTACCCCTTATGTTTTTTTCGGGGGGTGAAAAATTAAGTTTCTCCAATCTTCTCAAAACTCTGGATTCTGATAGACGGCCACAAGACATGTACCTGGGTGCAAAAATTGAGGCTCTAGACCCTTCCAGAGTTGAGATATTGAAATTCAAAATTTTGACCAGAAAAAAAATGACAGTGTTACCCCTTATGTTTTTTTTTCGGGGGGTGAAAAATTAAGTTTCTCCAATCTTCTCAAAACTCTGGATTCTGATAGAGGGCCACGAGACATGGACCTGGGTGCAAAAATTTAGGCTCTAGACCCTTCCAGAGCTGAGATATTGAAACTCAAAATTTTGACCAGAAAAAAAAAATGACAGTGTTACCCCTTATGTTTTTTTTTTTTTTTTTTTTTTTTCGGGGAGTGAAAAATTAAGTTTCTCCAATCTTCTCAAAACTCTGGATTCTGATAGAGGGCCACGATACATGGACCTGGGTGCAAAAATTGAGGCTCTAGACCCTTCCAGAGCTGAGATATTGAAACTCAAAATTTTTACCAGAAAAAAAAAATGACAGTGTTACCCCTTATGTTTTTTTTTTTTTTTCGGGGGGTGAAAAATTAAGTTTATCCAATCTTCTCAAAACTCTGGATTCTGATAGACGGCCACAAGACATGGACCTGGGTGCAAAAATTGAGGCTCTAGACCCTTCCAGAGCTGATATATTGAAACTCAAAATTTTGACCAGAAAAAAAAAATGACAGTGTTACCCCTTATGTTTTTTTCGGGGGGTGAAAAACTAAGTTTCTCCAATCTTCTCAAAACTCTGGATTCT
This sequence comes from Cyprinella venusta, assembly GCA_038021265.1. Classification (NCBI taxonomy): domain Eukaryota; kingdom Metazoa; phylum Chordata; class Actinopteri; order Cypriniformes; family Leuciscidae; genus Cyprinella; species Cyprinella venusta. The sequence continues at coordinate 29,522,908 of CM075864.1, forward strand.
GATAGAGGGTCACGATACATGGACCTGGGTGCAAAAATTGAGGCTCTAGACCCTTCCAGAGCTGAGATATTGAAACTCAAAATTTTGACCAGAAAAAAAAAATGACAGTGTTACCCCTTATGTTTTTTTTTTTTTTTTCGGGGAGTGAAAAATTAAGTTTCTCCAATCTTCTCAAAACTCTGGATTCTGATAGAAGGCCACGAGACATGGACCTGGGTGCAAAAATTTAGGCTCTAGACCCTTCCAGAGCTGAGATATTGAAACTCAAAATTTTGACCAGAAAAAAAAAAATGACAGTGTTACCCCTTATGTTTTTTTTTTTTTTTTCGGGGAGTGAAAAATTAAGTTTCTCCAATCTTCTCAAAACTCTGGATTCTGATAGAGGGCCACGATACATGGACCTGGGTGCAAAAATTGAGGCTCTAGACCCTTCCAGAGCTGAGATATTGAAACGCAAAATTTTTACCAGAAAAAAAAATTACAGTGTTACCCCTTATGTTTTTTTTTCGGGGGGTGAAAAAATAAGTTTCTCCAATCTTTTCAAAACTCTGGATTATGATAGACGGCCACAAGACATGGACCTGGGTGCAAAAATTGAGGCTCTAGACCCTTCCAGAGCTGAGATATTGAAATTCAAAATTTTGACCAGAAAAAAAAAATGACAGTGTTATCCCTTATGTTTTTTTCGGGGGGTGAAAATCTAAGTTTCTCCAATCTTCTCAAAACTCTGGATTCTGATAGAGGGCCACGATACATGGACCTGGGTGCAAAAAATGAGGCTCTAGACCCTTCCAGAGCTGATATATTGAAACTCAAAATTTTGACCAGAAAAAAAAAAAAACGACAGTGTTACCCCTTATTTTTATTTTTTTTTTTTTCGGGGGGTGAAAAATTAAGTTTCTCCAATCTTCTCAAAACTCTGGATTCTGATAGAGGGCCACGATACATGGACCTGGGTGCAAAAATTGAGGCTCTAGACCCTTCCAGAGCTGAGATATTGAAACTCAAAATTTTGACCAGAAAAAAAAAAATGACAGTGTTACCCCTTATGTTTTTTTTTCGAGGGGTGAAAAATTAAGTTTCTCCAATCTTCTCAAAACTCTGGATTCTGATAGAGGGCCACTAGACATGGACATGGGTGCAAAAATTGAGGCTCCAGACCCTTCCAGAGCTGAGATATTGAAACTCAAAATTTTGACCAGAAAAAAAAAAAATGGCAGTGGTACCCCTTATGTTTTTTTTTCAGGGGGTGAAAAATTAAGTTTCTCCAATCTTCTCAAAACTCTGGATTCTGATAGAGGGCCACGATACATGGACCTGGGTGCAAAAATTGAGGCTCTAGACCCTTCCAGAGCTGAGATATTGAAACTCAAAATTTTGACCAGAAAAAAAAAAATGACAGTGTTACCCCTTATGTTTTTTTTCGGGGGATGAAAAATTAAGTTTCTCCAATCTTCTCAAAACTCTGGATTCTGATAGAGGGCCACGCGACATGGACCTGGGTGCAAAAATTGAGGCTCTAGACCCATCCAGAGCTGAGATATGGAAACTCAAAATTTTGACCAGAAAAAAAAAAAAATGACAGTGTTACCCCTTATGTTTTTTTTTTTTTTTCGGGGGGTGAAAAATTAAGTTTCTCCAATCTTCTCAAAACTCTGGATTCTGATAGAGGGCCAAAAAACATGGACCTGGGTGCAAAAATTGAGGCTATAGACCCATCCAGAGCTGAGATATTGAAACTCAAAATTTTTACCAGAAAAAAAAAATGACAGTGTTACCCCTTATGTTTTTTTTCGGGGGGTGAAAAATTAAGTTTCTCCAATCTTCTCAAAACTCTGGGTTCTGATAGAGGGCCACAAGACATGGACCTGGGTGCAAAAATTGAGGCTCTAGACCCTTCCAGAGCTGAGATATTGAAACTCAAAATTTTTACCAGAAAAAAAAAATGACATTGTTACCCCTTATGTTTTTTTTGTTTTTTTTTTTTTCGGGGGGTGAAAAATTAAGTTTCTCCAATCTTCTCAAAACTCTGGATTCTGATAGAGGGACACGAGACATGGACATGGGTGCAAAAATTGAGGCTCTAGACACTTCCAGAGCTGAGATATTGAAACTCAAAATTTTTACCAGAAAAAAAAAATGACATTTTTACCCCTTATGTTTTTTTTTTTTTTTTTTTTTTTTTTTTTTTCGGGGGGTGAAAAATTAAGTTTCTCCAATCTTCTCAAAATTCTGGATTCTGATAGAGGGCCACGAGACATGGACCTGGGTGCAAAAATTGAGGCTCTAGACCCTTCCAGAGCTGAGGTATTGAAACTCAAAATTTTTACCAGAAAAAAAAAAAATGACAGTGTTACCCCTTATGTTTTTTTTTCGGGGGGTGAAAAACTAAGTTTCTCCAATCTTCTCAAAACTCTGGATTCTGATAGAGGGCCACGAGACATGGACCTGTGTGTAAAAATTGAGGCTCTAGACGCTTCCAGAGCTGAGATATTGAAACTCAAATTTTTGGCCAGAAAAAAAAAATGAACGTGTTACCCCTTATGTTTTTTTTTTTTTTTTTTTCGGGGGGTGAAAAATTAAGTTTCTCCAATCTTCTCAAAACTCTGGATTCTAAAAGAGGGCCACGAGAAATGGACCTGGGTGCAAAAATTGAGTCTCTAGACCCTTCCAGAGCTGAGATATTGAAACTCAAAATTTTGACCAGAAAAAAAAATGACAGTGTTACCCCTTATGTTTTTTTTCAGGGGGTGAACAATTAAGTTTCTCCAATCTTCTCAAAACTCTGGATTCTGATAGAGGGCCACGAGACATGGACCTGGGTGCAAAAAATGAGGCTCTAGACCCTTCCAGAGCTGAGATATTGAAACTCAAAATTTTGACCAGAAAAAAAAAATGACAGTGTTACCCCTTACGTTTTTTTTCGGGGGGTGAAAAATTAAGTTTCTCCAATCTTCTCAAAACTCTGGATTCTGATAGAGGGCCACGAGACTTCGACAAGCGCGCAAAAATAGAGGCTCTAGACCCTTCCAGAGCCGAAATATTGAAAGTTAAAAATTTGACCTGAAAAAAAAAAAACATAAGGGGTAACACTGTCGTTTTTTTTTTTTTTTTGGCCGAAATTTTGACCCCCTCCGATCTTCTTGAAACTCTGGATTCTGACAGAGGGCCACGAGACTTCGACCAGCGCGCAAAAATGGAGGCTCTAGACCCTTCCAGAGCCGAGATATTGAAAGTTAAAATTTTGACCTGAAAAAAAACCATAAGGGGTAACACTGTCGTTTTTTTTTTTTTTTTTTTGGCCGAAATTTTGACCCCCTCCGATCTTCTTGAAACTCTGGATTCTGACAGAGGGCCACGAGACTTCGACCAGCGCGCAAAAATGGAGGCTCTAGACCCTTCCAGAGCCGAGATATTGAAAGTAAAAATTTTGACCTGAAAAAAAAAACATAAGGGATAACACTGTCGTTTTTTTTTTTTTTTTGGCCAAAATTTTGACCCCCTCCGATCTTCTTGAAACTCTGGATTTTGACAGAGGGCCACGAGACTTTGACCAGCGCACAAAAATGGAGGCTCTAGACCCTTCCAGGGCCGAGATATTGAAAGTTAAAATTTTGACCTGAAAAAAAAACATAGGGGGTAACACTGTCAATTTTTTTTTTTGGCCGAAATTTGACCCCCTCCGATCTTCTTGAAACTCTGGATTCTGACAGAGGGCCACGAGACTTCGACCAGCGCGCAAAAATGGAGGCTCTAGACCCTTCCAGAGCCGAGATATTGAAAGTTAAAATTTTGACCTGAAAAAAAACATAAGGGGTAACACTGTCGTTTTTTTTTTTTTTGGCCGAAATTTTGACCCCCTCCGACCTTCTTGAAACTCTGGATTCTGACAGAGGGCCACGAGACTTCGACCAGCGCGCAAAAATGGAGGCTCTAGACCCTTCCAGAGCGGAGATATTGAAAGTTAACATTTTGAGCTGAAAAAAAAACATAAGGGGTAACACTGTCGTTTTTTTTTCTTTTTTTGCCTAAATTTTGACGCCCTCCGATCTTCTTGAAACTCTGGATTCTGACAGAGGGCCACAAGACTTCGACCAGCGCGCAAAAATGGAGGCTCTAGACCCTTCCAGAGCCGAGATATTGAAAGTTAAAATTTTGACCTGAAAAAAAAAAAAACATAAGGGGTAACACTGTCGTTTTTTTTTTGGTTTTTTTTGGCCGAAGTTGTGACCCCCTCCGATCTTCTTGAAACTCTGGATTCTGACAGAGGACCACGAGACTTCGACCAGCGCACAAAAATGGAGGCTCTAGACCCTTCCAGAGCCGAGATATTGAAAGTTAAAATTTTGACCTGAAAAAAAAACATAAGGGGTGACACTGTCGTTTTTTTTTTTTTGGACGAAATTTTGACCCCCTCCGATCTTCTTGAAACTCTGGATTCTGACAGAGGGCCACGATACTTCGACCAGCGCGCAAAAATGGAGGCTCTAGACCCTTCCAGAGCCGAGATATTGAAAGTAAAAATTTTGACCTGAAAAAAAAACATAAGGGATAACACTGTCGTTTTTTTTTTTTGGCCGAAATTTTGACCCCCTCCGATCTTCTTGAAACTCTGGATTCTGACAGAGGGCCACGAGACTTCGACCAGTGCGCAAAAATGGAGGCTCTAGACCCTTCCAGAGCCGAGATATTGAAAGTTAAAATTTTGACCTGAAAAAAAAAACATCAAGGGTAACACTGTCGTTTTTTTTTTTTTTTTTTTGGCCGAAATTTTGACCCCCTCCGATCTTCTTGATACTCTGGATTCTGACAGAGGGCCACGAGACTTCGACCAGTGCGCAAAAATGGAGGCTCTAGACCCTCCAGAGCCGAGATATTGAAAGTTAAAATTTTGACCTGAAAAAAAACATAAGGGGTAACACTCTCGATTTTTTTTTTTGGCCGAAATTTGACCCCCTCCGATCTTCTTGAAACTCTGGATTCTGACAGAGGGCCACAAGACTTCGACCAGCGCGCAAAAATGGAGGCTCTAGACCCTTCTAGAGCCGAGATATTGAAAGTTAAAATTTTGACCTGAAAAAAAAAAACATAAGGGGTATCACTGTCGTTGTTTTTTTTTTTTTTTTTTTTTTGGCCAAAATTTTGACCCCCTCCGATCTTCTTGAAACTCTGGATTTTGACAGAGGGCCACGAGACTTTGACCAGCGCACAAAAATGGAGGCTCTAGACCCTTCCAGGGCCGAGATATTGAAAGTTAAAATTTTGACCTGAAAAAAAAAACATAGGGGGTAACACTGTCGATTTTTTTTTTTGGCCGAAATTTGACCCCCTCCGATCTTCTTGAAACTCTGGATTCTGACGGAGGGCCACGAGACTTCGACCAGCGCGCAAAAATGGAGGCTCTAGACCCTTCCAGAGCCGAGATATTGAAAGTTAAAATTTTGACCTGAAAAAAAACATAAGGGGTAACACTGTCGTTTTTTTTTTTTTGGCCGAAATTTTGACCCCCTCCGATCTTCTTGAAACTCTGGATTCTGACAGAGGGCCACGAGACTTCGACCAGCGCGCAAAAATGCAGGCTCTAGACCCTCCAGAGCCGAGATATTGAAAGTTAAAAATTTGACCTGAAAAAAAAAAACATAAGGGGTAACACTGTCGATTTTTTTTTTTTTTTTTTGGCCGAAATTTTGACCCCCTCCGATCTTCTTGAAACTCTGGATTCTGACAGAGGGCCACGAGACTTCGACTAGCGCTCAAAAATGGAGGCTCTAGACCCTTCCAGAGCCGAGATATTGAAAGTTAAAATTTTGACCAGAAAAAAAAACATAAGGGGTAACACTGTCGTTTTTTTGGGCCGAAATTTTGACCCCCTCCGATCTTCTTGAAACTCTGGATTCTGACAGAGGGCCACGAGACTTCGACCAGCGCGCAAAAATGGAGGCTCTAGACCCTTCCAGAGCCGAGATATTGAAAGTTAAAATTTTGACCTGAAAAAAAAAAAAAAAAACATAAGGGGTAACACTTTCATTTTTTTTTTTTTTTTTTGGCCGAAATTTTGACCCCTTCCGACCTTCTTGAAACTCTGGATTCTGACAGAGGGCCACGAGACTTCGACCAGCGCACAAAAATGGAGGCTCTAGACCCTTCCAGAGCCAAGATATTGAAAGTTAAAATTTTGACCTGAAAAAAAAAAAAAAAAAACATAAGGGGTAACACTGTCGTTTTTTTTTTTTGGCCGAAATTTTGACCCCCTCCGATCTTCTTGAAACTCTGGATTCTGACAGAGGGCCACGAGACTTCGACCAACGCGCAAAAATGGAGGCTCTAGACCCTTCCAGAGCCGAGATATTGAAAGTTAAAATTTTGACCTGAAAAAAAAACATAAGGGGTAGCATTGTCGGGTTTTTTTTTTGGCCAAAATTTTGACCCCCTCCGATCTTCTTGAAACTCTGGATTCTGACAGAGGGCCACGAGACTTCGACCAGCGCGCAAAAATGGAGCCTCTAGACCCTTCTAGAGCCGAGATATTGAAAGTTAAAATTTTGACCTGAAAAAAAAAAACATAAGGGGTATCACTGTCGTTTTTTGTTTTTTTTTTTTTGTTCAAAATTTTGACCCCCTCCGATCTTCTTGAAACTCTGGATTTTGACAGAGGGCCACGAGACTTTGACCAGCGCAGAAAAATGGAGGCTCTAGACCCTTCCAGGGCCGAGATATTGAAAGTTAAAATTTTGACCTGAAAAAAAAAACATAGGGGGTAACACTGTCGATTTTTTTTTTTGGCCGAAATTTGACCCCCTCCGATCTTCTTGAAACTCTGGATTCTGACAGAGGGCCACGAGACTTCGACCAGCGCGCAAAAATGGAGGCTCTAGACCCTTCCAGAGCCGAGATATTGAAAGTTAAAATTTTGACCTGAAAAAAAACATAAGGGGTAACACTGTCGGTTTTTTTTTTTTTGGCCGAAATTTTGACCCCCTCCGATCTTCTTGAAACTCTGGATTCTGACAGAGGGCCACGAGACTTTCGACCAGCGCGCAAAAATGCAGGCTCTAGACCCTCCAGAGCCGAGATATTGAAAGTTAAAATTTTGACCTGAAAAAAAAACATAAGGGGTAACACTGTCGATTTTTTTTTTTTTTTTGGCCGAAATTTTGACCCCCTCCGATCTTCTTGAAACTCTGGATTCTGACAGAGGGCCACGAGACTTCGACTAGCGCTCAAAAATGGAGGCTCTAGACCCTTCCAGAGCCGAGATATTGAAAGTTAAAATTTTGACCAGAAAAAAAAAACATAAGGGGTAACACTTTCGTTTTTTTTTTTTTTTGGCCGAAATTTTGACCCCTTCCGACCTTCTTGAAACTCTGGATTCTGACAGAGGGCCACGAGACTTCGACCAGCGCACAAAAATGGAGGCTCTAGACCCTTCCAGAGCCAAGATATTGAAAGTTAAAATTTTGACCTGAAAAAAAAAAAAAAAAACCATAAGGGGTAACACTGTCGTTTTTTTTTTTTTTGGCCGAAATTTTGACCCCCTCCAATCTTCTTGAAACTCTGGACTCTGACAGAGGGCCACGAGACTTCGACCAGCGCGCAAAAATGAAGGTTCTAGACCCTTCCAGAGCCGAGATATTGAAAGTTAAAATTTTGACCTGAAAAAAAAAAAAATATATAAGGGGTAACACTGTCGTTTTTTTTTTTTTTTTTTTTTTGGCCGAAACTTTGACCCCCTCCGATATTCTTGAAACTCTGGATTCTGACAGAGGGCCACGAGACTTCGACCAGCGCGCAAAAATTGAGGCTCTAGACCCTTCCAGAGCCGAGATATTGAAAGTTAAAATTTTGACCTGAAAAAAAAAAACATAAGGGGTAACACTGTCGTTTTTTTTTTTTTTTTTTTGCCGAAATTTTGACCCCCTCCGATCTTCTTGAAACTCTGGATTCTGACAGAGAGCCACGAGACTTCGACCAGCGCGCAAAAAATGGAGGCTCTAGACCCTTCCAGAGCCGAGATATTGAAAGTTAAAATTTTGACCTAAAAAAAAAAAACATAAGGGGTAACACTGTCGTTTTTTTCTTCTTTTTTTTTTGGCGGAAATTTTGACCCCCTCCGACCTTCTTGAAACTCTGGATTCTGACAGAGGGCCACGAGACTTCGACCAGCGCGCAAAAATGGAGGCTCTAGACCCTTCCAGAGCGGAGATATTGAAAGTTAACATTTTGAGCTGAAAAAAAAAAACATAAGGGGTAACACTGTCGTTTTTTTTTTCTTTTTTTGCCGAAATTTTGACGCCCTCCGATCTTCTTGAAACTCTGGATTCTGACAGAGGGCCACGAGACTTCGACCAGCGCGCAAAAATGGAGGCTCGAGACCCTTCCAGAGCCGATATATTGAAAGTTAAAATTTTGACCTGAAAAAAAAAACATAAGGGGTAACACTGTCGTTTTTTTTTTTTTTTTTTTTTTTTGGCCGAAGTTGTGACCCCCTCCGATCTTCTTGAAACTCTGGATTCTGACAGAGGACCACGAGACTTCGACCAGCGCGCAAAAATGGAGGCTCTAGACCCTTCCAGAGCCGAGATATTGAAAGTTAAAATTTTGACCTGAAAAAAAAAAACATAAGGGGTAACACTGTCGTTTTTTTTTTTTTTTTTTGGCCGAAATTTTGACCCCCTCCGATCTTCTTGGAACTCTGGATTTTGACAGAGGGCCACGAGACTTCGACCAGCGCGCAAAAATGGAGGCTCTAGACCCTTCCAGAGCCGAGAAATTGAAAGTTAAAATTTTGACCTGAAAAAAAAAAACATAAGGGGTAACACTGTCGTTTTTTTTTTTTTTTTTTTTTTTTTTGGCCGAAGTTGTGACCCCCTCCGATCTTCTTGAAACTCTGGATTCTGACAGAGGACCACGAGACTTCGACCAGCGCGCAAAAATGGAGGCTCTAGACCCTTCCAGAGCCGAGATATTGAAAGTTAAAATTTTGACCTGAAAAAAAAAAAACATAAGGGGTAACACTGTCGTTTTTTTTTTTTTTTTTTTGGCCGAAATTTTGACCCCCTCCGATCTTCTTGGAACTCTGGATTTTGACAGAGGGCCACGAGACTTCGACCAGCGCGCAAAAATGGAGGCTCTAGACCCTTCCAGAGCCGAGAAATTGAAAGTTAAAATTTTGACCTGAAAAAAAAAAACATAAGGGGTAACACTGTCGTTTTTTTTTTTGGCCGAAATGTTGACCCCCTCCGATCTTCTTGAAACTCTGGATTCTGACAGAGGGCCACGAGACTTCGACCAACGCGCAAAAATGGAGGCTCTAGACCCTTCCAGAGCCGAGATATTGAAAGTTAAAATTTTGACCTGAAAAAAAAACATAAGGGGTAGCATTGTCGGGGTTTTTTTTGGCCAAAATTTTGACCCCCTCCGATCTTCTTGAAACTCTGGATTCTGACAGAGGGCCACGCGACTTCGACCAGCGCGCAAAAATGGAGCCTCTAGACCCTTCTAGAGCCGAGATATTGAAAGTTAAAATTTTGACCTGAAAAAAAAAAAACATAAGGGGTAACACTGTCGTTTTTTTTTTTTTTTTTTTTTTTGGCCGAAGTTGTGACCCCCTCCGATCTTCTTGAAACTCTGGATTCTGACAGAGGACCACGAGACTTCGACCAGCGCGCAAAAATGGAGGCTCTAGACCCTTCCAGAGCCGAGATATTGAAAGTTAAAATTTTGACCTGAAAAAAAAACATAAGGGGTAACACTGTCGTTTTTTTTTTTTTTTTTTGGCCGAAATTTTGACCCCCTCCGATCTTCTTGGAACTCTGGATTTTGACAGAGGGCCACGAGACTTCGACCAGCGCGCAAAAATGGAGGCTCTAGACCCTTCCAGAGCCGAGAAATTGAAAGTTAAAATTTTGACCTGAAAAAAAACATAAGGGGTAACACTGTCGTTTTTTTTTTTTTTGGCCGAAATGTTGACCCCCTCCGATCTTCTTGAAATTCTGGATTCTGACAGAGGGCCACGAGACTTCGACCAGTGCGCAAAAATGGAGGCTCTAGACCCTCCAGAGCCGAGAAATTGAAAGTTAAAATTTTGACCAGAAAAAAAAAAAAAACATAGGGGGTAACACTGTCGATTTTTTTTTTTTGGCCAAAACTTTGACCCCCTCCGATCTTCTTGAAACTCTGGATTCTGACAGAGGGCCACGAGACTTCGATCAGCGCGCAAAAATGGAGGCTCTAGACCCTTCCAGAGCGAGATATTGAAAGTTAAAATTTTGACCTGAAAAAAAAACATAAGGGGTAACACTGTCATTTTTTTGGGCCGAAATTTTGACCCCCTCCGATCTTCTTGAAACTCTGGATTCTGACAGAGGGCCACGAGACTTCGACCAGCGCGCAAAAATGGAGGCTCTAGACCCTTCCAGAGCCGAGATATTGAAAGTTAAAATTTTGACCTGAAAAAAAAAAACATAAGGTGTAACAATGTCTTTTTTTTTTTTTTGGCCGAAATTTTGACCCCTTCCGACCTTCTTGAAACTCTGGATTCTGACAGAGGGCCACGAGACTTCGACCAGCGCGCAAAAATGGAGGCTCTAGACCCTTCCAGAGCCGAGATATTGAAAGTTAAAATTTTGACCTGAAAAAAAAAAAAAAAAAAAACATAAGGGGTAACACTGTCGTTTTTTTTTTTTTTGGCCGAAATTTTGACCCCCTCCGATCTTCTTAAAACTCTGGATTCTGACAGAGGGCCACGAGACTTCGACCAGCGCGCAAAAATGAAGGCTCTAGACCCTTCCATAGCCGAGATATTGAAAGTTAAAATTTTGACCTGAAAAAAAAACATAAGGGGTAACACTGTCGTTTTTTTTGGTTTTTTTTTTGGCCGAAACTTTGACCCCCTCCGATCTTCTTGAAACTCTGGATTCTGACAGAGGGCCACGAGACTTCGACCAGCGCGCAAAAATGGAGGCTCTAGACCCTTCCAGAGCCGAGATATTGAAAGTTAAAATTTTGACCTGAAAAAAAAAAACATAAGGGGTAACACTGTCGTTTTTTTTTTTTTGCCGAAATTTTGACCCCCTCCGATCTTCTTGAAACTCTGGATTCTGACAGAGAGCCACGAGACTTCGAGCAGCGCGCAAAAACGGAGGCTCTAGACCCTTCCAGAGCCGAGATATTGAAAGTTAAAATTTTGACCTGAAAAAAAAAAAAAAAAACATAAGGGGTAACACTCGTTTTTTGGGGGGTTTTTTTTGGCCGAAACTTTGACCCCCTCCGATCTTCTTGAAACTCTGGATTCTGACAGAGGGCCACGAGACTTCGACCAGCGCGCAAAAATGGAGGCTCTAGACCCTTCCAGAGCCGAGATAATGAAAGTTAAAATTTTGACCTGAAAAAAAAAACATAAGGGGTAACACTGTCGTTTTTTTTTTTTTTTGCCGAAATTTTGACCCCCTCCGATCTTCTTGAAACTCTGGATTCTGACAGAGAGCCACGCGACTTCGACCAGCGCGCAAAAACGGAGGCTCTAGACCCTTCCAGAGCCGAGATATTGAAAGTTAAAATTTTGACCTGAAAAAAAAAAAAAAAAAACATAAGGGGTAACACTGTCGTTTTTTTTTTTCTTTTTTTGCCGAAATTTTGACCCCCTCCAATATTCTTGAAACTCTGGATTCTGACAGAGGGCCACGAGACTTCGACCAGCGCGCAAAAATGGAGGCTCTAGACCCTTCCAGAGCCGAGATATTGAAAGTTAAAATTTTGACCTGAAAAAAAAAAAAAAAAAACATAAGGGGTAACACTGTGTTTTTTTTTTTTTTTTTGGCCGAAGTTTTGACCCCCTCCGATCTTCTTGAAACTCTGGATTCTGACAGAGGGCCACGAGACTTCGACCAGCGCGCAAAAATGGAGGCTCTAGACCCTTCCAAAGTCGAGATATTGAAAGTTAAAATTTTGACCTGAAAAAAAAAAAACATAAGGGGTAACAATGTCGTTTTTTGTTTTTTTTTTGGCCAAAATTTTGACCCCCTCCGATCTTCTTGAAACTCTGGATTCTGAGATAGGGCCACGAGACTTCGACCAGCGCGCAAAAATGGAGGCTCTAGACCCTTCCAGAGCCAAGAAATTGAAAGTTAAAATTTTGACCTGAAAAAAAAAAACATAAGGGGTAACACTGTTTTTTTTTTTTGGCCAAAATTTTGACCCCCTCTGATCTTCTTGAAACTCTGGATTCTGACAGAGGGCCACGAGACTTCGACCAGCGCGCAAAAATGGAGGCTCTAGACCCGCCAGAGCCGAGATATTGAAAGTTAAAATTTTGACCTGAAAAAAAAAAAAACATAAGGGGTAACACTGTCGTTTTTTTTTTTTTTTTTGACCGAAATTTTGACCCCCTCCGATCTTCTTGAAACTCTGGATTCTGAAAGAGGGCCACGAGACTTCGACCAGCGCGCAAAAATGGAGGCTCTAGACCCGCCAGAGCCGAGATATTGAAAGTTAAAATTTTGACCTGAAAAAAAAAAAAACATAAGGGGTAACACTGTCGTTTTTTTTTTTTTTTTTTTTTTTTTTGGCCGAAATTTTGACCCCCTCCGATCTTCTTGAAACTCTGGATTCTGACAGAGGGCCACGAGACTTCGACCAGCGCGCAAAAATGGAGGCTCTAAACCCTTCCAGAGCCGAGATATTGAAAGTTAAAATTTTGACCTGAAAAAAAAAACATAAGGGGTAACACTGTCGTTTTTTTTTTTTTTTTGGCCGAAATTTTGACCCCCTCCGATCTTCTTGAAACTCTGGATTCTGATAGAGGGCCACAAGACTTCGACCAGCGCGCAAAAATGGAGGCTCTAGACCCTTCCAGAGCTGAGATATTGAAAGTTTAAATTTTGACCTGAATAAAAAAACATAAGGGGTAACACTGTGGGGTTTTTTTGGCCGAAATTTTGACCCCCTCCGATCTTCTTGAAACTCTGGATTCTGACAGAGGGCCACGAGACTTCGACCAGCGCACAAAAATGGAGGCTCTAGACCCTTCCAGAGTCGAGATATTGAAAGTTAAAATTTTGACCTGAAAAAAAAAACATAAGGGGTAACACTGTCGTTTTTTTTTTTTTTTTTTTGGCCGAAATTTTGACCCCCTCCGATCTTCTTGAAACTCTGGATTCTGATAGAGGGCCACAAGACTTCGACCAGCGCGCAAAAATGGAGGCTCTAGATATTGAAAGTTAAAATTTTGAGCTGAAAAAAAAAAAAAAACATAAGGGGTAACACTGTCATTTTTTTTTTTCTTTTTTTGCCGAAATTTTGACCCCCTCCGATCTTCTTGAAACTCTGGATTCTGACAGAGGGCCACGAGACTTCGACCAGCGCGCAAAAATGGAGGCTCTAGACCCTTCCAGAGCCGAGATATTGAAAGTTAAAATTTTGACCTGAAAAAAAAAACATAAGGGGTAACACTGTCGTTTTTTTTTTTTTTTTTTGGCCGAAATTTTGACCCCCTCCGATCTTCTTGAAACTCTGGATTCTGACAGAGGGCCACGAGACTTCGACCAGGGCGCAAAAATGGAGGCTCTAGACCCTTCCAGAGCCGAGATATTGAAAGTTAAAATTTTGACCTGAAAAAAAAACATAAGGGGTAACACTGTCGTTTTTTTTTTTTTGGCCGAAATTTTGACCCACTCCGATCTTCTTGAAACTCTGGATTCTGACAGAGGGCCACGAGACTTCGACCAGGGCGCAAAAATGGAGGCTCTAGACCCTTCCAGAGCCGAGATATTGAAAGTTAAAATTTTGACCTGAAAAAAAAACATAAGGGGTAACACTGTCGTTTTTTTTTTTTTGGCCGAAATTTTGACCCACTCCGATCTTCTTGAAACTCTGGATTCTGACGGAGGGCCACGAGACTTCGACCAGCGCGCAAAAATGGAGGCTCTAGACCCTTCCAGAGCCGAGATATTGAAAGTTAAAATTTTGACCTGAAAAAAAAAAACATAAGGGGTAACACTGTCGTTTTTTTTTTTTTTTTGGCCAAAATTTTGACCCCCTCCGATCTTCTTGAAACTCTGGATTCTGACAGAGGGCCACGAGACTTCGACCAGCGCGCAAAAATGGAGGCTCTAGACCCTTCCAGAGCCAAGATATTGAAAGTTAAAATTTTGACCTGAAAAAAAAAAAAACATAAGGGGTAACACTGTTTTTTTTTTTTTTTTGGCCGAAATTTTGACCCCCTCCGATCTTCTTGAAACTCTGGATTCTGACAGAGGGCCACGAGACTTCGACCGGCGCGCAAAAATGGAGGCTCGAGACCCTCCAGAGCCGAGATATTGAAAGTTAAAATTTTGACTTGAAAAAAAAAAAAAAAAACATAAGGGGTAACACTGTCGTTTTTTTTTTTTTGGCCGAATTTTTGACCCCCTCCGATCTTCTTGAAACTCTGGATTCTGACAGAGGGCCACGAGACTTCGACCAGCGCGCAAAAATGGAGGCTCTAGACCCTTCCAGAGCCGAGATATTGAAAGTTAAAATTTTTGACCTGAAAAAAAACATAAGGGGTAACACTGTCGTTTTTTTTTTTTTTTTTTTGGCCGAAATTTTGACCCCCTCCGATCTTCTTGAAACTCTGGATTCTGACAGAGGGCCACGAGACTTCGACCAGCGTGCAAAAATGGAGGCTCTAGACCCTTCCAGAGCCGAGATATTGAAAGTTAAAATTTTGACGTGAAACAAAAACATAAGGGGTAACACTGTCGTTTTCTTTTTTTTTTTGGACGAAATTTTGACCCCCTCCTATCTACTTGAAACTCTGAATTCTGACAGAGGGCCACGAGACTTCGACCAGCGCGCAAAAATGGAGGCTCCAGACCCTTCCAGAGCCGAGATATTGAAAGTTAAAATTTTGACCTGAAAAAAAAACATAAGGGGTAACACTCTCGTTTTTTTTTTTTTTTTGGCCGAAATCTTGACCCCCTCCGATCTTCTTGAAACTCTGGATTTTGACAGAGGGCCACGAGACTTCGACCAGCGCGCAAAAATGGAGGCTCTAGACCCTTCCAGAGCCGAGATATTGAAAGTTAAAATTTTGACCTGAAAAAAAAAACATAAGGGGTAACACTGTCGGGTTTTTTTTTTTTTTTGGCCGAAATTTTGACCCCCTCCGATCTTCTTGAAACTCTGGATTCTGACAGAGGGCCACGAGACTTCGACCAGCACGCAAAAATGGAGGCTCTAGACCCTTCCAGAGCCGAGATATTGAAAGTTAAAATTTTACCTGAAAAAAAAAAACATAAGGGGTAACACTGTCTTTTTTTTTTTTTTGGCCGAAATTTTGACCCCCTCCGATCTTCTTGAAACTCTGGATTCTGACAGAGGGCCATGAGACTTCGACCAGCGCGCAAAAATGGAGGCTCTAGACCCTTCCAGAGCCGAGATATTGAAAGTTAAAATTTTTGACCTGAAAAAAAACATAAGGGGTAACACTGTCGTTTTTTTTTTTTTTTTGGCCGAAATTTTGACCCCCTCCGATCTTCTTGAAACTCTGGATTCTGACAGAGGGCCACGAGACTTCGACCAGCGTGCAAAAATGGAGGCTCTAGACCCTTCCAGAGCCGAGATATTGAAAGTTAAAATTTTGACGTGAAAAAAAAACATAAGGGGTAACACTGTCGTTTTCTTTTTTTTTTTTGGACGAAATTTTGACCCCCTCCTATCTACTTGAAACTCTGAATTCTGACAGAGGGCCACGAGACTTCGACCAGCGCGCAAAAATGGAGGCTCTTGACCCTTCCAGAGCCGAGATATTGAAAGTTAAAATTTTGACCTGAAAAAAAAAACATAAGGGGTAACACTCTCGTTTTTTTTTTTTTTGGCCGAAATCTTGACCCCCTCCGATCTTCTTGAAACTCTGGATTTTGACAGAGGGCCACGAGACTTCGACCAGCGCGCAAAAATGGAGGCTCTAGACCCTTCCAGAGCCGAGATATTGAAAGTTAAAATTTTGACCTGAAAAAAAAAAACATAAGGGGTAACACTGTCGGGTTTTTTTTTTTTTTTTGGCCAAAATTTTGACCCCCTCCGATCTTCTTGAAACTCTGGATTCTGACAGAGGGCCACGAGACTTCGACCAGCACGCAAAAATGGAGGCTCTAGACCCTTCCAGAGCCGAGATATTGAAAGTTAAAATTTTACCTGAAAAAAAAAAAAACATAAGGGGTAACACTGTCATTTTTTTTTGGTTTTTTTTGGCCGAAATTTTGACCCCCTCCGATCTTCTTGAAACTCTGGATTCTGACTGACCTCGATGGCATTGTTCTTACATTATATCTCGACTGTAGAATATTGGAGCACCCTTTTGGGGAGGGAGGGAGGGGGATTTCTTTTTACTTTTATTTTTAGTCTATTTGTTTTTCTGTTTTTGTTTTTGTAAACTGAAAAGCTGAAAATAAAGTATTCCAAAAAAAAACTCTGGATTCTGACAGAGGGCCACGAGACTTCGACCAGAGCGCAAAAATGGAGGCTCCAGACCCTTCCAGAGCCGAGATATTGAAAGTTAAAATTTTGACCTGAAAAAAAAAAAAACCATAAGGGGTAACACTGTCGTTTTTTTTTTTTTTTTTTGGCCGAAATTATGACCCCCTCCGATCTTCTTGAAACTCTGGATTCTGACAGAGGACCACGAGACTTCGACCAGCGCGCAAAAATGGAGGCTCTAGACCCTTCCAGAGCCGAGATATTGAAAGTTAAAATTTTGACCTGAAAAAAAAACATAAGGGGTAACACTGTCGTTTTTTTTTTTTTTTTTTTTTTGGCCGAAATTTTGACCCCCTCCGATCTTCTTGGAACTCTGGATTTTGACAGAGGGCCACGAGACTTCGACCAGCGCGCAAAAATGGAG
Source organism: Cyprinella venusta (assembly GCA_038021265.1). Taxonomy (NCBI): domain Eukaryota; kingdom Metazoa; phylum Chordata; class Actinopteri; order Cypriniformes; family Leuciscidae; genus Cyprinella; species Cyprinella venusta. Next base: position 29,539,790 of record CM075864.1, read on the forward strand.
GCTCTAGACCCTTCCAGAGACGAGATATTGAAAGTAAAAATTTTGACCTGAAAAAAAAACATAAGGGGTAACACTGTCGTTTTTTTTTTTTTTGGCCGAAATGTTGACCCCCTCCGATCTTCTTGAAACTCTGGATTCTGACAGAGGGCCACGAGACTTCGACCAACGCGCAAAAATGGAGGCTCTAGACCCTTCCAGAGCCGAGATATTGAAAGTTAAAATTTTGACCTGAAAAAAAAAAACATAAGGGGTAACACTGTCGTTTTTTTTTTTTTTTTTTGCCGAAATTTTGACCCCCTCCGATCTTCTTGAAACTCTGGATTCTGACAGAGAGCCACGAGACTTCGACCAGCGCGCAAAAAATGGAGGCTCTAGACCCTTCCAGAGCCGAGATATTGAAAGTTAAAATTTTGACCTAAAAAAAAAACATAAGGGGTAACACTGTCGTTTTTTTTTTTTTTTTTTTTTTTTGGCAGAAATTTTGACCCCCTCCGACCTTCTTGAAACTCTGGATTCTGACAGAGGGCCACGAGACTTCGACCAGCGCGCAAAAATGGAGGCTCTAGACCCTTCCAGAGCGGAGATATTGAAAGTTAACATTTTGAGCTGAAAAAAAAACATAAGGGGTAACACTGTCGTTTTTTTTTTCTTTTTTTGCCGAAATTTTGACGCCCTCCGATCTTCTTGAAACTCTGGATTCTGACAGAGGGCCACAAGACTTCGACCAGCGCGCAAAAATGGAGGCTCTAGACCCTTCCAGAGCCGAGATATTGAAAGTTAAAATTTTGACCTGAAAAAAAAAAAACATAAGGGGTAACACTGTCGTTTTTTTTTTTTTTTTTTTTTTGGCCGAAGTTGTGACCCCCTCCGATCTTCTTGAAACTCTGGATTCTGACAGAGGACCACGAGACTTCGACCAGCGCACAAAAATGGAGGCTCTAGACCCTTCCAGAGCCCGAGATATTGAAAGTTAAAATTTTGACCTGAAAAAAAAAACATAAGGGGTAACACTGTCGTTTTTTTTTTTTTTTTTTTTTGGCCGAAATTTTGACCCCCTCCGATCTTCTTGGAACTCTGGATTTTGACAGAGGGCCACGAGACTTCGACCAGCGCGCAAAAATGGAGGCTCTAGACCCTTCCAGAGCCGAGATATTGAAAGTAAAAATTTTGACCTGAAAAAAAAAACATAAGGGGTAACACTGTCGTTTTTTTTTTTGGCCGAAATGTTGACCCCCTCCGATCTTCTTGAAACTCTGGATTCTGACAGAGGGCCACGAGACTTCGACCAACGCGCAAAAATGGAGGCTCTAGACCCTTCCAGAGCCGAGATATTGAAAGTTAAAATTTTGACCTGAAAAAAAAACATAAGGGGTAGCATTGTCGTTTTTTTTTTTTGGCCAAAATTTTGACCCCCTCCGATCTTCTTGAAACTCTGGATTCTGACAGAGGGCCACGAGACTTCGACCAGCGCGCAAAAATGGAGCCTCTAGACCCTTCTAGAGCCGAGATATTGAAAGTTAAAATTTTGACCTGAAAAAAAAACATAAGGGGTATCACTGTCGTTTTTTTTTTTTTTTTTTTTTTGGCCGAAACTTTGACCCCCTCCGATCTTCTTGAAACTCTGGATTCTGACAGAGGGCCACGAGACTTCGACCAGCGCGCAAAAATGGAGGCTCAAGACCCTTCCAGAGCCGAGATATTGAAAGTTAAAATTTTGACCTGAAAAAAAAAAACATAAGGGGTAACACTGTCGTTTTTTTTTTTTTTTTTGCCGAAATTTTGACCCCCTCCGATCTTCTTGAAACTCTGGATTCTGACAGAGAGCCACGAGACTTCGACCAGCGCGCAAAAAATGGAGGCTCTAGACCCTTCCAGAGCCGAGATATTGAAAGTTAAAATTTTGACCTAAAAAAAAAAAAACATAAGGGGTAACACTGTCGTTTTTTTTTTTTTTTTTTTTTTTTTTGGCGGAAATTTTGACCCCCTCCGACCTTCTTGAAACTCTGGATTCTGACAGAGGGCCACGAGACTTCGACCAGCGCACAAAAATGGAGGCTCTAGACCCTTGAGCGGAGATATTGAAAGTTAACATTTTGAGCTGAAAAAAAAAAACATAAGGGGTAACACTGTCGTTTTTTTTTTCTTTTTTTGCCGAAATTTTGACGCCCTCCGATCTTCTTGAAACTCTGGATTCTGACAGAGGGCCACGAGACTTCGACCAGCGCGCAAAAATGGAGGCTCTAGACCCTTCCAGAGCCGAGATATTGAAAGATAAAATTTTGACCTGAAAAAAAAAACATAAGGGGTAACACTGTCGGTTTTTTTTGTTTTTTTTTGGCCGAAGTTGTGACCCCCTCCGATCTTCTTGAAACTCTGGATTCTGACAGAGGACCACGAGACTTCGACCAGCGCACAAAAATGGAGGCTCTAGACCCTTCCAGAGCCGAGATATTGAAAGTTAAAATTTTGACCTGAAAAAAAAAACATAAGGGGTAACACTGTCGTTTTTTTTTTTTTTGGCCGAAATTTTGACCCCCTCCGATCTTCTTGGAACTCTGGATTTTGACAGAGGGCCACGAGACTTCGACCAGCGCGCAAAAATGGAGGCTCTAGACCCTTCCAGAGCCGAGAAATTGAAAGTTAAAATTTTGACCTGAAAAAAAAACATAAGGGGTAACACTGTCGTTTTTTTTTTTTTTTTGGCCGAAATGTTGACCCCCTCCGATCTTCTTGAAACTCTGGATTCTGACAGAGGGCCACGAGACTTCGACCAACGCGCAAAAATGGAGGCTCTAGACCCTTCCAGAGCCGAGATATTGAAAGTTAAAATTTTGACCTGAAAAAAAAACATAAGGGGTAGCATTGTCGGTTTTTTTTTTTGGCCAAAATTTTGACCCCCTCCGATCTTCTTGAAACTCTGGATTCTGACAGAGGGCCACGAGACTTCGACCAGCGCGCAAAAATGGAGCCTCTAGACCCTTCTAGAGCCGAGATATTGAAAGTTAAAATTTTGACCTGAAAAAAAAAAACATAAGGGGTATCACTGTCGTTTTTTGTTTTTTTTTTTGTTCAAAATTTTGACCCCCTCCGATCTTCTTGAAACTCTGGATTTTGACAGAGGGCCACGAGACTTTGACCAGCGCACAAAAATGGAGGCTCTAGACCCTTCCAGGGCCGAGATATTGAAAGTTAAAATTTTGACCTGAAAAAAAAAACATAGGGGGTAACACTGTCGATTTTTTTTTTTGGCCGAAATTTGACCCCCTCCGATCTTCTTGAAACTCTGGATTCTGACAGAGGGCCACGAGACTTCGACCAGCGCGCAAAAATGGAGGCTCTAGACCCTTCCAGAGCCGAGATATTGAAAGTTAAAATTTTGACCTGAAAAAAAACATAAGGGGTAACACTGTCGGTTTTTTTTTTTTTGGCCGAAATTTTGACCCCCTCCGATCTTCTTGAAACTCTGGATTCTGACAGAGGGCCACGAGACTTCGACCAGCGCGCAAAAATGGAGGCTCTAGACCCTTCCAGAGCCGAGATATTGAAAGATAAAATTTTGACCTGAAAAAAAAAAACATAAGGGGTAACACTGTCGGTTTTTTTTGTTTTTTTTTGGCCGAAGTTGTGACCCCCTCCGATCTTCTTGAAACTCTGGATTCTGACAGAGGACCACGAGACTTCGACCAGCGCACAAAAATGGAGGCTCTAGACCCTTCCAGAGCCGAGATATTGAAAGTTAAAATTTTGACCTGAAAAAAAAAACATAAGGGGTAACACTGTCGTTTTTTTTTTTTTTTGGCCGAAATTTTGACCCCCTCCGATCTTCTTGGAACTCTGGATTTTGACAGAGGGCCACGAGACTTCGACCAGCGCGCAAAAATGGAGGCTCTAGACCCTTCCAGAGCCGAGAAATTGAAAGTTAAAATTTTGACCTGAAAAAAAAACATAAGGGGTAACACTGTCGTTTTTTTTTTTTTTGGCCGAAATGTTGACCCCCTCCGATCTTCTTGAAACTCTGGATTCTGACAGAGGGCCACGAGACTTCGACCAACGCGCAAAAATGGAGGCTCTAGACCCTTCCAGAGCCGAGATATTGAAAGTTAAAATTTTGACCTGAAAAAAAAACATAAGGGGTAGCATTGTCGGGTTTTTTTTTTGGCCAAAATTTTGACCCCCTCCGATCTTCTTGAAACTCTGGATTCTGACAGAGGGCCACGAGACTTCGACCAGCGCGCAAAAATGGAGCCTCTAGACCCTTCTAGAGCCGAGATATTGAAAGTTAAAATTTTGACCTGAAAAAAAAAAACATAAGGGGTATCACTGTCGTTTTTTGTTTTTTTTTTTTTTGTTCAAAATTTTGACCCCCTCCGATCTTCTTGAAACTCTGGATTTTGACAGAGGGCCACGAGACTTTGACCAGCGCACAAAAATGGAGGCTCTAGACCCTTCCAGGGCCGAGATATTGAAAGTTAAAATTTTGACCTGAAAAAAAAAACATAGGGGGTAACACTGTCGATTTTTTTTTTTGGCCGAAATTTGACCCCCTCCGATCTTCTTGAAACTCTGGATTCTGACAGAGGGCCACGAGACTTCGACCAGCGCGCAAAAATGGAGGCTCTAGACCCTTCCAGAGCCGAGATATTGAAAGTTAAAATTTTGACCTGAAAAAAAACATAAGGGGTAACACTGTCGGTTTTTTTTTTTTTGGCCGAAATTTTGACCCCCTCTGATCTTCTTGAAACTCTGGATTCTGACAGAGGGCCACGAGACTTTCGACCAGCGCGCAAAAATGCAGGCTCTAGACCCTCCAGAGCCGAGATATTGAAAGTTAAAATTTTGACCTGAAAAAAAAAACATAAGGGGTAACACTGTCGATTTTTTTTTTTTTTTTGGCCGAAATTTTGACCCCCTCCGATCTTCTTGAAACTCTGGATTCTGACAGAGGGCCACGAGACTTCGACTAGCGCTCAAAAATGGAGGCTCTAGACCCTTCCAGAGCCGAGATATTGAAAGTTAAAATTTTGACCAGAAAAAAAAAACATAAGGGGTAACACTTTCGTTTTTTTTTTTTTTTTGGCCGAAATTTTGACCCCTTCCGACCTTCTTGAAACTCTGGATTCTGACAGAGGGCCACGAGACTTCGACCAGCGCACAAAAATGGAGGCTCTAGACCCTTCCAGAGCCAAGATATTGAAAGTTAAAATTTTGACCTGAAAAAAAAAAAAAAAAACCATAAGGGGTAACACTGTCGTTTTTTTTTTTTTTGGCCGAAATTTTGACCCTCTCCAATCTTCTTGAAACTCTGGACTCTGACAGAGGGCCACGAGACTTCGACCAGCGCGCAAAAATGAAGGTTCTAGACCCTTCCAGAGCCGAGATATTGAAAGTTAAAATTTTGACCTGAAAAAAAAAAAAAATATATAAGGGGTAACACTGTCGTTTTTTTTTTTTTTTTTTTTTTGGCCGAAACTTTGACCCCCTCCGATATTCTTGAAACTCTGGATTCTGACAGAGGGCCACGAGACTTCGACCAGCGCGCAAAAATTGAGGCTCTAGACCCTTCCAGAGCCGAGATATTGAAAGTTAAAATTTTGACCTGAAAAAAAAAAACATAAGGGGTAACACTGTCGTTTTTTTTTTTTTTTTTTTTGCCGAAATTTTGACCCCCTCCGATCTTCTTGAAACTCTGGATTCTGACAGAGAGCCACGAGACTTCGACCAGCGCGCAAAAAATGGAGGCTCTAGACCCTTCCAGAGCCGAGATATTGAAAGTTAAAATTTTGACCTAAAAAAAAAAAAACATAAGGGGTAACACTGTCGTTTTTTTCTTCTTTTTTTTTTGGCGGAAATTTTGACCCCCTCCGACCTTCTTGAAACTCTGGATTCTGACAGAGGGCCACGAGACTTCGACCAGCGCGCAAAAATGGAGGCTCTAGACCCTTCCAGAGCGGAGATATTGAAAGTTAACATTTTGAGCTGAAAAAAAAAAACATAAGGGGTAACACTGTCGTTTTTTTTTTTCTTTTTTTGCCGAAATTTTGACGCCCTCCGATCTTCTTGAAACTCTGGATTCTGACAGAGGGCCACGAGACTTCGACCAGCGCGCAAAAATGGAGGCTCGAGACCCTTCCAGAGCCGATATATTGAAAGTTAAAATTTTGACCTGAAAAAAAAAAACATAAGGGGTAACACTGTCGTTTTTTTTTTTTTTTTTTGGCCGAAATTTTGACCCCCTCCGATCTTCTTGAAACTCTGGATTTTGACAGAGGGCCACGAGACTTCGACCAGCGCGCAAAAATGGAGGCTCTAGACCCTTCCAGAGCCGAGAAATTGAAAGTTAAAATTTTGACCTGAAAAAAAAAAACATAAGGGGTAACACTGTCGTTTTTTTTTTTTTTTTTGGCCGAAATGTTGACCCCCTCCGATCTTCTTGAAACTCTGGATTCTGACAGAGGGCCACGAGACTTCGACCAACGCGCAAAAATGGAGGCTCTAGACCCTTCCAGAGCCGAGATATTGAAAGTTAAAATTTTGACCTGAAAAAAAAACATAAGGGGTAGCATTGTCGGGTTTTTTTTTGGCCAAAATTTTGACCCCCTCCGATCTTCTTGAAACTCTGGATTCTGACAGAGGGCCACGCGACTTCGACCAGCGCGCAAAAATGGAGCCTCTAGACCCTTCTAGAGCCGAGATATTGAAAGTTAAAATTTTGACCTGAAAAAAAAAAAACATAAGGGGTAACACTGTCGTTTTTTTTTTTTTTTTTTTTTTTTGGCCGAAGTTGTGACCCCCTCCGATCTTCTTGAAACTCTGGATTCTGACAGAGGACCACGAGACTTCGACCAGCGCGCAAAAATGGAGGCTCTAGACCCTTCCAGAGCCGAGATATTGAAAGTTAAAATTTTGACCTGAAAAAAAAACATAAGGGGTAACACTGTCGTTTTTTTTTTTTTTTTTTGGCCGAAATTTTGACCCCCTCCGATCTTCTTGGAACTCTGGATTTTGACAGAGGGCCACGAGACTTCGACCAGCGCGCAAAAATGGAGGCTCTAGACCCTTCCAGAGCCGAGAAATTGAAAGTTAAAATTTTGACCTGAAAAAAAACATAAGGGGTAACACTGTCGTTTTTTTTTTTTTTGGCCGAAATGTTGACCCCCTCCGATCTTCTTGAAACTCTGGATTCTGACAGAGGGCCACGAGACTTCGACCAGTGCGCAAAAATGGAGGCTCTAGACCCTCCAGAGCCGAGATATTGAAAGTTAAAATTTTGACCAGAAAAAAAAAAAAAACATAGGGGGTAACACTGTCAATTTTTTTTTTGGCCAAAACTTTGACCCCCTCCGATCTTCTTGAAACTCTGGATTCTGACAGAGGGCCACGAGACTTCGATCAGCGCGCAAAAATGGAGGCTCTAGACCCTTCCAGAGCGAGATATTGAAAGTTAAAATTTTGACCTGAAAAAAAAACATAAGGGGTAACACTGTCATTTTTTTGGGCCGAAATTTTGACCCCCTCCGATCTTCTTGAAACTCTGGATTCTGACAGAGGGCCACGAGACTTCGACCAGCGCGCAAAAATGGAGGCTCTAGACCCTTCCAGAGCCGAGATATTGAAAGTTAAAATTTTGACCTGAAAAAAAAAAACATAAGGTGTAACAATGTCTTTTTTTTTTTTTTGGCCGAAATTTTGACCCCTTCCGACCTTCTTGAAACTCTGGATTCTGACAGAGGGCCACGAGACTTCGACCAGCGCGCAAAAATGGAGGCTCTAGACCCTTCCAGAGCCGAGATATTGAAAGTTAAAATTTTGACCTGAAAAAAAAAAAAAAAAAAAAACATAAGGGGTAACAATGTCGTTTTTTTTTTTTTTGGCCGAAATTTTGACCCCCTCCGATCTTCTTAAAACTCTGGATTCTGACAGAGGGCCACGAGACTTCGACCAGCGCGCAAAAATGAAGGCTCTAGACCCTTCCATAGCCGAGATATTGAAAGTTAAAATTTTGACCTGAAAAAAAAACATAAGGGGTAACACTGTCGTTTTTTTTGGTTTTTTTTTTGGCCGAAACTTTGACCCCCTCCGATCTTCTTGAAACTCTGGATTCTGACAGAGGGCCACGAGACTTCGACCAGCGCGCAAAAATGGAGGCTCTAGACCCTTCCAGAGCCGAGATATTGAAAGTTAAAATTTTGACCTGAAAAAAAAAAACATAAGGGGTAACACTGTCGTTTTTTTTTTTTGCCGAAATTTTGACCCCCTCCGATCTTCTTGAAACTCTGGATTCTGACAGAGAGCCACGAGACTTCGAGCAGCGCGCAAAAACGGAGGCTCTAGACCCTTCCAGAGCCGAGATATTGAAAGTTAAAATTTTGACCTGAAAAAAAAAAAAAAAAACATAAGGGGTAACACTCGTTTTTTTGGGGGTTTTTTTTGGCCGAAACTTTGACCCCCTCCGATCTTCTTGAAACTCTGGATTCTGACAGAGGGCCACGAGACTTCGACCAGCGCGCAAAAATGGAGGCTCTAGACCCTTCCAGAGCCGAGATAATGAAAGTTAAAATTTTGACCTGAAAAAAAAAACATAAGGGGTAACACTGTCGTTTTTTTTTTTTTTGCCGAAATTTTGACCCCCTCCGATCTTCTTGAAACTCTGGATTCTGACAGAGAGCCACGCGACTTCGACCAGCGCGCAAAAACGGAGGCTCTAGACCCTTCCAGAGCCGAGATATTGAAAGTTAAAATTTTGACCTGAAAAAAAAAAAAAAACATAAGGGGTAACACTGTCGTTTTTTTTTTTTTTCTTTTTTTGCCGAAATTTTGACCCCCTCCAATATTCTTGAAACTCTGGATTCTGACAGAGGGCCACGAGACTTCGACCAGCGCGCAAAAATGGAGGCTCTAGACCCTTCCAGAGCCGAGATATTGAAAGTTAAAATTTTGACCTGAAAAAAAAAAAAAAAACATAAGGGGTAACACTGTGTTTTTTTTTTTTTTTTTTGGCCGAAGTTTTGACCCCCTCCGATCTTCTTGAAACTCTGGATTCTGACAGAGGGCCACGAGACTTCGACCAGCGCGCAAAAATGGAGGCTCTAGACCCTTCCAAAGTCGAGATATTGAAAGTTAAAATTTTGACCTGAAAAAAAAAAACATAAGGGGTAACAATGTCGTTTTTTGTTTTTTTTTTGGCCAAAATTTTGACCCCCTCCGATCTTCTTGAAACTCTGGATTCTGAGATAGGGCCACGAGACTTCGACCAGCGCGCAAAAATGGAGGCTCTAGACCCTTCCAGAGCCGAGAAATTGAAAGTTAAAATTTTGACCTGAAAAAAAAAAACATAAGGGGTAACACTGTTTTTTTTTTTTTGGCCAAAATTTTGACCCCCTCTGATCTTCTTGAAACTCTGGATTCTGACAGAGGGCCACGAGACTTCGACCAGCGCGCAAAAATGGAGGCTCTAGACCCGCCAGAGCCGAGATATTGAAAGTTAAAATTTTGACCTGAAAAAAAAAAAAACATAAGGGGTAACACTGTCGTTTTTTTTTTTTTTTTGACCGAAATTTTGACCCCCTCCGATCTTCTTGAAACTCTGGATTCTGAAAGAGGGCCACGAGACTTCGACCAGCGCGCAAAAATGGAGGCTCTAGACCCGCCAGAGCCGAGATATTGAAAGTTAAAATTTTGACCTGAAAAAAAAAAAAACATAAGGGGTAACACTGTCGTTTTTTTTTTTTTTTTTTTTTTTTTGGCCGAAATTTTGACCCCCTCCGATCTTCTTGAAACTCTGGATTCTGACAGAGGGCCACGAGACTTCGACCAGCGCGCAAAAATGGAGGCTCTAAACCCTTCCAGAGCCGAGATATTGAAAGTTAAAATTTTGACCTGAAAAAAAAAACATAAGGGGTAACACTGTCGTTTTTTTTTTTTTTTTTGGCCGAAATTTTGACCCCCTCCGATCTTCTTGAAACTCTGGATTCTGATAGAGGGCCACAAGACTTCGACCAGCGCGCAAAAATGGAGGCTCTAGACCCTTCCAGAGCCGAGATATTGAAAGTTTAAATTTTGACCTGAATAAAAAAACATAAGGGGTAACACTGTGGGGTTTTTTTGGCCGAAATTTTGACCCCCTCCGATCTTCTTGAAACTCTGGATTCTGACAGAGGGCCACGAGACTTCGACCAGCGCACAAAAATGGAGGCTCTAGACCCTTCCAGAGTCGAGATATTGAAAGTTAAAATTTTGACCTGAAAAAAAAAACATAAGGGGTAACACTGTCGTTTTTTTTTTTTTTTTTTTTGGCCGAAATTTTGACCCCCTCCGATCTTCTTGAAACTCTGGATTCTGATAGAGGGCCACAAGACTTCGACCAGCGCGCAAAAATGGAGGCTCTAGATATTGAAAGTTAAAATTTTGAGCTGAAAAAAAAAAAAAACATAAGGGGTAACACTGTCATTTTTTTTTTTCTTTTTTTGCCGAAATTTTGACCCCCTCCGATCTTCTTGAAACTCTGGATTCTGACAGAGGGCCACGAGACTTCGACCAGCGCGCAAAAATGGAGGCTCTAGACCCTTCCAGAGCCGAGATATTGAAAGTTAAAATTTTGACCTGAAAAAAAAAACATAAGGGGTAACACTGTCGTTTTTTTTTTTTTTTTTTGGCCGAAATTTTGACCCCCTCCGATCTTCTTGAAACTCTGGATTCTGACAGAGGGCCACGAGACTTCGACCAGGGCGCAAAAATGGAGGCTCTAGACCCTTCCAGAGCCGAGATATTGAAAGTTAAAATTTTGACCTGAAAAAAAAAACATAAGGGGTAACACTGTCGTTTTTTTTTTTTTGGCCGAAATTTTGACCCACTCCGATCTTCTTGAAACTCTGGATTCTGACGGAGGGCCACGAGACTTTGACCAGCGCGCAAAAATGGAGGCTCTAGACCCTTCCAGAGCCGAGATATTGAAAGTTAAAATTTTGACCTGAAAAAAAAAAACATAAGGGGTAACACTGTCGTTTTTTTTTTTTTTTTGGCCAAAATTTTGACCCCCTCCGATCTTCTTGAAACTCTGGATTCTGACAGAGGGCCACGAGACTTCGACCAGCGCGCAAAAATGGAGGCTCTAGACCCTTCCAGAGCCAAGATATTGAAAGTTAAAATTTTGACCTGAAAAAAAAAAAAAACATAAGGGGTAACACTGTTTTTTTTTTTTTTTTTGGCCGAAATTTTGACCCCCTCCGATCTTCTTGAAACTCTGGATTCTGACAGAGGGCCACGAGACTTCGACCGGCGCGCAAAAATGGAGGCTCGAGACCCTCCAGAGCCGAGATATTGAAAGTTAAAATTTTGACTTGAAAAAAAAAAAAAAAAACATAAGGGGTAACACTGTCGTTTTTTTTTTTTTTTGGCCGAATTTTTGACCCCCTCCGATCTTCTTGAAACTCTGGATTCTGACAGAGGGCCACGAGACTTCGACCAGCGCGCAAAAATGGAGGCTCTAGACCCTTCCAGAGCCGAGATATTGAAAGTTAAAATTTTTGACCTGAAAAAAAACATAAGGGGTAACACTGTCGTTTTTTTTTTTTTTTTTTTTTTGGCCGAAATTTTGACCCCCTCCGATCTTCTTGAAACTCTGGATTCTGACAGAGGGCCACGAGACTTCGACCAGCGTGCAAAAATGGAGGCTCTAGACCCTTCCAGAGCCGAGATATTGAAAGTTAAAATTTTGACGTGAAACAAAAACATAAGGGGTAACACTGTCGTTTTCTTTTTTTTTTTGGACGAAATTTTGACCCCCTCCTATCTACTTGAAACTCTGAATTCTGACAGAGGGCCACGAGACTTCGACCAGCGCGCAAAAATGGAGGCTCCAGACCCTTCCAGAGCCGAGATATTGAAAGTTAAAATTTTGACCTGAAAAAAAAACATAAGGGGTAACACTCTCGTTTTTTTTTTTTTTTTGGCCGAAATCTTGACCCCCTCCGATCTTCTTGAAACTCTGGATTTTGACAGAGGGCCACGAGACTTCGACCAGCGCGCAAAAATGGAGGCTCTAGACCCTTCCAGAGCCGAGATATTGAAAGTTAAAATTTTGACCTGAAAAAAAAAACATAAGGGGTAACACTGTCGGGTTTTTTTTTTTTTTGGCCGAAATTTTGACCCCCTCCGATCTTCTTGAAACTCTGGATTCTGACAGAGGGCCACGAGACTTCGACCAGCACGCAAAAATGGAGGCTCTAGACCCTTCCAGAGCCGAGATATTGAAAGTTAAAATTTTACCTGAAAAAAAAAACATAAGGGGTAACACTGTCTTTTTTTTTTTTTGGCCGAAATTTTGACCCCCTCCGATCTTCTTGAAACTCTGGATTCTGACAGAGGGCCATGAGACTTCGACCAGCGCGCAAAAATGGAGGCTCTAGACCCTTCCAGAGCCGAGATATTGAAAGTTAAAATTTTTGACCTGAAAAAAAACATAAGGGGTAACACTGTCGTTTTTTTTTTTTTTTGGCCGAAATTTTGACCCCCTCCGATCTTCTTGAAACTCTGGATTCTGACAGAGGGCCACGAGACTTCGACCAGCATGCAAAAATGGAGGCTCTAGACCCTTCCAGAGCCGAGATATTGAAAGTTAAAATTTTGACGTGAAAAAAAACATAAGGGGTAACACTGTCGTTTTCTTTTTTTTTTTTGGACGAAATTTTGACCCCCTCCTATCTACTTGAAACTCTGAATTCTGACAGAGGGCCACGAGACTTCGACCAGCGCGCAAAAATGGAGGCTCTTGACCCTTCCAGAGCCGAGATATTGAAAGTTAAAATTTTGACCTGAAAAAAAAACATAAGGGGTAACACTCTCGTTTTTTTTTTTTTTGGCCGAAATCTTGACCCCCTCCGATCTTCTTGAAACTCTGGATTTTGACAGAGGGCCACGAGACTTCGACCAGCGCGCAAAAATGGAGGCTCTAGACCCTTCCAGAGCCGAGATATTGAAAGTTAAAATTTTGACCTGAAAAAAAAAAACATAAGGGGTAACACTGTCGGGTTTTTTTTTTTTTTTGGCCAAAATTTTGACCCCCTCCGATCTTCTTGAAACTCTGGATTCTGACAGAGGGCCACGAGACTTCGACCAGCACGCAAAAATGGAGGCTCTAGACCCTTCCAGAGCCGAGATATTGAAAGTTAAAATTTTACCTGAAAAAAAAAAACATAAGGGGTAACACTGTCATTTTTTTTTTTGGTTTTTTTTGGCCGAAATTTTGACCCCCTCCGATCTTCTTGAAACTCTGGATTCTGACTGACCTCGATGGCATTGTTCTTACATTATATCTCGACTGTAGAATATTGGAGCACCCTTTTGGGGAGGGAGGGAGGGGGATTTCTTTTTACTTTTATTTTTAGTCTATTTGTTTTTCTGTTTTTGTTTTTGTAAACTGAAAAGCTGAAAATAAAGTATTCCAAAAAAAAACTCTGGATTCTGACAGAGGGCCACGAGACTTCGACCAGAGCGCAAAAATGGAGGCTCCAGACCCTTCCAGAGCCGAGATATTGAAAGTTAAAATTTTGACCTGAAAAAAAAAAAAAACCATAAGGGGTAACACTGTCGTTTTTTTTTTTTTTTTGGCCGAAATTATGACCCCCTCCGATCTTCTTGAAACTCTGGATTCTGACAGAGGGCCACGAGACTTCGACCAGCGCGCAAAAATGGAGGCTCTAGACCAGAGCTGAGATATCGAAACTCAAAATTTCGACCAGAAAAAAAAAGAGACAGTGTTTCCCATACATTTTTTTAGGGGTGAAAAATTAAGTATCCTCAATCTTCTCAAAACTCTGGATTCTGACAGAGGGCCATGAGAATTAGACCTGGGTGCAAAAATGGAGGCTCTAGACCCTTCCAGAGCGGAGATATCGAAGCTCAAAATTTCGACCAGAAAAAAAAACCCCACAGTGTTACCCCTTACGTTTTTTTTTTTTTTTTGGGGGGGGGGCGAAATATTAGGTATCCCAAATCCTCTCAAAACTCTGGATTCTGATAGAGGGCCACGAGAAATAGACCTGGGTGCAAAAATGGAGGCTCTAGACCCTTCCAGAGCTGAGATATCGAAACTCAAAATTTCGACCAGAAAAAAAAAAACAAAAAAAAACGACAGTGTTTCCCTTCCATTTTTTTTAGGGGCGAAAAATTAATTATCCCCAATCTTCTCAAAACTCTGGATTATGATAGAGGGCCATGAGAAATAGACCTGGGTGCAAAAATGGAGGCTCTAGACCCTTCCAGAGCTGAGATATCGAAACTCAAAATTTCAACCAGAAAAAAAAACGACAGTGTTACCCCTTACGTTTTTTTTTTTTTTTGGGGGGGGGGGCAAAAAATTAAGTATCCACAATCCTCTCAAAACTCTGGATTCTGATAGAGGGCCATGAGAAATAGACCTGGGTGCAAAAATGTAGGCTCTAGACCCTTCCAGAGCTGAGATATCGAAACTCAAAATTTCGACCAAAAAAAAAAAAAAAAAAACACAGTGTTTCCCCTTACGTTTTTTTTTTTTTTTTTTTTTTGGGTAGAAAAATTAAGTATCCCCAATCTTCTCAAAACTATGGATTCTGATAGAGGGCCATGACACTTAGACCTAAACGCAAAAATGGAGGCTCTAGACCCTTCCAGAGCTGAGATATCGAAACTCAAAATTTCGACCAGAAAAAAAAAAAAAAAAAAAAAAAAACGACAGTGTTACCCCTTACGTTTTTTTTTTTTTTTTTTTTTTTTGGGGTGAAAAATTAAGTATCCCCAATCTTCTCAAAGCTCTGGATTTTGATAGAGGGCCATGAGACTTAGACCTGGGTGCAAAAATGGAGGCTCTAGACCCTTCCAGAGCTGAGATATCGAAACTCAAAATTTCAACCAGAAAAAAAAAAAAACGACAATATTACCCCTTACGTTTTTTTTTTTTTTTTTTTTTTTTTTTTTTTGCGAAAAATTAAGTATCCCCAATCTTCTCAAAACTCTGAAATCTGACAGAGGGACATGAAAAATAGACCTGGGTGCAAAAATGGAGGCTCTAGACCCTTCCAGAGCTGAGATATCGAAACTCAAAATTTCTAGCAGAAAAGAAAAAAAAAAAAAAAAAAACGACAGTGTAACCCCTTACGTTTTTTTTTTGTTTGTTTGTTTGTTTGTTTTGTTTTTTTTGGGGGGGCGAAAAATTAAAGGAGCAATGTGTAATATTTCTGTGGATCTATTGACAAAAATGCAATATAAAATCCATAACTATATGTTTTGTGGTGTATAAAGACCTTACTTAATGAACCGTAAAGTTTATATTACGTTAGAATTAGTCATTTACTTCTCCATAGGCGCGGGAATCCCCTTCTATGAAGGTAGCCATGTTGTGACGTCATATTTCTACCGTAGCCGACAGTGGACAAACATCATTACAGAGCGCGTTTCGTATATAACCGGAATAGAAAGCAGCAGAAAAAGACGCGGCAGAATATCCGGAAGAAAGATGGACCAAACTTATTGTTCAGGTATCCGAAAACGGGTAAATCTGCTTCAAAGAAGAGAAAGTATGATGAAGCTAGCTAGAAAAATAAGGCAGAATCGACGGATCAACATCTGTTTGGCTTTTCCCAGATGGAAGGATTTTATGAGGGAAAAGGGCTTTCATAGCGACGCCGAGGTTGCCTATTTTCTGCTGGACAGGTAAGATATTCAAACTTTAACAATCAAAATTAAAACTGTTGTTTGATGACGTGAGCAATACCTAGACATAGCTAGGCACAGGCACCGTGTTTCAGTATAATAAAATATGTAGTTAGATTGTTTCATTTAACGTTAACTTTGTTCATCTCCATAACGTTACCTGCATGTATTAGCACTATGTGTTTTGCTTTGTTGGAAGAAAATTAGCTGGTTACGTTGGTGAGACAATTAGCTGATTAATATAGTTATATAACATATTAAGGACCTTGATCCTTACCTGACTATGCATTTGTAAACATTATTTAGGATGTGGTTTATAATGGACTGTTTTATAGAAACAATGATAATGTTACACACGCTTGGCTTACGTTTGCTGTTGTTTGTCGGTGATCGTACTTGCACTAAACGTCACATTTTTTGGGATGTTCATTTTATTATGCACGATGAGCAAACCATAACAAGATGTTACACATTGTGAATTACTATACAAAAATGTATTACAGTCGTAGAAGACTGTGCCATGTAGCACTTCATTTATTGATGCTGCTCTTATTTCTCCTGGTACGAGACAGGTCCTACAACATCAACTCCCTTGAAGACAAAACCTTTTCAATTCTACAGCATTGTCCAGTATAGGTGCTTCCAGTGGAACAGACAGTTAAAACATGCATTATGATGTATTCCTTTTGTCCTAATGTCTTTGGTTATTAACATGATTATTATGATTACTGATTCATTTCAATTTATATTTGGCCTATATCTATTGTTGAATGTGCATATGTGGGATATACACAACTTTCTTTGTTAATTATTTACAGAGATGAGCATCTTGATGTCATTGTAGAAGCCACTGAAATTCAGGGCCTTGAACAAAGGTAACATGTACACATCATTACATTTTAATATTTTAGCCATGTATTGCTTTTCCCCAAATGTTCTTAACATATATTTCTTTTTTTTCCAGCTTACACAACATAAGCATTTTGGAGGAGCAATTGGAGGAAAGTGTTTTCAATGACCCAATGATCAGTAAGTATTACTTTATAATTAAATGTAACATTTTTCATGTACATTACTTGAGAATTTTTTTTTTAACTGGAATTTGTCATTATGTACAGAGTTGATTGGGCAGATGAAGCTTCCCCTTACTCCCTTCAAAGAGATGATGGGCAGAATGGTTTCAGCCCGGATGAAGAGTATCTTCCACCAATTTCGATACGGTGTGTTATTTGTCATTCTCTGTTTTTGCAATTGTTTTGTGTTGTCTGTTTACTACAGATTATTGTGCCTCAACAGAATGGGTGGAGCACTGAAGAAAACACACTCTATCTATGGACTTCCTGTTATTGGAATCTATGAGACTGTGCTTGATATGCCTGCACATGAAGACCCTCTTGATGAGCCTTTTACTCTGGAAAATGACCTTATTTTCCAAGAACTTCTGAATGTCCTTTGTAAAAATAAAACACCAAGTTTTTCTATTTCGTAACTTTTATTTTTTTTAATAACATAGAACTACAGCTGAATAACTATAACTAAATATATAACTATAAAAGAAATTAAAATTAAATAAAAACAGGAACAATAGTAATAAATATAGAAAAGTAATAAATCAAATAGTAAATATGTACATTTGTTTGATGTCTTGATGATGCTGAGGCAGATTTGGGAGTACTTGTGGAAACTTTATGAACATGCCAGAGGGCCTGGAATGAAATTCATCATAGTCCAGGAATGGGCTATATGCACGCATAAGTTCCGCATTTGACGCAAGGATGCTCGACCATTTCCGTTTGTGGAGATTAAAGCGGAGGAAAACCAAAGAAAACGGGATTATGGCAGACTCTTCAAAATTTACTGTCCTCCTGTCTTTGAAACGAAACGTACATACGTTTAGATGTAATTTTATATGTAGTTATGTTGATTTAATTTAATTTTAAAAAGAAGCTTAAACACAACGAGGGGTGTCTGTTTTATCTGTTTTTGTGACTAACGTTTCTTTAGTGTAACCATGGAGTATAAAATTCAATATAAATTCTCGGTATTGCATTGGACTCTACGATCGGCGGAAGTTATCGAGCATCCTTACACCTTCACCGGAAATACCGCCGTGTTTACGGTGGTATTTCCAGTGAAAGTTACCACAGGTACAGCAAGGTACTTCTGGGACTCCAGCAGAAGGTGGGGCACCGTGTCTAGGCTGACGCATTATCAAGGCATCAAAGACCAGGCCAGTCTGTCTCTCAAGCAGAAGGTTGGAGAGCTCTCAATGTTCTTGACCCTTCCAGAGCTGAGATATCGAAACTCAAAATTTCGACCAGAAAAAAAACCCCACAGTGTTACCCCTTACGTTTTTTTTTTTTTTTTTTGGGTGAAGAATTAAGTATCCCCAATATTCTCAAAACTCTGAATTTTGATAGAGGGCCATGAGACTTAGACCTGTGTGCACAAAAAAAAAAATGGAGGCTCTAGACCCTTCCAGAGCAAAGATATCGAAACTCAAAATTTCAACCAGAAAAAAAATGACAGTGTAACACCTTACGTTTTTTTTTTTTTTTTTTTTTTTTTTTTGGGGGGGGGGGGGGCAAAAATTAAGTATCAATCTTCTCAAAACTCTGGATTATGACAGAGGGCCATGAGAAATAGACCTGGGTGCAAAAATCGAGGCTCTAGACCCTTCCAGAGCTGAGATATCGAAACTCAAATTTTCGACCAGAAAAAAAAAAAAAAAAAACGACAATATTACCCCTTACGTTTTTTTGTTTTTTTTTTTTTGGGGTGAAAAATTAAGTATCCCCAATCTTCTCAAAACTGAGAATCTGACAGAGGGACATGAGAAATAGACCTGGGTGCAAAAATGGAGGCTCTAGACCCTTCTAGAGCTGAGATATCGAAAGTCAAAATTTCTACCAGGAAAAAAAAAAAAAAAAACGACAGTGTTACCCCTTACGTTTTTTTTTTTTTTTTTTTTTTTTTTGGGCGAAAAATTAAGTATCCCCAATCTTCTCAAAACTCTGGATTCTGATAGAGGGCCATGAGAAATAGACCTGGGTGCAAAAATGGAGGCTCTAGACCCTTCCAGAGCTGAGATATCGAAACTCAAAATTTCGACCCAAAAAAAAAAAAACAAAACAAAAAAAACCCACAGTGTTACCCCTTACGTTTTTTTTTTTTTTTTTTTTTTCTTTTTTTGTGTGTGTGTGTGTGTGGGGGGGGGGGGGGGGGGTGTTGGGGGGGGGGGAATTAAGTTACCCCAATCTTCTCAAAACTATGGATTCTGATAGAGGGCCACAAGAAATAGACCTGGGTAAAAAAATGGAGGCTCCACACTGTTCCATAGCTGAGATATCGAAACTCAAAATTTCGACCAGAAAAAAAAACACAGGGTTACCTGGGAACTATGTATAGGCAATTACACTTAGTCCGTACGTACTGAGAACGCTGCACTATGGTAATTGCGTACAACGCAACTTAAAACGTCACCCACGTAACCAACTCAATATTTAAAGGGAGAGAATTCACACACATACTTTCAAACAAACACACACACACACACACGCACACACACACTTGCATGTTGAATGGTTTTCTGAAATATTCAATTTACTCACTGCATATTTGTATAATTCAGATAATAATAACTATAATAATAAAAGTTATTAATAATAATAACCAATAATGCACAATAAAGAAAATAACAAAATATAAAGTTAAGCCACTTCATAAGACTACACAATTTAGTGAATATTTAATTAACTGTAAATGTATAGCATAATGCCTTTTTGGGGTGTCTTCTTGTCTTCAAGGAAAAAGCCGGCGACCCAACATATAAAAGTTGATTCTGATTGGTCCTCTTCTGTGCATTCGAAGTGCTGATTGGCTCATGCAGATAGAACCTTATAGAGCCAAGTTAGAGTTCGACTTTGTAGATAGAACCTTTTTGTTTTTTCAATAAAGTCCCACAATGAACACAAATTAAAAAAAAAAACACATCACATAACGTAAATAAGTTGTCATAGAATAAGAAAATGTAAATAACTCAATTTTGACAAAAATGTCAGATAGAACCTTATAATTCCAAGGGGACGATGTGCTTTTGCTCTGTCATATGATGATAAAATTTAAATTCTGTTAATGTTCAACTTTACAGGGGCTGACAACATGAAGATCAGCAGGTAAGAAATATGAACAGATTTATATGAAATATGAAGATTTACCCATTAGGGGAAGAGTGGAATATATAATGTTTAACGTTGTTCAAGCATTTTCTTTCAATCACTTTGTAGCTTTAGATCTATGAAGCTTATTATAACATATGCCATTTACAGCAAACTGTAGAAAACAAAAAGTTTAATGTTGAAAATGAATGTTGCTATGGGAAATTGTGTCATATCTGTTAAGACATGTACTGTATCAACACTAGATGCAGTTATGTTGCTGCATGTTGTATGTTTTCGCAGGTGGCACGGATGGACATCTCTGGGTCATGTCACACAGCAGCCTGACTGGCAGGTGTCATGGCACTTGTCAGATGTGCTGTCCCACACGATCCTGCATTGCTCTGCAGATATCTCCACCGGGTGCAATGTAGCAGTGCCATTACAGCCAGGGATACATGCGCCTGTCACTGCGGTGACAGGAACAGGATTCTTCGTTTTGCCGCAAGGCGGTTGGCACGATAAGAGAAGTACGTCCTCTGCGTCTGGGTTTGCCGTTCTCTTTCCCTTCATTTTCATCTCATACTCATTGTTTGTGCTGGGTGGTCAAGTGGCAGTAGAGAATTAATAGATTTTCCTGGAGCAGGAAACCAGCTGCACAGCGTTGGCATATTTATTTTAGTATTATTCTAATGAGGCCGATAGATGAAGGAATCAAACACGCTCTTCAGCTGATCATGGGTGGGAGCAAAGTTGGGCACATAACCAGCCATAATAGAGGTCATTTTCATCCTTTTTAGGGAAAACAAAGCACAAAGTGAGGGGAAATGTATGCACTCGTTTTAAGCATGTAAAATTCATAGGAATGAATTTCATAGGAATGTGCAGTAGTCTATTTGAAACCTGAGGATGGAGCAGAAAAAAGCTGCAGTTGCAAATGGAAATGAACTGACAGATGCTAAAATACTTTTATCCTGCGACTCACATTCCATATCAGGCTGCCGCCACCAAGACTGTTGTGGTAGCACAATAACAGATCACCAGGATAAATAAATTGTCTGTCTGTCTGTCTGTCTGTCCACACCTTCTTCTACAGCTATTTATAAGTATTAGTTTTTATATTTTTGGTGCAAGCCCTAGAATATGAATTACATTTTAGACATACCACTCATGCAATGACCTTTTTCTTGGAGAGACAGAAAACAGAGTGTGATTCAATATTCAAAGGGGAGAGATTACAGCGTGGCATGTCAATACACAGAGATGATTGGCCGACTTGCAGTGTTATTGCCGCACATCGTTTTAATGCAGGGCACGCCATGACCCATAATGCCCATGTGCATTACATCTTCATTAGCTCTATTATCTGAGCCCTCGCTGACGCACATCTCAGACCCTGTCCTCATTGACCTTTCTCAAATTTGCCCTTTGTTCTCTCCCTCTACCACATGCTAAACTGGTAGTTTAAGATGCCCCGGCTGACAGTGCAAAAGGCTTTGCGGTGAACTTTGCATGTTTGATTGAACATGTGCCTGGGAAGAAAAGTGAAAGCATATTTGTTAGAATGTAGTTTGTTTATGTAACTGTGACAGTCAACATTTTAGAATTTGGGAACAATGTGAGAATGGAGATAAATATAGATCAACAAGGAGATGTGAATGAATAAGAAACAGCTGTGCTGCTGTGGGAAGGAGGTTGTCATCAGGTCCATGAATCAACAGAGGCCTGATGTATAAACATTTCATATACACACAAAATAAGGTATTGGAAAGTGAGCAGGCACATATCATGATTAATAAAAAATTTAAATTTGTCTTAAATATGCTTTTTTTTCCTGGAATGAGTGCAGTAATTAAGTAAAAACTATTGTTTTCATTTTTATAACATAAAACTTCAAATAATAGCCGAGTCCCGGCCGGACAGCTTACATTGGTCTACTTCTCTGCGGCTGTACAGCCAATAGAGTGAATGGATTTTTTTCATTCTTTTTTCTATTCATATTGTTAGGATTGTACTATATAACCATAACCAGCATATAAATGAGGATATTAATAATGAACAATCTTTGAAATTGTATACCCTAGCTTTAAATATCTCCAAACTCCAAATCTGGTAGACTTTGCCAGCTTCAAAGCAATGAAAGCATCAGTGGGTGCTGTGTATGGATCACACGTTTTGAGTATGTTAATCTTTTCTTGATATCTAATTTTAACGTTCGGTGACATATGGTCTAAATAGTTAATTAATTGTAGTATTGGAAATCTGCAAGGATGCAATTCCCCTAGCTGGCCACTGTTTGTCGCCATTTTGTTAGCGTTTGTTGCTCGCCAGGTATCCATGGTAGTCACATGAATGCAAAGTATGAATAGATTTGGTGGGTGGGCTTAACATAATGACAGCAGAGATGCGACGGTTCACTGTTACTTGAAAACAAAGAATGGCTGCTGCTGCTGTCGAACAGCTGTCTTTCGATTTGGCTTCAGTCATGACTCAGGATGATTTAAAGTTACGCTTTTCTTTGAAACATGAACAAAGAACGGTACTTGAGTAATTTTCAAAAAAGGAAGATGTGTTGAAGATGATGTAGTCAGAGCGATCTGTGTGAGATTGCTCTGACATCGTCACCTTCTTCGTTGCTCTGGTTGGTTGTAGCGCTATCCTATTGCGTGCATAGGGAATTTGAAAGACAACCATTTATACCCTCGTATTGAGCCCTGTCAATGGTGAGTTCCCTGACCTGATATCCTGATGTAGATCTGGCATGCAAGGCTAACATTAACTGATTTGTTAAACACATTCAAATTATAAATAAAATGTAATATAATGTGGTAACCTCCGACTGTGACACTTTCCGTCTATTGCCTCTTCTATTTATCATTATCTCTCAATGAACAACATCTCAACACTACATGAAAATCCTGTCACATATAGACTCCTGTCTCAAATACAAGCAAGTGCATTTCGGTAATTTAGCAAAATAAAAGCCCAGGCTATAATTTGAAGTTTTGCGGTACAAATTTAGATTAAATATTTCACTCTCATTAATGGAGTTAAGCACACAAATGAGTCAATTTCCAAAAGTTGAACCATATTTAGATAAATATTAATTTAGATAAACATTTGAGTTGCTTTTTAACACCTTTCCTGTGACATGCTATGTTTTAAAGTTTTCTGTGATATTTTGACATATAAGAGGTCATTGGTCTATTGGTCTAAATATCCTTTAAGTTTCAGAACTCAAAACTTCTTGAATGACTTGTTTCAGATAGTGTCACATTATTACATCATAGTGTGATGAAAGACTGCCTCTGCAGAAGAAGATCAGTGCCTGCTACTGTACGTCATTGACTCTTTAGCCCCACCCACCGTTTTGTGCATGTCATGATGTAGGCCTAGTAAATGTGAGATACACAAACACAGGATTACTCCAGCAACAAAACGATGAGATGCCTCTGAGGATTACAAGACGTTTTGAAGTGTAAAGTTGTTGAAAAACAGTCTTTGCATTGCTATCCTTGTGATCCTAACTGAAAGAAAGCATGGATGAAATTTATTTTTAATGAAGTTCCAGTCAGATCACATCAGTAAGACACTGTTCATTTGTTCGGTTCATTTTACTGCAGATTTGTTTTTTTAAAACATGACACAAGCTTTTCAGAGAGACTGAAAATAAAAGATGACGCAGTGCAAACTTCATTGGATCCGACAGTAGGCTAATGTCCCAAGACTCCCAACACACAAGTGTGAGTAACCATGTGTCTCCATTGCTTTGATACATATCGTTTGATATGTACTGAGTAGTTATACTGCAGTGGGATAGTTGTGATGCTGTTCGTTCCCTTGCTTTGGCATTTATTTATTTATTTAAGGGCTGCCAAAACAATTAATCGCGATTAATTCCATCCAAAATAAAAGTTTCTGTTTACATAATGTGGGGCACTGTGTATAATTATTTTGTATATATATATATATATATATATATATATATATATATAAACACATGCATGTATATTTAAGAAAAAAATATTATTTATATATAATATAAATTATATATAAATCTATATACAGAATATACATGAAAATATTTCTTAAATATATACAAGCATGTGTGTATGTGTATATGTATATATATATATATATATATATATATATATATATATATATATATATAATTATACACAGTGCACCCACATACGTTATGTAAACTCAAACTTTTATTTTGGATGCGATTAATCGCGATTAATCGTTTTGACAGCCCTAATTTATTTATTTATTTATTTTTATGAAATCCATTCGATAATCCTTAAAAAGGTTCAGTGAGCAGCATCTTCTGTTTTGTCATTAAGACATGACTACATTGTCATTCGCAGTGTCGTTTTAATAAAATGAAACACATTTTTTCACTTTATCGAAAAAGGATGAATGAATAAGAACGACAGTGTGACAAAATGGTAATCATTCAATAACACAAAACAGAAAGTCATCCTTTCTCAATTTTAACTGTTTATTTGCCAAAACTAAGAAAGCATAGAAAGCATATGTAATGCACCATGTTTAGGTGTAATGCACCTAAAACAGAGTGCTCTGTTTTTAAAAAGGTCAGAATTGTAAGATAAAAAGTTGCAATAATATTTTAAATTGTTTTATTCAGTGGTAGAAATAAGCTTCCATAGATTCCATTAAACACCACTGTATAAACAACCTAAAACAAACTTTTCCTAATAGAATACAAATATTACATAAATTAGATTTGTTTAAAACAATTGTGGAAAATAATGAGAATAACTATACAATTTTGCTTTTGTGATCAATGTTGACAATATGTATATGTAAAACAAGACAATGAGACTGTGCATACACACACTTTTAAGGATGAAATCTATAAAGTTTTAACAATGAGGCCCCAAGTCTAGAGAAACTTCACCGGTTCAGAAGTGAGCATGTTAGGTGATTGTAAAGAAGTCGATTTTCCAATGATTCACTGTGAAATGACAGTGCAATACATGTAAGGTGCTTAAGGACAATTACACTTGTCAAACCACAGAGCAATTAGGTGTGCAG
The DNA here is from genome assembly GCA_038021265.1 of Cyprinella venusta. Taxonomy (NCBI): domain Eukaryota; kingdom Metazoa; phylum Chordata; class Actinopteri; order Cypriniformes; family Leuciscidae; genus Cyprinella; species Cyprinella venusta. The sequence continues at coordinate 29,564,692 of CM075864.1, forward strand.
CCCACACAGGATCAAATGAGCCAAGTTGGACAGAACTGCAGTGCAAATGGCAATAAAGGGACAATGAAGCTGTAATCAGCATTTATAGGCATGTAATGCATTCAACCAAATGTCTGAGTAACTTTTGCATTAGTTCTTTTCGGTATTCAGACAACTAGGGATTGTTAATCATGATAAGTATGATGATTTTGGCACAAGTCTAGAGTTTTCCAAAAGCCCTGAGCTGGCATGCTGTTGACGTGTGTCACAGGCTACCGCTTGCAAAGGCCATTCCATCTAAAATCCATCTGCACCCACTTTGAACCAAATGAGAGAGCCAGCCAAGCTAAGCATGAGGATAGATTTGTCGATTACCCACTCCACCTACCCTTACCCCTCTCTCTCGCTCTACACCCACTGAATCTCTGATCTGCCTCTCGCTAGTTCGATTACTGCGCAGGGAGCTGCAGAGAACAGGGCTCACCCCTTTCCAGCAGGCTACTGTTAAAAACGGCAAGCTTTCTTTATCAGATTATCTGAGAAAAGGGGCCCCTATCTGCCTCAGATTTACACAGATCAATTCTCCATTAAAAATTAACATTGCTTCACAAGTTTAACGGGTGGAGAGGGAGGATGCCGTGATGTCTGCTGTCCTGGCAGTTTGCCGCGTTGAACGGAGGCCCATCAATTGGAGTATTCGAGAGCAGCTTGCGGAAAACGGGAAGGCATGAATGAAGGCAAATTACTTAATTACGCTGTTAGACATATCACGGAGGAATCTGTAGTTTACAATAAGACAAAAAACCTCACGTGAATTGCCACTGTGAGTGTGTGCTTGAATCATGTAAGTGCTGTAAAAATGGAATGAAACTATGAATTAATTTCATGTAAAAAAAAAAAAAAAAAACATCAGTCCCTCTACCTCTGTGGCCATGTCACACGACACAAGGAAACTACTCAATGCTGAGATGCCATTTGACTTAATCAAGAGGCACATTTATGCTTAGAAACTTATTTTACAGGGAAGAACAGAAAAGTCTCAAGGACAAATAGCACTTTGCATCACCAAAATATTCATCTTTTGATCCTGAAACTTTGCTGATTTGTTGAAGAAAGCTTCAGTTGTTTTAGTATAATATGCTTTATTGATTAAATTATGATTTTTTTTTTTAGATATATGTAGCGGGTTTCACTCAGCACCACAAATGAACTACCAACACCAGTCTCTTCAGGGGGATTCTGCAGTTTTATTAAAGAGAGGACAGAAGTTAACATCACACTCTCACACTGTTCTGTAGCCTCTGGTCTCTGTCTCGCTCAAATCCAAAGCTGTTCTGACCAACAATCACCAATAAACATTTCTACAATGTCTCTTTTCTTTCATTTCTTTTCACAACATGCATTACAAATTACATACAACACATAATAAACACTCAATCAGATAATTGATATAATAAATGTATATATAATAAAATACTCTTATTTATGTATGTATTTGATACTTTGCAAATATATAAAAATAGGTCTCAATCCAACATCACAGTAACATCTGATCGTATAGTGGTAATAATTTGTTACAATATGTCATACCAGCAGTTTTATTAAAGAGAGGACAGAAGTTAACATCACACTCTCACACTGTTCTGTAGCCTCTGGTCTCTTTGAGAAGTGCGAAAAGATAGAAAAATAAAATCCTGCCCCCATCAACACCATAACTGCTATCACTAGATCAATGACACAATTAACTACAAATACACATTTTCCCGACGAATAAGGACGATATACATTGATATGGATAACTGCATGAAATTATAGAAATGTAGTCCACCCCTTTTAACTATATTTTAAAGATTATGTAGAAACCCGCCGTTCAAAATAGCACGCGGGCGGCAATTTGAAACAACGCAATAAGGCCTCATTAACACAAAACTTGAATTATACACAAAAATAACGACATCCAAACATATTACATGACTTAACTAGGCATTTAAACATGTCATCCACTGGGATTGATCGAAATTTCGACTTAAGGTATTATATATTGACACTTTACTTCGGAGCTCATTTACACATACCTGTCTCGCTCAAATCCAAAGCTGTTCTGAGCTTTGAGCGAGACGCGATTGGAAGACGCAAGTGGAAATGACGTCACGTAGCTACAAAACTCATTACATTATTTTAAAACAAAAACAACATTTTTTCACATATTTTATAAAGAAAATACAAAGAAACAAAAAAAATGCAACAGAAATAAATTAAAAGTTCGCTGGAACGATCACAAAATTCAAACACTACATATAATATTATTCATAATAATAATACATTGCAATATAATTCATTATTATTGTTGTTGATTTTACATTTTTGCATTATATTCTACTGTGCCTTAAACCTCAGTATTCTGCAGAATTAAACTGTATCAGTTGGTAGTGTAGACAGCGATTCTTTTTAAATAAACTGCCTGAGACTGAATCTGTCATTGGCATTCGGGAATTATAGACTGGAAATAATGACAAAGGGAGATAATATCAAAAGCCTTGTACAAATAATCTAAGGAGATTGAGGAATGTAGTCAAGAAGAAATTCTTGGAATGGTGAAGATAAAACAGTGACATTCCAAGAGCTACTAGCCAAAAATAAATCTCCCCTCAGCTGGATCATTAGATTGTCAAATACAAATTTTGGATGATAAGAGACGTAATAAGGAATACATTTCTAATAATGTGAAGAGAAAAATGCAAGACTTAATGCTTTCCCTCTAAATGATATTATGCTTCAGCAAACACCCCATGCTACAGTAGAGTCCTGTAAACTGAAAAAGATGCTTTTGTCTGTCTCACACCTTTCAAGGACACAGGGATGCGAAAACAAAGTTTTTGGGTTTTTGCAGTTTCACCTGACCCCTTCCCAAACCTTCTCACATATTGTCACACTTACATTTGGTTGGAAATAGGCGCTATTATTTGGAATAGATAGTACATCTAGACCTGTGAAATGGAGGCTGTGCTCTATTGAACATTTTTTGTGGTGGGATGATCTGGCCTCATGTACATACTTCAGATGTCATTCCCACCTCTTCTCCCTTTTCTGACACCCTGCAATTCCTCACCCTCTGTAGCACACCAATTGGATTACTTGAATTCCAAAACAATTACAGCAAGTCATTTAGCTGTTCAATAAAATGAGGCACATTTTGACAGCACTGAAATAAGCCCAACCCAATCATAAGCTTCAAATAATCTATCAAAATATTCTAAACATTCTATAATATATTTCTCCATGGGTTACTTTTGATAACTTCCATTGAATCCTGTTTTGATTTTGAATACTTTAGCATTAAGTGAAGTGGGGCTGAATCAACACAAATGAAAATGGCTGTTTATGTAAATATGCCGATTTGCATCGAAGTGTCACACTGTTTACATTGCAACGATATTCTATTCTTACTTTATCATGGTAAGATATCATACATGTACATTCGGTTATATACGATAAGTAGAAAAGAAAAGTGCAACTGGATGAAGAATATCACGTGCGTGTTTCTTCCCCACTTCAACAACTTGTGCCACACACACACACATGCTGTGGAGAAAATGTCAGAGAGAAGTGAGGTGACTTTGGATATCCCCAAATCGTTCAAATCTTAATTTCAAAGACCTCGATATTGATTATTAAATCCCAAGATCCGTCTTTTAGTCTATGCTGTTTTGTTGATGTTGATGTTTGAATAAAGGTTCACTTAACAGTATTTTAACTCTCCTAAATTTGATCATTTACGTTTCAGCCGTTACTGAAATTGTCTGTAATTTTGGGAGGAGGTAGAGTACCTGATGTTGTGCATTAAGCTGTTAGTGATGTTACATTTGAGTGCAACAATTACTTCAATCTCCTTTAGTTTTACAGAACCCTTTCCCTGTTTTCTTTGCTTGTTTATTTAATGGTTTGATCTCAGTCAAGAAACAATCTCAAAGGACACAAAAGATGTTTGTGTCTCTGTAAGTATAGCTATAATTTCATTGATAGTTGTTTGTCTGTCACTGTACTATAAATAAAAAAATAACCAGAAATTAAAGCTATGGTACACGATGTTAAAAATCGGTCGAGACGGTAGGGAAGTTTTTTAAAAAAACTCATCCCGCCCCTCCACACACACCCCCTCCCCTCTGTGCTACCTGATCCCTGACGTATGTCACGTTTGAGTTTACGTCAACGCAAGATTAGCAACACATGAAATGTTCTAAACTCCCGACCACCATTATAATACTATTGCTAAGGTTTTCAGTTATTGCAGCACGCAGCGCATCTTGTTCAAATTCCGATCGTCATCTTGTTCATATATATATATATATATATGAAGAGTTCAGATGCAAAAGCCTCTAAATGCCATTTGAAATTTTCTTCTAAAATGACCATTTTTATCAAGCTTGTATATTTAAGTTCAATAATTTCACTTAAATGACAATTAATAGGTAATCTTCATTGCCATTTAAGTGAAATTACTAAACTTAAATATACAAGCTTGATAAAAATGATCATTTTAGAAGAAAATTTCAAATGGCACTTAGAGGCTTTTGCATCAGAACTCTTCATATATATATATAGCATCTTGTTCATATATATATATATATATATATATATATATATATATATATATATATATATGGGACAAGATATTGGTAGTGAGTGTTGGTGACCAAACTGGAGGAAGATCTGGATGCATTTGGCTTAACGTAAGGGTAACCTTGCGTATATCAACAGAAAGAAAGAAGTGAATTACAGTACAGGAAGAAAAAAAAAACAATGACTAATATATACTAAGAGTTTAGTTATAGTTTGAGCAGGTTAACATGGAAGTTTTCTGTCTGGCACAGTGGCACTTCTAAAGTTACATTGAAATATAACATTACAACATTAGGACAGCTCCTACATTTTTCATTCCATCATTGTGCATTTTATGATATTTGCACAAGCAATATGACAGTACCATATAATCGAAAAAGAACATGAGGAACATTTCAGTTCTCGCGGTCTGCCGCCTCATCACTCAGTGTGTTGATTATCTGCTCTCTGGATCATCTTATATGAGGGCCAGCAAAATTGGCGATTGATTACCCAATTGAACCTGACCACAAAACCAGCCCACTGTTTGAAAGCAGAGAGACCTGCATCCTGTTACCATCGATCGACCGCCCCATCTAGTCTAGCCACACAAGGTATACTCTGCAATGTCGCGTGGAGCCTCTCAGGAACTGACCAGAGCTGAGGACTTACTTAGGATTTACAACCTGTCTTCTGAGTCTACAGATATCATCTTCCTGCTTCCAGGGATACTGTTCCGGCATAAAAAAAGACTCACGTCATTAATTACTTTTAGGGTAGGTGAGCTAAATGCAGGAAAAGTAATGCATCAGTCCAACAAGATGGTTAGAGCTGGCAGATTTTGTTAATGCCAAAGTAATTTTTTTTGCTGTCCTGTCAATATGACAGCATCATCTAACTAGGCTAAACAATCAATGCATTGACTGATTAACAGGAACATTGACATTTACCGAAATGGATTCTAGCGGACCTTTCCTAATTATAAAAGGGAATTAAGTTTCTATCCAAAGTGCTGAGTCTGCATTGCCCCGTAATAACCCTCTTCCATTAGCTCAACATCAGGAAAGGAAGTTTTACTGGATTACATATAGGCCAAATACATAAATGGGCATCATGTTAACCAAAGGTCTGCTTTCTGACCAAACCGACACAAAGTTCACTTTGAGAGAAGGAAATGTCTGTATGAGTTATACATTTTCCTGATAGACCTTGATCACATTTTACATAATGTATCCCTTTCTTCACCGTGATCTCTGGGACGTGGGCACATTTGAAATGCTGACAGCTTCTCAGCCGAATTTACAGCTCCAAATTTACAGCTCACATTTTCCTTAAATGGCTGGCAGTTGAGTAGGGGTTCTTTTTGTAAGAAGTGTTTCTCTTTCTTTCAGCTGTCAGGCCTCCTGATGGAACAAACCCATTGAGAATGACATACAGTGGCTTTGAGGGAGCAAAAATGGGGGATCCAAGACACTGCCTGATTGATGACTTGATTATGCATGCCAAGTTAGGGCAGAAAACAATTCAAAAATATTAATTTTAGTTTTGAAGTTAAGCAGTCACCAACCTGTGCTGAAGTGCAGATTCCTCATTCTCGCAGTAAATGAATTCAACTTTTCTAAGTTAAGGACACGGGCACCTAGTGCAAAAAACATTCATACCACAGTCAATGCAGAAGGGGTTGAACTGATCAGTCGACCTTAATGCAATGCCGTGATGCTTTAAGCTTGACATCAACTAGTCGCGTTGATCATGTGACACTATGATTGCACTAATTTTGATACTAACAAAATGGCCGCTTTGCAGTCGACAACAGGCGAAGAGCCCAGAGGGTCATTGTCGCAAGAAAGCAACAGTGGTACATCAAGAGTGTGGAAAAAAAAAATACTTAAGATGAAGCCTGTAAAAATGTGACTTGCAAAATATGCAAGTCTGTCCTGAAGTACAACAAAAGTACAAGAGCAATGCACACTCATTTGGAAAGGGATCCGCTAACGTTAGGTGAGGAGTGCAAATCGACTCAACAGCAGTCAATTAAAAACTTCACTAAACAACCTGGCGTGACAGAGAAAAGACGACAGCAAATTACCAATTTACTGGTGAATTTCATCGTCAAATACATTCGATCGTTAGCTGCAGTGCACAAAGAAGGTTTTAGAGAAATGCTGCACTTTTTTGAACCTGGCTACGTTATTCCATCGTACAACACATTGTGCAAACACAATCAAACACCAGTACGACGGCCTGCGAGAAAAAAAATGAGGAGGAAATGAGAGACCCGATTTTTGTCGCTAACAACTGACTTGTGGACATCCACCAACATTGGAGCCATACATCACAGTAACGGCTCACTACATCACCAACACATGGAAGCTGACGGCCCGAGTACTATGTACATCAATGATGCCAGAGAGACTGCAGTCAACATTGGGGCATACAGGTGTTTTGCACAGTCCACGATAATGCCAGTAACATGAACTTAGCCATGGAGCTATGCGAAAAGTTTCCTAAAGATCTGGTGTGCACCGGACACACTCTCCAGCTAGCCATAAAAGCTTGTTTAGTCTTACCTGACGTTTCTAGGGCTTTCTGGGGCAAGGAGAGTTGTCACTTTCGCCACTCGGCGGTGACCACTTGTGCGCTAAGGAAAAGACAGGAACAACTTGGCATAAGACCCAACAAACTCCAGAATGACTGTGCGTTTCGATGGAATTCCACATACGTAATGATCCAGCGGCTGTTCGAGCCAAGAATCACGGTGCAGTCTTTGCTCACAGACGAAACCGTCACCAAATCAGCCATCCAAGTCACTCACCCTGTGGGAGCTGCTGGAACAGCTGATTCCAGTTCTGCTTCCTTTGGCCAAGGCCACCAAAATAATGTGTGGGGGGCTGTCTTTCATCTTTCCAGTCATTTTCAACATGGGGTGCGTTTCCCGTATAACGATGTAGTTCGCTGCTTCATGTAGTACGATGCAGCGTTAGAGAAATCAACTAGCTAGTCGCGACTGTTTCCCGAAACACATTGTCACAAAAGGTCCGCACCAAGGGGGCAAACAAACTAGAGTTCGATTCAGTCAAACCAAACAAGGCAGGTGTGAATACACCCTAAGAGACAACTCGAAATCAAATTATTAAAATAGAAGTATTTATTCTTGCAAGAATAGGCCAAGTCGCCAACACAGCAGTTACCCTGTGGAGGGAATGACACACAGACAGGAAGAAATGGGCAATCTTTACACTGCTCTGCAATGTCCTTTTCCTGCAGAGATTCCCAATAGTTTTCCACTGACAAAAGGTCCTTTACAGCTAGCTTTGATTTATCTCTAACTAACCCCTTAACTAGATGACCTTCCAACCTAAGAGGTCAGATCCTTGCCGATCTGATTCTAGAGTGTCTCACTGCTGCACTTCAGATGTACTGTAAACATAAAAATATTTCAGAAAAGTTCCTCCTTACATCAGACAGCAAATGATAAAACCATTATGACATTCCTTTGTACTGTTCAATTAAAATCCAAAATTTCTACAACAGTTATTAAGCAATCCAATATAGTTTGTTTTTCTTTTCATGTTATTATGATTTGGAGGTTGTTTTCATGGTTGGTTTTTACTGAAGAGATATTGTTGAAAACGAAAGTAAAAGCATGATGCACGCTCAATTCTGTTTTACCAGGAAATGAGATTTCAGTCTCATTATTGTATATATTTTATGCTTGGATCTGCACATCACTGTAACGCACAAATGTGAATTTATATATAATTTATATTTTTTTCTTTTTTCATTTCATCCTAGATGATGATATGAACAGCAAGGACACCATTGAGGATGAGCCAGTAACTGAAAAAAAGGCCCGACTTGAACAAGATTTTGAGCAGCTTTTTGGGCCACACCATCACAGTGGCATTAAAACGGGACACTGCTGCCTAAGAAACATGTGCATACTTTTAGCACCACATATTCGATGGAGAACCACTTGCTGTGGTGGGCCCGCAAACATGACAATTTTCCCTGTTTGGCCAAGGTTTGCAAAAGATTATTGGCTGTTCCAGCTACCAGCACCCCAAGCGAGATAATTTTTTCACTGGCTGGAAATACCATCAGCCGACAGCGGGCAAGCCTCCATCTTGCTCAAGTCGATGCGCTCGTTTCTTACATGCAAATCACGATCGAAAAGTGTAAACTGTGATTGAGCAGGACTGTGACATTGAGTAGGCTTTATCGTGCATAAATGGCATTGTTATGCCGACATAATGCCTAAAAAAAAAAAAAGTTTACACTAAAAAGGGGGTTATCGTTGCATTGTTATCGTTTAGTTGCAACATATGAGCTGCCTGTCTGTTGGCAATTCATCTTCATAATTTTCTGCTAATGAATGGCAAATTGTGGCATGTTGCAAAGCAGTCTCATCCCTTGTTTTTTATTTTTTTATTTTTTTTTATGAATGACGTTAATGACTAGTCAACAACTTTGATCTCATAACAGTCGACTTCAAAAAATCTGAAGTCGTTATAGCGAAACTTGTCTTAAAATAACATCCAAATACAATATATTCACTATGAAATATGAAATTATTCTGGTAATTTTACTAATTAAAAATTAAAATAAAAAAATAAAAAATTACACAGTAATATTGCTATCAATTGGATTTCTGCAGATCTAACACACACACACACACACACACACACACACACACATATATATATATATATATATATATATATATATATATATATATATATATATATACAGTATATACATTTTATGATGTAATTATTATCTTGTAATTCCAGTGATTTGTTTTGGGATTGCATGTAATTCATTTATACCAAGTGCATGCAATGGCAAGATATATTTAGCCTAATGTTTGATGATGCCTAATGATTTATTTAGACATCCGTGACTTAGCCTATACATAAAAAAATGTTGTCAACAAAAGGTTAACAAGTCTAATGACATATAATTGTTTTGATTCAAACATATTAACAGATGTACATATATATTTTGTTGAGGCCTCTTTCATGGGCCATGATCAAAAAGACAGTCATGGCCAGTGTCACTTATAAATTTGTTCCTAACTAAAATTATAACAATTTGCATTCAAATGGCATGTCACAGTAAAAAAAAAAAAAAAAAAAAAAAAAATGTTTTGGAATTGGTTGTGTGCCTGAGGTCCTATGCTATCCTATCATATCATCAAAGACTTGGCACATCAGAAGCATTTCTGATTCATCACAAAGCATGCTTACTGTTTTTAAAATAACCTGACAGCCTTTCTTTTTACTTATACTTTTATGCCAACTCTATTCAATAGTTTTTTTTTTGTTTTTTTTTTTTTTTTTTTTTTTTTTTGTTTTTTTTTTTTTTAAAGGAGACGTTTTTAAGGAGTGTTTAAGGAGAAGCTTGTTAACAGCAGGGTTGCCAGACACCTAGCCAGAAGCAGGTTTCTGCTGAAGAGGCTTGGACTCAACCGTTGTCTTGTGTTCCAGCAGGGACATGTGAGAGCTCATAGCCAAAGTATCAGCATGTGCAGACTGTTGGGAACAACTGTAAAATGTCTAACTTCATCTGCCGCAGTGTACTGCATGTTAGCCAGAGGTGATAGAGTAAGGAAGAAGATAATAAATTGGAGAGCTACAATCATGTCCATAAATCATAGGAAGATTGTGATTTCCTAACACATGTAGCTTAAATTGAAATCAGTACATTCGCACTGAAAGCTAACAGAGACATCTTGAATGGGAGTTGAATGGGAGCCGATTGTTACCGGTATTTCTTACTCACTCACTCACTCACTCACTCACTCACTATAAGATTCAATTAGTATTAGGTATCATGAACTAACAGTAAACAATACTGTACCTTACTCATTTTTGTTAACCCTTAAATAAATGTTCCGCTAATCATTATTGCATATTCTGGTTCTTTAGTGACCTGGATCTAACACGGATTGATCTCTTCCTGTCATGGTAATACACAACTCTCCTGATATTAGAGAACAACATATTTTGTTACCTTTTGGATGCGGGTTCAGTTTAAACAGATGTTTTACCATCATCACTGTCCTTATCAGAGTTCATTTCCATGTACATTGAGCATGTGGCTCATATTCACAATCTCATATTCTCAAAACTATCATTTTCAACGTATTCAAAATCGATATTTTGATCGCTGACAGCTTCTTCACCAGATCCACCATCCAGTGACAGATACTAATATTTGAATGCGTTCAGTACTTGCTTTGCAGTAAATCACAGAGCTATTTAAATTTTTTCTGATGATACTTCATTCTTTTGTTTTCTGCCGGTGGTAACTAGTGAAACGTCACTTCATCATTAGGCTTTTTGTCCAGGATTCAAAAGAAGAGCATTTGTTTTGTCACTTTCAATCAGTTAAAGTTGTGAAGTCCGTAGCTTTTTTGGGTTTAAAACCCAAAATACATATTTGAGAAAATACATAACCAGCCAATGTTCAAAACTCTCTGCTTGCCTTAGCTTGAATCAAAGCAGTAAGCTTGTAATAATGTTTTTAATTCCAGTGGGTTTCCGAGGGAGATTCAAGCATGTCTTTGCATCATTACGTCACATCTGTAAACATAAAGGAGTCTCGGCTAGTATAAACTATATTGCGAGTGAAGATGTTGGAGGTGGAGATTTATAGTTTTTCTCACAGCACTTGATATAATTAAACTTATCAATTTGATGGCGGATCCAGAAAGGTTCAAAATTATGTTGGTCATACTGCCAAAAAGTACAATAATCTGTGATTCCGAATGCCAGTATCCACAAGGTGACTGACAGCCTCACACTGTCCTCAAACATTGCGTTCATTCGCACTGTCGTGTCGAGGGTGTTGAAGTACACGTAAAGTTGATAATTCCACGAATGACTGCAATTACAGATTTCAAACAGAGATGGCGACAAAGAGAAAAAAACTGTGGACTGCAGCTTTAAATCATCCTTGCATTAAAAGAAAAAAAAAATATTTCTATTTCTCTCTCTTTTATATATTTTGGAAGTTGCACTACAAAATTCAGTAGTCTTAAATTGTTTTCTCCTTTAACAAGATATGCTTCAATATAAATATGCTTATGGTACCACAAATGCAGAACCATGTCAGAGCAAAAAAAAAAAAAACAAAAAAAAAAAAACATAATTGTTTTAAGGTTGACAGCATACAAAGATGAATTATTGAAAACAATCCTGTTGCTCTGTGGGATTTATTTTGATAAATATTTGTTTTCAGTTGGTGAAATGAGATGCAATCAGTGTGTGTACTGTATGAGGTTCGATTTACACCGAGGGACTGGTGGGAGCAGACAACAGCTATTGTGATGAGCAAAGTTTACCGCTCTCTTCTTGTTAAATGCAGAATAACTGGGGCACTTCACTGATAAAACTTGTCAATGTGGGAAGTTTTTTTTTTTTTTTTGTTATTGTTGTTTGAGTACTAGATACATGAAACTATATGTAAGGAAAGTTAAATATCTACCCAGTACAGTTTAGTCAGACTAGCTTGTAAATAGTAGGTTTGTGTTCATTGCTGAATAAGTGATTCATTAGTCTGGGATGCTTTTACACCCTCAAGCTTGTTTTTGGATCACATTTTAAATCTGCAACTATCTACACAGAGTCATTTTATGCTTTATGCTTCATTGCATGAGTAAAATTATTTACTTGCTCTGGAGATGTGGATAGTAATCAACACAGCCAAAAACTCTTTCAGGGAATGCCCTCTAATTCAATAAACGAGCAATCGTCACCAGGCACTGTTTTTAATTATGTGGGGAAAAAAAGAAAAAGAAAAATCTAAAACATGATTACTACTTCTTGTAGTAATCATGGATATTTTTGAAAGTACAATGTAAAGCAATTTCTGTAATGAGCCCACAATAGATCATTAAAGCATTATATTGGAAGCTTCGTGATGAGTAATGGGTCTTAGCTGCATTATATATTTGGGTTCATGAGTGCAGGTCAAATTTAGAACTCATATAACCTTTTCAATATAGTGAGTCTTTCTCTGCACCTGTAATATTAGAAACTGATCTTTTGGGCCTATCCATTTTCCATTTACTATTGGATTCTAGAGTTTTTAACTTACCATAGATAATATTATAGTGCATTGCTGTGCACTGCTACATCTGAACCTCTGCAACTAGTGGTCATTTGATGTAGTAGGTGTGTTCGACTTAAAGCGATCACTGCACAGACTGATCCATGTATGACATCAAAATAAAAAAAAAAATACGAAGCCGTCCGCTCTCGCTGTGCTTTGATGTCATAAAACGATCAGTCTGTGTAGACCGATTTGTTAAAAATTAATAAATACAGTAACAAATGTATTTTCAGATATTTTACTTTAAAAGTTTTAGTAGTTTTGTTCTCTACTTTTGTTATTATTTTTATTTTTGACAAATATTTCTATTTAGCTTTGTGTATTTTTATTATCCATTTAAAGTTTAAATCAGTTAGTTACCAAATTGTTTTCATTAAGGTTTTCTTTAAGTTTAATATTTATGTATCATTTATTTATTTTATTTCAGCTTTATTTCAATTAATAATAATAATAATAATAATAATAATAATAATAATAAACAAATTTAGTTAACAACTGCATGTATTTTTTAAGATATTGCCATTGACTTGGCAATGGGAAGATGGACCCCGAATGTTCTATCATCCTGTTTCCACACATTGCCCATCACAAACAGCATAACGGCTCTCTTTTTGCCAGTAATAAAGAGCCACTGGCTTTCCTGTGGTCAAAGAAATAACTTTTCTGCTCACAATCCGACAGCTTTATTGCAGAGCGAGTTAGATTAGACAGTGTTGCAGAGCATTTCTTCTGTTGAATCTTGAAGGCCTCATACAAATGTGTGGAGGCAGAGCTAATCGTATAATTAATCTTTAGCGTTCATCGGTCCCTGGGATGCTCACCATAGGACTATGATCATGGACTGTCATGTTGTCAGGAATTTAAACAGACTACCACAATCCACTAGCCCTCCCTTAGAGACAACATTGTTGATCTAGCACCTCCCAAAGCTTCTGTGCACTTTTCCGTCTGCATGGTCTGTCAATCCAGAGATTATGTTTGTGCAGTTTCTTGAACGCAGATTGATGTTTTATCATTTTTTCTCCCCTACATTTATGATGTTTTTATTTCCCTCAATATCCTCGATATTGTGCTTAAAGCTCCAGTCTGTAACTTTTTTGGGTTAAAAATTATCCAAAATAAATTTTAGCAAGTAGGCTACATAACCAGCCTATGTTCAAAACTATCTGCTTGCTGTAGCTTGATTCAAAACGGTAAGCTTGTAATAATGTTTTTTTTTTCTTTGTAATTCCAGTGGTACTGGTGGATTCCTGCGGGAGATTCAAGCATGTCTTTGCGTCATTACGTCACATCTGTACACATAAAGGAGTCTCGGCTAGGAGGCTATATTGCGAGTGAGGATGTTGGAGGTGGAGATTTATAGCCTTTTCTCACAGAACTTGATAAAATTAAACTTATTTAATTATAGAAAGGTTCAAACCACAATGATCAGTGACGACTGGAGACTCACCCAATGTAAAATGCAAAAGACTTTGGACTGAGAGTGTGGAAAAAGACCCATGCAAAGAAAAGGATACCTTTAAATATAGTCACACAATGTTGATGTTATTAACAATAACAATTGGAAAACAAATTATAATGTGCACAGATTGACGTGATATGATAAACGATCGTTATATTTAATTGGTGCGATTTACTGCATTTTTCAGTTAGTTGGTCAGAAGAACAAAGGTGGATGGTGCTTTTTTAGATGACATTTTCCAGTGAAAATTATTATGTTGGTCATACTTTCAAAAAGTAGAATCTGTGATTACAAATGACAGTATCCACACCGCACAGTGACTGACAGCTGCACATTCTTAAAAGATTGTGTTTTGCCCCATACTGAGGAAAAACTGCGGACTACAGCTTTGATTTTAGAGAACCCAAAAGAGAATTATCTGACAACAGCTTTTTTATTACATGCAGTTCATATCAATTTATTTTAATCCCGGACGGTGAAATCCTGCTGGCAAACAATGAGTACTGAATTCGGAAACACATTATTATATCTGACGTCTCAACTGACTGGTCAACGGGATAATGCACAAAGAAAAATAGCTGCGATGTGCATGGCATATATAGCACATGCTTGTGATGAACATAATGAGGGCACACTCTAAGCGCCCTATTCCAACTTTTGTGTCTTTAATAATTTCGAGAGAATGTGCTAACCCAGAAATGTCACCACTTGCCATGGCCCTGCTGAATGTATTTGCCGGGAGACATGTTAGCTGTCAATAAGACCAGAGAGCTGTGCTGAGTGACATATCGGCATAGATTTCCCCATGCAGAGGTCTGGGTTATTGGGATTAGAATCACTTCCTTCCCAGAGACAGTTCTGCTTTCTTGATTATCTCTGCCTCGGAGCAGATAACCTGTCTGGACAGTAGCTCATGCCAGACACATGCTGGAAACTCACCATTCCCTCTCGCTTTGATGCTATTGTGCTGGCAGGATTTGGCTTTGTTTCAGAGCCTCTGACTCCCCCCCCCCCCCCCCTCTTCTTCTTTGAGTCGTGTAGTCTTTTTCCATGAACCTGGGGTGATGTTGAACACTCATAAAACATTTGATTTACAACATTAAATCTTACCTGTTATTGCCTTCTGTCCACCAAATGTCCAGTCAAGGTTTAATATGTGCTTACATAAATCTGCAGACATTTGGATATTAGTTGCTGTCTAGTCTAGTGCCTTTAACCTATCTGCCACAATTTTGCATTATAACATTTTATATATTTAAAAATAAAGATTAGTAATGGCTGGTTGGTTAATAAAAAAATGGCAACGAGGCGCTGCGTCAAACACTGTGGGAAAGCCCCTGTGTGAATGTGTCCTGAAGAACGTATCAGTCCAATGGCGAGACAGAACGTAATAGGCGGGTGACGTCATCGACCAGGAAACTATAAAGCACCCCAGAGTCACAACCGCGTCAGCTTCTAATAGCCTGAAGCATCCAGGAGTATGGCAGGGAGACACAGCACCTTGCTCCCTATCAGGGAACTAGGGTTGTATACATAACTGAGACGTTCCCTTTCAAGGGAACTCGAGCTATGTCAAACGCTGTCTGAATGCTAATACCCATGTCGCCATAAGAGCAAGTGTCCATAGTGTGAAGTCAAAGCACACATCCAGATGAAAGTACCTGTGTCCCAGGAGTGGAGTTGAAGTAAAAGTCATAAAACCTACTAAATATGTAAGGTGAGGACCGGCCTGCCAATGGCAATAGAGTTTTAGAACCAGCCATACTCCTAGTCGAGTGAGCTCGAACAGCCAATGGTGAGGGCTGACCAGCCGACTCGTAAGCAAGTGAGATGGCCTCGACCACCCACTTGCTAATCCTCTGCTTAGAAGTGAGACACCCTTTCCTGGGTGGCCCGAAACATATAAACAGTTGTACAGATTTCCTCCACAGGGCAACTCTGTGGACATAATCATCTAAGGTCCTCCCAGGGCAGAGCAGATTAAGTTTCTCCTGGTCTGACGTCAGAAAGGAAGGAGAACAGAAGGAACCTTTGTAGGACATTTTTAGGAACCTTTGGAACATAGCCCAGACTAGGGTGGAGAAAAACCTTTACCATACCAGGCGAAAATTCCAGGCACGAGGGAGAAAACAAGAGTGCTTGAATGTCTCCAATTCTCTTGAGAGACAAAATAGCAAGGAGAAAGGTTGCATTTCTTAGAAACTCAAAGGGAGCCAGGGAGAGACCTTCTAATTCAATGGCCAGATCCCAGGATGGTACCCTCGTTTGAACTCCAGGCCTCAGCCTCAAAGTACCACAAAGAAAGCGAGTTATTAGTGTGTGTCTCCCCAAAGAAACTACTCTTCTCCAACCGGTGTTCACCACACCTGAGAGAGTAGGTCCCTCCTGATCGGAATCTAGATCTAGAAACTAGGTCCACAAACCATACTCGGGCTGGCCAGTACAGGGCTACCAACAGTAGACTGACCCCCTCCTACAGATGTCACCACGCTGCACCATATTGTCCAACCCCAGCGGTTTTCCCCAAGGATTAACCCCAAGGATTAAAATCTTCTTTTTAATTGTTGGTAGAGCCTAGTGGAGGCTACACTTGAAGTTTGCAAAATGAATAAGGATTGAGAAAAAACAAAACTGTGCTCTCGAAAGAAAAACGTGGTGTAGGCACGAAAAATATGTCCCATTGAAATACATTGGATTGAAAGTTGTGCTGAGTGACACGAAAAAAAGAAGGAAATTTGTGCCCATGGACACGAATCTTCATTTGAGTCATGTTGCGTAGCCTACCGAATATAAAACAATAAAAACAAGGATTCATATCTCCTGATTAAATGTTGGTAGTGTAGGCCTACCCATAAAGTTCACAAAATTGAGAAAAAACAATACTGTGCTCTGGAGAAAAACATGGTAGGCTACAGGCACGAAAAATATGTCCCATATTGAAATACATTGGATTGAAAGCTGAGTGACACGAAGAAAAAGAAGAAAATTCGCGCTCGTGGACATGAATCATCATTCATGTTGCGTAACTTAGCCTAGTGAAAATAAAGCAATAAAAACAAGGATTAAAACCTCCGGATTAAATTTTGGTAGTGTACCCTTAAAGTTTGCAAAATGAATAAGAATTGAGAAAAAACAATTCTGTGCTCTCGAAATAAAAACGTGTTGCAGGCGCGAAAAATATGTCCCATTGAAATACATTAGCTTGAAAGTCGTGCCGAGTGACACGAAAAAAAGGGGAAATGCGTGTCTATGAACACGAATCAATAGATTAAATTTCGTGACTATGTCACAAACTGCCGTGAGACTGGGTTGCGATAACGCTGCATAAAAATAAATAAATAAAAACTTGCGTGCCGTTGTAGTTCACCCAGGACTGGACTTTATTCTGTTATGAGGTTTATTTTGATAGGTGAACTGTCTTTGTAGTGTTAAGAGAAGGAGAGCTAAACGGGAGATGTTGTTTATTGCCCCTCCACTCCGCCTGCATGTTCTTAAAGAGAAACACAGTCTTTTCAACTGGCCATTGTAAATTGCCATTTTCTGCACTTAACTAATGAATTTTCCCAAAATATATTCAGAGATAAACAAGATGTTATAGAATAATAATTTAATAAAACCCCATTTTTACAAAAAAAAAAAAAAAAAAAAAAACTCCTCCTGCCTAGTGAAACTAAGGACATACTAAAGCACTTGGACATATATTGATTCACAAACAGAGCACTTGCTGAAGGCACAGAAGCTTGTGATTCTGGAGTGCTTTATAGTTTCTTGGTCAATGATGTCACCCGCCTATGTATTGCCATTGGACTGATTCCATAAGTACTTCAGGACACACTCACACAGGGGCGTTCCCACAGCGTTTGACACAGCTTGAGTTCCTTTGAAAGGGAACAGTTAATTCAACTTTTTTTCATACGTGAATAATTCTTGTATTTATGATATAATGATTTAATTAATTTTAATAAAAAAATGTTAACATTAACATTAACTAATGGTACAATTGCATCTTATTTTTAATGTTATTAAGGGTATACATTTTATATAATTATTATATAAGACTTAAAGACATGCTGTACTTCAGATTTACTAAGGGAGTTATCAAAATGGTGCACATTTTTCTCTAGCGTGGGAGTGCTCAAAAGAGGCAGACCTCAGGTGGGCTTCATGTTGGACTGTACTTGAACAAATGGTAGCTCTCGCTGCTTGAGTGTGTGGTGAGGTGGGACTGCCTTCAACTTCTACATGAAGATAAAGGGGTCATGCCACGGACTTCTCCTTCAAATATTGTCAGGGGTTGATGAGAGGTAGAATCAGTCTAATCAACCCTAAGTGGAGCCTCTTCAATGTTATTGTTTATCCTGATGATTGCAGACTCTCATCCCACAGCCTCATGTCAATATGCTCTTCCCCAAAAAGCAGCACTTTAATGCCCTTTTTCCTCTATTCTTCCCTCGTGCTGCTTTTCCAGTTCGCAAATTCAATCTGATTTATTTCCCTCCACAGTGTTCTGCTGGTCTTCGTATTGAAATGAATGTCAGCTTTGACCCCTTCGTCCACTCTTTACATCTTTGATGCACTTTATCTATTATTGCGATTCACAGTATGCATATGTAAAACTTTTTTCCCACAGCCCCCCCCCATTTATATAAATCATTAGGGAGGTATGAGAATTGAGGACAGCAGTTATAATCATTCATTCTTTTTACGGCATGTGTGTGAAACACTAGATGTAATGATGTATTTAAAACCACACAGTGACCTTGATAGTGATGTGTATCCATTTTGGAGCAGCTTGAATTTTTGGCTCAGACTACCTGTTCTGACATGTAGGCATCCGGATGGCAGTCAACCCCTGTCCAAACAAGGTCATTCCTCCCAGACACGGTAATTCAACATGACAGGTGACATGTATTTAAAACCCCGAGTTTTAGACAGATTCAAAAAGTGGTCTTGTTTGTTGTAATTATTTTTATCGTCCAATAACACCTCAGATCCGCAACATAAGTTGTATTCCTCGTATATGACACTTTGCCTGTGATTAAACATAATAATCAGAAATAAGTACCTGGATTAGTGACCTTGCTTTTGACAAAGGATTGTATTATCATTCTTTATACCATCAGAATGTATCAAGCTGTATTTATTCTACAAGTGCTCAACTTGATGTTGGTGTTTGCACTTCCTTTGATTAGGACTAAATCTTTTATTGTTCTTTGAGTGCATTGCTACTCTGTAATTTTTACATTTCTGTGATAGTCTGCCAGTATATACAGTACGAACACTGCAGTACTATTTACATTCTGTTGGCAACCTTGTATTGTACACGGTTAAACTCAACAATCTCCCAGTCTATTCAGTGTCTGTGAAAGTACATTTTCTACACATTCTGTATATCCAGCCCACAAGTGTCTATTTAGCGAGCTGAGTAATAAGACTGCGATGGGTTTGACATTGGACAGCTCAAGCTGTGTTTTGTCGTTTTCCCTTGTGACAACACAGCAGTCACCCAAGTCCAGACACAGAGGGATCTCAAATATGTCTCAGGGACATCTAATCTCCTCTATTATTGATGCAGTTCCTGGCTTGTTATGGATAGTAAAAAAAGGGACCTTTCATCAAGAGATTGATTTTCAATTAATTCATCATCTCGATTCTTCAGTTCTCTATAGTCATTATGGTGATGGTACGTCTTATTTACTTCTTTAGGGTGACATCTAATTAATTCAACCACTCCGGAGATGGAATTCATCCAATCCACCACTCAATGGTGCCTAATGAGGAAACATTATTAATTCACCTCAGACAGGAAATTACCCAGGTTGTGCTTTTTTTAGATGCCACCTGTTAATATAAGTAACTTGCAGGTAATATTATTTATCAATCTGGGGTCGGATTCACAAAAGTTGTGTAATTTAAGAATAAAGTTAAGAATATTTTGTATTCCCAAGAACATTTCTAAAGACAAAACTTTGTGTTCCTGAAAAGAAAGTTCTTAAAAATCATCTTAATAACTCTTGAAGTTAGGAAAACCTCCAACTTGCCTTAAATCCACAAAGGTAAGATGTTTATTGGGTTGTTTGAAATATTATGCATTTCAAACATAACTAGATATAGGGCTGTGCAAAGATTAATTGCATGAATTTAATGGATCCATCATAGTCTGACATAACCCTGTATTTCTCCAGTAGCATAAACTGATCTATTGGACATAGTGTTGTTGTCTGTGGTCAGTGTCTATTTTTACTCATGCACTGGTGGTCTGCAGGGCAGTGACTGTTGGTATGTGCCTTTTGCACTGTCTCTAGCCTCCATAATGTCCAAAGGTCGGGATGACCCCTGAGATTGATCCCTTGGTAATGACCATACGGCGAAGGCTGATCTTAGGTCGAGTTATTGTGGCAGAGGTGAGCAGGTCCTACAGGAACAACGGCAAGAAAAAAACAACAGCAATAGGGACAGCTTCAGTCAGGCATGGCCAGTCGATGTCTCTATCCCCCAATTCCCTACAGTGAAACATAAAGCAGCAGGCAAGACAGGCAGTAAAGACAGGCAGTATAAACTTTTTTTTTTCCCTCCATATAATTGTCTATTAATTTTTGGTGCACAAGCTGTTTGGGTATTGAACATTCAGCCAAAAGGATTTGAGCATGTTTCCGTTCGACTGTAGCCAAATCCCAGGAATCATGAATATGAAATATTTGATTGTACTGTATCTTTGGATTAGTAGCTGCATTAATCATGCTCTTTGTACTGTTTCACAGAGAAACTGAAGCCATATTGTTTGTATGGTTTTAGCATTGAGTGCTACTGTGATCTTTTTCGTCCATATTGCAGATGGCTTGCTGGGTTGGTTTTTGTACTATTTACTATTTACAACGGAGCCATATTCAGAAGAATTGGTTAGACGCTGTGCCAGGCCGTTAATTGAAGCTCCTCTCGTCCTTAAAGGGATCTGTCATAATTTACTAATGTTTAAATGCTGTTTATTGTATGACTTTTGTTGTTCTCAATACAAAATAAGACCCCATTAATTTTTATTCTATTGACAGACAGTTTAAACAATCACCAGTATATATTTGTACATGTTCAACAGAAGAAAGAAAGTCATTAACCAGTTGTCAGTTAGTAACTACTTCCTACAGTTTGCTATAAAGCTGCGTTCGACACAGAAATGCATAGGCTACTACCTGGATGTGATCATGTACAAAACAGATCGGTGTCTTTATTTAAATTTCCTAAAAAATGATCACATCAAGAAAAGGTGGATTAATTTTGTGTATAGAGCCAACCTTGATGAAGAGCTGAGGATCACCGCCAACACCCACCTCTGTAGTGATCATTTTACACAGGATCGTTTTAACTTTCCTCAGAGACAACTAGCATTCACTGATAATCTGCTGTTACTGGTGAACGGGGCCGAAACGACTATCTCGGTCCTCAGCCTTCATCCTCCCATCCCGAAAGCAGTATCATCCATTATCACGTCAACAGCTTTCCTGTTGGTGGGCGAGGTTTCAGCGCAGACAGGCCCCAGTGTTTGAGAGCAGAGAAAACCCAAGGTGCTTCGTACGCCTCGCCACTGCTATGCTGTAATAAACTTCCTTTTTGAGATCTTCGACGTCCACTTCATTTTTTTTCCTTACAACACACACACACACACACACGCACACACACGCACACACACACACACAAACACACTCACTATAGAATGTATTTAGGCCATTCTATAGAATTGGTTCAAGCCTAGCTTGCATTGGAACAAACACTAGTTGAATACAAACAAACACAGTTGGAACAAACAAACACATTGGAACAGTTGATTAGTTTATTTTTGACAAAACATACTATATCTTCAACATATGAGCAGAAACTGTCAAACAAAAGCTTATTTGATGTCTATTTTACAGTAAAAACTTGATAATCTATCCAAAACTAGTCAACAAAATGTTGCCATTACAGACACAATTCTATATTGTAATTAGAACAAATCTCAGTAGGCTATAGCAATCTAATTTGAGTGTGCTCACTGCTCATGTAATAATAATAATAGTGTGTGGTCTCAGTGGGTGTGGTCACATTAACACGTAATAAAATATAATTAGAAAAAGACTGATATCTCTCTCTTTTCATACATATAACATAAACTGAGAATATTCGTTTTTTTTTTTTTTTTTCATTTAACAAGAGAATTTAAGCTTCATAACGAAAAATCTTTTGAATTTTCAGACATGTTTCAGAATGAACTTCACTGACAGAGAGAACGCAAAATTTGTGTCATGTTTATTTTTCATAGCAGAAGACTTTGTTTTTATTGTGAGTATTCACAAAAAGTAGACACTTAACAGGATCTAATGATGTACAACACATGCAAGATCAAAATTAACAGTCTCTTTTACACTGATGAGGAAAAAGTGAGCTCGTCGTGCCGGCGAGATAGCCGACCCCAGAGGGTTAAATCTATTAAGTTTGGTATCAATTACAAAAGTATGACATATAAGGCCCTAAATGGTTTAACTCCAGTGTATTTAACCAATCTTTTATCGGCCTACAATCCATCACGCTCTTTAAGGTCACAAACCTCTGGGCTTCTGGTAGTACTTAGGATATTTAAGTCCACAATAGGTATTCACATTTTACTCTTCCAGTTTAAATCTAGAATCTAGCATGTCTTTGCATCATTACGTCACATCTGTAAACATAAATGAGTCTCGGCTAGTAGGCTATATTGCGTGTGAGGATGTTGGAGGTGGAGATTTATAGCATTTTCTCACAGCACTTGATACAATTAAACTTATCAATTTGATTGTTTAAACTACAATCTCCAGTGACAACAGATTCACCCACTGTAAAATGCAAAAAGAGTTTGTTCGGACTTTGTTGGGACTGGCTACAAAAAAGAGACTGCAACCGGACCCATGCAAAAACAAGGATACATATCGGAAGGACATTACACGTAGTCACGCAATACTTGCTTACGTTGTTAACATCAACAACTTGAACAAAGTATAATTTGCACGGTTTTGCGTGACATGAAAAGTTGTAAGCGATTGATTTAATCAGGGTTATTTACTGCAATGTCAGAACCAGAACAAAAGTGGATGTTTCTTTCTAGTTCTGATGACATTTTCCGGTGTCTCACATATATGGTCAACATTTGTCTCTTCAGTAGAAGGTAACTCTGGGGTCTGTGTTTAACGGCATTGGTATTATGTGTGAACACCCGGGTGTCGAGTGCCGGGTGCCGCCTGCCGAACACTCGGCATTATCACTTTATCACAAGTGATAAAGCATAATATTTGTAAATTAACACCGATTTTATCACTAGCTGCCCAACACAGACATAGAAATTTGCTGTGTATGTTTTTGAAACACACACAGTCACCCATTGCTTTGAAATGTATAACATATGCATAAATGTGAATTGAATACAGATTTGGAATGTCATGGGGGTGAGAAAATGATGACAGAATTGTCATTTTGAGGTAACAATCTTTTATTTGAAGGATACAGGAAGCCCCAAAACATGTCAGAAGTGAAGACAATAAAAATGACATTGTAGGATACAAAAAAGGCCTTGTATCCTCTGTACAATATTCAATTGTGTGTATCGTTCTAGTTACTCAAGAGAGAAGCACGACAGTGAGAGAAGCAACTCTTAAGCACCTAATCTCCACTTAAAGAATGTATACGTGATCTACCTTTTGCTCCTCAGATAATCAGCATAAATTAATCTAGGCCTGACAGCTGTGTGTGTGTGTGTGTGTGATCGTATATGAAAATCAGTGTTCCGTTGCAGAGGACACTCTGTGATACGAGGGAGAGAGACTCTGGGCAGAGGCAGGGTCACGCGGAGAATTTCTTGTCTCATTTACATTTCCGGTTGTGACACAGAAAAGGTGCATGCTGGAGACGTTACATATCTCACTCTCTGACAGCATCTCATCTAACGGTTTGTGTATTCGCCGCCATTCTCCGTATCAGCGAAGACAACTCGAGCGACAAAACTTTAGTCAGTTTTCGACAAAAGTAGAAGATGGATTTAAAGAGACCGGCTTGTAGTTCATTCCAAACCCCAGCACAAACTCCAAATAAGAGTATATATATATATATATATATATATATATATATATATATATATATATATATATATATATATATATATATATATATATATATATATATTAATACAAAATAATAACTTATATTGTTCAAGAATGTGTTTCCATAAAAATACAATCATACGTGGATACAGTAAGCACAAAAAACAGTTCAACATGAAGATAGATGGAAACAAAAACCGAAGTTTTCTACTACCCCCGTTTTCCCCTTACACATAAGTGTGTAATTTACTTACTTTAAATGTTTTCTCAAATGTTACTCAAATTTATAAACTTTATTACCTCTGAAGACATGACTCTAACAAAAGATTTGTGTGGCTGATGCTCTTTTGGTTACAAACAGCTATGAGGGGGCATAGTTCTGCAAAAACTCAGAGACTTCTGCAATGCACCTTTAAATGTAAATCAAGAAATAGCACACTCAAGGCTGAAATTATCTCCACACAATTATTTATTTATTTAAGAGGCATGCATCTTCAAGTAGTATGGAACATCAAACAGTATGGACTGAATTAACTGCAGATGTCTAATAAAAGTGGCATTCATAATTTTCGCGCAAAGAAAGCAACATAGTAAACAACAACAATGGATGACATACAGCAGATCTTGTTCTTGCTTCGCGGCATGTTTGTCACAAGCAACAAGCGCTGACATTAGGCGTTTCTCAATATCAAGTAGCCTACACAAAGTCCGACTCAGGAGAATGACTCCCGAGGCGAATCCAGCGATTCTGCTAATGGAACAGCGCGTTCTTGAATGCGCCACTCACCTCGTTCTGCTACTCCGGTTATCTCTGTATGTAGATTTTAAGCAACAATAAAAAAAAAATATGTCATAAAACATGGGAGTGTCACGACATCTGGTCACCCTATTTACAGACGATAGCAACCTCTTTATGAAGGATAGTCAGATATTTATTTTAATTGTAGGCCTATAATTAATATGTGTTATGTATCTTAAAAAAAGTGCGCAAGAGATGCATGCGTTCCAGGCAGGTTTTTGAGCACGTAAATCACGTGTTCAAACCACGATTCACGCATTCCCGGCCACTCACGCCAAACTACCTGAGCGCAAGGAATTGTGGGAGCTATACAAACCAGCATGGTGGACCTTATGGCGTTTATGCAAATTTGTTATAATTTCTGTTGCCAAAGGTTCTTACTCTTTGCTTATTTGAGGGAAACTGAGGAGGAAAAACGGCACATAAGGCAAGATACTGTGTTATACCTTTTATTTTACTTTATTTGTATATTTAGAAATGTATTTGATATTAATTTATCCTTGCACTTACTGGACTGAACACCAGTTAACGTTATATTGTCCTAAAGTGTATTCTTCTCACTGTACATCATGCAGAAACACTGCACCTGTTGGGGCTGCCATTGTTGTTTTGTATGGTTTCGAGGGGTATGTGACGTCAGAGCTCATAACTGTGAGTACATGGATCTAGTACAAGTTCACGGGTGGGGAGTCATGGGTTTGACTGCCGTTACAGTGCACTATCACGCGTTGGAAAAAACACGGGTTACAGGTTGCCTGGAACGGCAGGACAAACTGGTAGCCAGGCAACAGACCAATTCTAAGTTGACGACGTCGCTTTAGCAGTTCAGAGTGGTTAGACCTTGCCGAGAGGCTCGAGAACACCCAACCCACTCTCACAGCAGTTCGTGATATGGTCAAGTAATTTTGTAATCGTGCTGTACCAGGCTCAAGTGGAAACACAACTGGAACCGTTCAGCCAGACGGTGGAAAACAGCTAATAATGCCGGGGAACCGGACCGCGGGACATTTTACTGTTTGTTTAAACTTTAAAGTGAACAGCTCTTCCAAACAAATAACAGAGCGGTTCACACCACAAGTGCAAGTAGTTTATGGTAATGATCTTTTGGTGCTACATTCTGTAATATTTTAAGCTAGAGCCAAACACGCTAAATTGTAACCCTTTCTGTTCTGTGCACTTTTCTAAGATGTAGAGCGCCACAGACGACAAAGATATTTTATCTTTGTCGTCTGTGGCATTTTATCTGTGTCATCTGAGCATCAAAATACCTTTGCTAAAACACTTCAGAAAATGAGAATTCAGCAAATACAATTATTTCCATCTGTCATAGAGATGACTGTGACAGTTTAACTAAACCAGGGTTGTGACAATTAAGTAGCTAATATGTGGCGCCTTTAGATGTTTTTTTTTTTTTTCTTTCCCATTATTAATCAGCAACCAACATTTCATAATAATGTTATAATTTGGAAAATTATTTAGAGATGGCCAGGAGAAGATGGAAAATCAGAATAACCATATAGTTAGAACTTAAAGCTTATTATTTATTAAGTTAATGCTTATTATTTATTAAGTTAAGGCTTAAGTCTTATTATTTATTAACTTAAAGCTTATTATTAGGCTATATCCAGTTGGGAGATATAGGGGAGAGCCGGGATGGTTGAAACACTTTTCAGATAAACATTGTTTTGTAAGATAAGGTTACAGATAGATTTTTTTTGTGTGTGTGATCAACTCACATATGTATTAGTATCATGTGTTATTCGGTAGAAATATAGAATGATTTAGGTAAAAAAAATTACTTTGAACGGGAGTTGTGCTTAAACCGGCCCTCCAGAGTGGGGCGATTGAAACACAGGGGTGGGACAGATGAAAAATAACAGTTTAAACGTTAACTATTCATCTAATGCTTGTTTTTATGGACAATACCTGACAAGTAACTTATGTACATTGTTACAAAAAATAATTTGTAATTTATTTTAAGGTGCATATTAACATTTTTGTTCTGTCACCCAATAGACAATAGGCGATAAGCCTTTGCGCATTTTGCTTAATCTTTCTAATAGGTTATTTTGAAGAAGACAGACAAATCTGTTTACAGTTAATTCTTACATTTATTCCTTGAGTTATATTTAGTGTTTTCCTATTACTAGGTTTAACTGGCACAAGTTTGTGTCTCAAACCATCCCGACAGAGCCTCTTACCATTTAAACCTGTTACGTCCATAAACTAAAAAAAAAAAAAAAAAAAAAAGTGTATTACACACTCAAGGGTGTGATGCAGTAGGCTACTAATACACCTGCCATATTATCATTAATGGCACATGAAAAAAAATACAACTTGTCAGTCAAAAAACATGTACTGTACGAAAGAATTAACCACACTCAAAAACAGCTTTCCGGCTCTAACTTTAAAACAGCAAGACGTAAAGAAGGAATGTTTTCGCGGGTCTGATAGGCATTGCGTGCTGTACGTGCTGACGAAATTTGACATACATGACATGAGTGGTTTTCAAGGAAGTCTCAATGTTTCATCCGTCCCGCATTTCAATCGTCCCTGCTCTCTCCTATTTACTTTTATTGTTCTCATCTTTGATTACTATTTGGAGTGTTTAGTATTTTACAAAATATTATGGCTGCCCCAATGGGAATGTAAAACTGTTTCTAAAAAGTTATGTTCAGACCTCTGCTGGGAAGGAAATGTAGAGACCAGACCTCTTGCAACTTTAATTGAATACCTTTGACTTAAAGGTTTAAAATTAACCCCGAACCAGAAGAATATCAATACAGTGCCTTGAAAGCCGATCGAATATCAAGCTGTAAAATGCAACTCAGCAATTAAAAGTCATACTTGAATACATGGGAGAAGATTCATTTCCTCCCTCAGATATCACTGGGTTATTTTGGCCTTTCCCCCTTAAGCCAAAACATCACATGTTCTTCAATTTAGACAAATTGTATAGTTTAATTTTACCCCTGCTCTCAACCCATTTCATGGCCATTTATGCCTGTAATCTGAAGCTGTGCTGTTGGTCTGAGATGCCAAAATATGTCGCCCACATTCCAGAGTATTTAGTCTGCAGTGGAGTTAAAAGTGTAGAATAACAGTCGAGAAATGTTCCGAGTTGTTCAAAACTGGAGCAGCCCTCCCTTCCCTTCATCCTCCCCCGCCTGCCTGAATTCTTCTCTTTCCATCTCTCCCAAACTGACAGGTCAGTCTGTTTTACTTGGAAGAGGTCCGGGTGGAACAACATTGAGATCGCTTTCGACAGGAAACTGCAGCAGCTGACTTCCATTAGGTAAATTGTGAGGAGTTTCAAATGAACAATCTTGTATTGTCAGGTACAATTACCAATGAAATCCAGCTTTCTGGTGAGCGCAGTGAAATGATAAAATATAAAGCTCAATGTGATGTCTTATAGGAGCGCTGGTTTCAATTACTAATGGTCTAGGAAGTTAAACTGGAAAGAGCGTGTCTGGGGCTGTCAGTGTGAGCCTATAAAAAGCCATGCATGTCAGAGGGGACAATGAGACTTTTGATGCCTTTTATGGGAGCAAATGTGGGTCACTCATGAATAAACTTACTCTTTCTGTAACCTTTTGCATTATACAGCCCAGCAGAAGTGTTTTATTAATGTTCAAGTCAAAATGAATAGTTTACCCGCCACATTTCTCTAAATTTATTGGCCCTGTACCATGACCCTGTGCAAACAGTAGCTTCATGAGTAAATCTTGCCATTTTTGTGCCGAGGGCTTTAAAAGGTCTTTTTTTTTGTCACTCTTTTTTTAAGGCTGCATAGCCTAGTTGAAAATCATTTAAAGTGATTTTATAAATAGATTCAGATAATGTAATTGTAATATAATGTGTTATACACTATCATTCAAAAGTTTTAGGTCAAACAAAAATGCATTAAATTGGTCAAAAGTGACTTTACATACATCTTTTGTAATGTTACAAAATATTTCTATTTCAAATAAAGTTTAATATATCGAACTTTCTATTCATCAAATAATCCTTAAAAAACTCATATTGAACAATATGAACAATATTATGTTGCACAACTGTTTTCAACTTTGATAATTATAAGAATTCTGGAGCACCAAATCAGCATGAATGCAAGGATCATGTGACACTGAAGAATAGAGTAAAGATGCTGAAAATTCAGCTTTGCCATCACAAGAATATATTTAAGTTTAAACTATATTAAAATAGGGTAAGTTTTTAAAACGTTTCTTTTAAAATTTAGTGATATTTCACATTAATGCATGCTTTGTAAGCATAAACATATAGACATTAAAAAGATCATACTAACCCCCATTTTTCAGATTGGTAGTGTATAATTGTGCGCAGTAAAATGGAGTAACTTTTGGAATAATATAATATGATTTTGTCATTTTTGTCCCTTACTTTTTCAGAGGGTTAAACACATGAATGGTTATTAGGCAGGTAAGGGGATTTCCACGGTGGCTAAGATCATATATCTTTTCTTCATCTTGTGTGAGCTCTATTCAGAGTGCCAGCAAGACATGGCACAGAACAGCACTAGAAGGGGCCACCGGGCCCCTAATGGAGAGTGATTTATTGAGTGGCTTTGGCTTCCTTTTGGCCCTGGGCCTGTCTCCTAATTGAGCACCTGGTGCTGCATGGGAAAAGTTAATATGATATAAATTGATACTGTGGCAGTGGCCGTGGCAGGGCTCGGGAGGCGGCGTGGACTCATGCCTGCTTCCCTACGGAGATAGGACCAGATGCTCCAGTAGGCAAGCGGAACAGCATGGGGATACTGGGGTGACAGATAGGCCTCACGTGAGTCTGGAGGGGTGGGCCAGAATCATCTAGCTGCAGATGTTGAGCTGGAGTTTCTAGTCATTGGTTCTGATACCATCCATGCTGAAACAGAAGACTGGAAAATTATAAATGATGGTGAAATACTGAAGCAGTCTTGGTGCTTTGGCAGAGTGATTATGCTTGACTTAGTTACAACTAAATGAATGACGTGTAGCATGTGGTATATTTTTATCATCCAAACTGTCAGCAAAATACATTCAAATATGAAACCTCAATATTGGGGAAAATGTGTGTTACTAGACAATAACTTCAATTAGTCACTTCAAATTATTAGGTAAAAAACACTGAAGGTGTGTAGGCACCTACTGTAATTGTTGGTGTTCCAACGAATATTATTATTATTCTGCTCTTTAAGTCTATGGCTGCCCATAGAACCGCTTGCAGAAAAGGGTTAGGTACGAATACTTGAGATGATGAAAATTCAGCTTTGCATCACAGGAATAAATTACGTTTTAATCATGCATTTTTTTTTTCTTTTATATAAGATGGCAGGTAGCCAGTCTCAACCTGTATAAACCCTGTGAAGTGACAGAAAATCCAGTTTTAGCATTTTTCCAGTTGTCCCTTCATCAAGAGAGAGAGAGAGAGAGAGAGAGAGAGAGAGAGAGAGAGAGAGAGAGAGAGAGAGAGAGAGAGAGAGAGAGAGAGAGAGAGAGAGAGAGAGAGATGGAGGGAGATGGAGGGAGGGAGAAAAATGAAAGAAGAAAAAGTGCCTGTTCTTTGTGGGTCCCCCCTGAGGACGGTTGTGTCTTGACAGCTCACTCCCACAAACGAAACGGAGTGCCAGATCCATTCAGCAGCCCTGTTCATTTCTCTGTCCCTATCCACTCCTCTTACCCCAGCAAATCAGGTGCTGAATATACAAAACCTAGGCCTATGCCCACTGGCAGCTTGAGACTGCAGATCAAGAAAAAAAGACAATATGGTAAAAAAAAAAAAAAAAAAAAGTCTTTTTCAATATATTTCTTTCACTGCCTAGCTACATTCTGCCAAACTCACAGTCCAAAGCACACAGGCTTATCCAGAATAATCTTCTAAGGGAATTCCGCTCTGTAACTCTTCTTAGTACTCCTGTGTCAATACAAAGTCTCGTCTGGATTTGGTTGGATTTACCACTTTCCTTCTCCAGTTAGACTTACAAATATTCCTGCCTGAGTGCATTTCACTTTTCACAGTTCACATGTGTTGTTTGCTCCATAGGAAACAGCAGTGTTGAAATTCGATTGCAATCTAGACTGCGGAATGGAAGAAATACAAATGTGAAGAAAATACAGCCAGTTATATGCTTGTTGTTATTCAGTTTCACAGTTTAGGATGTTTTCCAGCAGGACTTCTGACGCCAGTCATTATGGTTACTCTGAAGTGACCAAAAACCCCACATAGATCCTATAAAGGACTGTGTCGATTTATTTATCCACATATTTATCTTTAACCCAGACTCACATTCCTCTGCCTCTTCAGAGATTGTTCACTCACCACAATATGTTTTCATTGTGTTCTGGCAGGGCACGCAGATCTCGACTTGGGCGGTAAATCCTGATGTTAAGTAATACTGAGACTGTCAGAATGGTATGAGCCTCTTCTCTTGGCTGTGTATTATTTACATATTTATTTCTCTTTCATCCACCCCTTGGTGCAGAATTTGAGTAGTTGCTGAAAATAGTAGCATAATTTTAAATTGAAAGATTGAATTACATTTTAAAACTTGGAATATGACTTATTTAAACCTAGAATCTTCTAGGCTGCCTACATCAAACATTTAGCCACAAATTAATTATATGTAATGCAATTACTGTGCAGGCATACTTATTACTCCTTTTTAAGAAAGTGTAAGTAATCGGTTTATTCATTTAGATGAATTTAGCTGGTCAGTCACCCTGCTTTGGACTTGGGCTAAGAACGCTTCACAAATTAATGGATTATTTTTGTTCAGTTGTTGAAAGTTTTTTGGTCTTTAAAAACTATTTCATTGCCCTTTTAGATCCCAAAGAACTACAGTAAAATGTGAGCTTGCTTTTTTCCCCAAGATCCTTCACATGCTCATACAATGAACCAGATGCAACAGCCTGCATGTCGTGGCAGCTTTATTTTATTTATTTATTTATTTTTATGGTCCTGGCTTTTACTGCATTACGAGTGTGCAGGACACTATTGAGTTTCTCTGGTCTATCCTTCCACCCGTGTAGACTGATGAGTCTTGACATCATGTCCTATATGAGGCACCACAGTCTCTGTCATGAGTGCAGTTCTCTGTACTCACTTGCACTCAAGGAGAGAAAACACTGGCTTCCGGCTTTTGCAATCACAGCTATTAAAATAAAAAATTTACACTGCCTAGACATATTTTTGAAAAAAAAAAAAAAAAAAAGTAGAAGAAGAAAAAAAAGAGAGTGTGGGAGGTGAATGGGTCTCTCTGGAGTTGATTTTTATTTTTAAAGAAACTGTAAAAAAGAATATTTGAAATGCTTTTGTTGGTCAGGGTATTTAGGTAATCAGAAATTACCATGTAATATAGAGATCCTTCTATTACTATTGCTCATAATTTGCTCATTTTGCTAAACTAAAGTATGCTATTAAACCACTAGCAACCCCCCAAAACACAATCACGTATAAAAAGTTTGGCCTCAGTAATTATATATTTTATTATTTTATAACGTTACAGAATATTTATATTTCAAATAAAACATTTTCAAAGAAACCTGAAAAATGTATATCACATTTTCCACAAAAAACACTAAATAAATAAATAAATAAATATTAATAATTTCAACATGATAAAATCTATCTATCTGTCTGTCTGTCTGTCTGTCTGTCTGTCTGTCTGTACATTGTAATCATATTCACAATATTACTGATTTTACTGTATTGTTAAAATAAATGTTGCATTGGTCTTTTTTCCAAAACATCAGACCCCAAACTTGTAAAGATACTATATAACTCCTAAGCAACAATATATTTTGCACATGCAAGCAGCATTCACATTTTCTTGAGAAAATGTAATGTGCAATTTACACTTTACCACAGTATTTGAATACAGACCAGAGAGGACGATTCAGTATTTCTCTATATGGCTAATGTTATAATTTATAGCAGATTTCTACTGGCTGCATAATGATATCAGTGTTACTGTTTAAACCAGTGCAAATCAAATGCCCCCTAAATAAGAGCAGAATAATGAGGTAAAACATCTTGCTCTTTCTCAATGAGCCCCCATAGTCTCATACATATATTATTAATGTGCTATTCAACTTATGCAATACCCTGAAATAACTCTATAGTATTCATTTAAGGAGCTTACCTTATTAATGTCTAGACAACTCACTGGAAGATTTGCTTGTGTTTTCAGCACTCACAGTGGCACATCAGTATGGTCTCATAAGTGTGGTTTGCACTCTCTTTTAGTCAGGGGAGATTCATGCTCATCTGGGAGGCAGAGTTCACACAGTACCTGCTCCATAGTCCAACTGCTTCATAACCTGCTCAAGTAACCCTTCTCTTCATTAGAAGAGAGACGTTTCAAACAAAGACTGCTGCTGACCACTGAAAACAGTTGAAACTCTTGGCTGATATATTGATGGAAACTAATAAGTAAAGCATAATGAAAATAACCCTTTTGTTAAACAAGTATAAAAGCAGTCTGACAACTAATGTATCTTACATGAGAGTCAATTTTTTATGAGCAAATTCTGAAAGAGTTTTACTGTCTCTCGCAGGGTTATCATGCGGGTGGAAAACAGCGAGTACAAAATGAGTTTGGCTATCAGTTGCATATGTTACTGTGGAATGAAGTGTTATTTATCCATGATGTGGACCAGGTGGAGTTCAAGTGAGGAAAGATGTGGCGAGCCGAAAGTTTCAACAATAAACTATGAAATATTTTGTGCAGAATGATATCCAGTCTATACTCAAGATGATGATTTCCATTTAAGTCATTTTAGCCCAGCCATACTCTCTTTAAAGGCTGTTATAATGGAATACTGATAAAGCCAGGTCATTAAGATTCCAACCTTTCCCAGTGGTGAATATTTTTCATTTCTGAATAATAAATAATGTGATGAGAAAATCAAAAGCTAGACAGATAAAAATATTTAGTGGAATGTTTTCAGTCCAGAGGTCGTCTATGCTCTGGCTATTTGTCAGCTCTCTGTAGCTTTTGAATGACTTGTAAATAAACTGCTTTGTCTGTTCAATAGTCATCCAGAATAATGCAGTGCAGTCGTACATAAAACATTATTGTGCTATAACCTTATTACCATTCAAAGGTTTGAGAGAAAACTAAAACTTTTATTCAGCAAGGACACATTAAATTGATCAAAAGACAACAAACCTCTATAATGTTACAGAATATTTTTGTTTCAGATAAATAATATTTTTTCAAACTTTCTATTAAAGAATCCTGAAAAAATGTATCATGTTTTCCACAAAAAAGATGTTAAAGGAGTAGTTTTGAAAAAAAAAAAAACTTAATAAATAGCTGATAATTTACTCACCCCCATGTCATCCAAGATGTCCATGTCATTCTTTCTTCAGTCGAAAAGAAATGAATATTTTTGATGAAAATATTCCAGCATTTTTCGCCATATAATGGACTTCAGCGGGAACCAAACGTTTCAAGGTCCAAAAGACACTTTCAGAACAAATAAACTGTTCAAAGGGCTTTAAACGATTCCAGACAATGAATTAGGGTCTTATCAAATGAAACGATTGTTCATTTAAATGAACGACTAGTGAGGCATGTTGACCTTATAAAATTAACGTGGGCATCAGCTATAAAAAGGTGATACAAAAACACTCCAAATGTTTTTGATTTTAATAAAAAAAAAGTCAAAAATCCGTTCACAAGTAGACCGCCATAGTTATTTACATCTCAATGTGTTCTGACGTGTAAAGGTTCACTGCATGAAAAGAGCTGTAATCGGGCATGTAAAACTCCTGAGTACTCCTGTTGCTAGCCAAGTTTTGACAGTATATCGAGATGAACACGTCTGCCGTTCAGCCTTTTCAGTTTGAACCCAAGCGCACAGTAGGCTTAAATCAAGAGAATAAAGTGGAAAACGATAGGCATACTCAAGAGTTACATGAAAATAAAGATTATCAGAGAGTTGAAGAAGCGAGATTGGGGCAAAATAGATTACACACACAGTGATGCGCTGCAGCACATAAACTAAAAGATTAATATTGAGTACATAATGATATGGTGGCATATGGCTTGTTCCATAAATGGTCTGCTTGCGCTCTTTAACCTTGCGCACGAGTAGATACGTTTGCTTGTTTTGTTCTTTTTTTTGCATGTTATGCCCAAAACACACCCATTACTCATTAAGAGAATAGGGACATGTTTTTTTAGCCCATTTAATCTCTGCACATTTCATGTTTTAAGCCAGAAACAGCTCAGATATAATATAATGGGTTTGTAAAGGTGGTTTCCCTACAGTTGTTGAGGCTGCAGGATTGCCGAATGACGATGTTATCAGCAAGATGATAGAAAATGGTCCATTTCTTGTCTATTACCACCTACTGCTACTTATACCAATGATGGAAATAAGTGCAGTTATAATAGAAAAATATGTGGTAGAGCATTGCTATAGAGTGACTATATTGCAATAGGTAGCACATCAAAGTTAATACTGAATCAAAACTAGTTAGAACATCATTTGTAATGGAAAGGCTTCAATGGCAATAATGCATAGATGTATGAGATGACAAAAAACATAGATGTATGAGATGATGACAACACACACCATTAATTGTACCCAAAAGAAAAGAATAGCCAGAAAATAGAAGAGCGAGAAAAGGAATTAGCCCAGAGCAACAGTTCAATCTACTGTTATCCTTTCCTTTACCAAGTGACTGAAACCCAAAATCAGAGCAATCAGAGGATGGCATCGATGTACACAAATGCCCCTGTGGTAAGAAATAGAGGGGGTTAATACAGGAAAGCAAATGGTTTTGTTCTTTTTCAAATATTTCTGATTTTTTTTTTTCAATCCTATAGGCTCTATTTGCTTTGATGCATATTTTGGAGCTTGATTAAATAAATTATTTGTTTACAAGACATGTTAATCTACGAAACTTGCAGAATGTTTTATTGTTACAAAGACCTCTTTTATGTCAAATGACATCAAGGCAAATTTGATTTCTCCTGTGATGACCCCTTTAACATTAACTAACAATGAACAAACATCACAATAAGGAGGGAATGCTTTACTAACTAACTAACTTGTGGGCTGTTGTTACATATTTTTAAAATCAAGTCCATGTAAAGTGTGGCAGGAAAAGATGATTATTGTTGCCTTCCAATAGACCTTTTTTTTTTTTTTTTTTTTTTTTTGTGTGTGTAAATGATTCACATGTGTTTGGCAGGAGCCAGAGAGTATTGCATATTCCATACAAATGCTTGCAAAATATGTGGTATCTCTTCAGTATAGAGTAGTGCAATGGTGCATGGACATACTCTCCCTACCTCATGCATATCCTGTGTGACAGTGATGGAGAGCGGGTACAGTGCCTGACCTGGGTTGAGAACCGGCAGCAGATTAGACAGGACCACCTTGAAACCTCAGCTCTGTGTGAATCCAGACAGTGGGGGAGCCCGTCTGTGCCGCCTGTCTCTCAATTCACACCCATGACTATCTTTTAGCTGATAGAGCGAGGCAGGAACTGAAATACTGCAGCTTTATAACTGTGTTAACTGCAACGCATTTACAATATGACAGTGAAAACTGAAACGCCATACTTGAATACAATGAGGTTTGAATAGATGACAATATAGAGATGTCAGTGGCATGCACTTCTGTGATAGCGGAAAAGTTAATTTCATCATACAGTATGTGAGTCTTATAACTCCACATAAGTGAGATGGTGCAACCCTTTACCATGATAGATGTGTGTTTCAGCCTCACATCCTATATATTCAAATACACTCAAAAGATGCTGTGAGCGCTCATGTGCACATATTTCAAGATTTTATGATAAAAAAATAAATTATATATATATATATATATATATATATATATATATATATACAGAGGTTGGACAATGAAACTGAAACGCTGGCCAATGTTGGAGGTTTCACATCTATATGCCTGGTGGCCAATCTTCAGAGTGAAGCACGGGTGGATCAGTGATGGTTTGCACTGCAATATCATGACAATCCTGACTGTGTTTGATGGACACGAGTCAAAAATAATGAGCTGGAGGATCATGAGCACCTGATGCTCAAACCGCGTATCTGCATGATCATGCACCAACACACACAAGACTTGTGACAGAAGGGTTTGATGAAGATGACAGTGACGTTGAACATCTCCCATGGTCTGCAGTCACCAGATCTGAATATTATTGAGGTGTCAGAAAACATTTTCCTCCACCAGCATCATATAGTGACCTGGACACTGTTCTGGAAGAGGAACGGCTCATAATCCCTCTGATCACTGTGAAGGACTTCGTTATCATTAATATAACACGTGCTGTGATGGGTAGGTATAGGTGTGGGGTAGAGTAGGGTAGTCTTATATTATGCTAAAGGATTTATGTTGACTTGTGTTATATTAACGATAAAGGGTGCCATGTGCTTAGTATAGTGCCGTTTTGTCATATAGCGTTCTATGTGCCCTGTGAGAACGGGCTGGTTTTACCTTGGCAACCTGCAGTATCAATCAGTTACATTACAAACAGCCAAAATAAAACTCAGGAGACAGTCCATCATATATATTCAGTGGTGTCTTTAGTTGCTCTTGGGGTCCTCCTCCCATTTTTGGAAATTTTCCATCTTGTACGATGTTCAACGATCGGATTACCGCTGTTAACTGTCGTAGAAATGTTTTTTTTCCAAATTAAACATTTCTTCTTGTTACTACATTCTTCTCTAAATTTCCCAAGTAAAATCTCCCTGTAACTGTTAAGCCCGGAACACACCAAGCGGACGCCAACGAACTAGCGCTGATGAAAGCCAACTGTGTTGTCACCTCTCGCCCCCTCTCGTCGAGGTACAAAGCTGCACTTGAACACACCGAGAGAACTACAGGCGACTGTCAGCTAGAATGTGCATTCTGCGCCTGCGTGTAATGAGACAAATGTCTATTTCTGCAGATATATTATTCCATATTCGTCATTCAAAAAGGAAAACCGATGCTGCCGGCTGCAGATACACATAACGTAAACAAAGCGCGTACTTACGTTTTTGAATATCAATCCTGCTGAACACTTTCTTTATCCCACTCCACTCATGTTAATATTGAAATATTTGCCAAGGAACACTCAGGTAAGAAGACGTAACATAAGAACAGCTTTCTATCTTTACCGTTTTGACTTCTTTGCTTGCTGTTTTGCGTTTATTCTCGTGCACTGACTGTTTCACTAAGCTGAACAGCCAATCAGAGTTCTCTCTTTCCGCAATGGCCCGACGCCGATTCAACATGTCGAATCGCGTGAAACAAACCCGAGGACTATTTTCAGCCAACTGCACGGAACCGTGTTTATCACACCGAGGAAACTTAGTTGGCCAACGCAAAAAAAATCTGCCAGACGGCCGACCGTCGGCTTGGTGTGTTCCCGGCTTTATTCTCCTCCAACAAACACATATTTTCTGCAGGGAGAAACTCCATTGAGCGGTTGAATGCGCTTACTCGATCTGACATGTTTTTTTTTGTTTTGTTTTGAAAACTGTCTTATTTTACCCAGAACACATTGCAGTGTAGTCTTACTTAAGACAGTCAGTCTTAAGTGCTTTGTGCAGTGGTCTGATTTAGATGTCTGTCTGAAGTCTGACTACCTGCTATATCTAAGCCATAGTCAAAGTCTATCTTTGTGAAACCGGCCCCTGGTGTTTTGTCTTTGACTGTTGAAAAAGGAGATATGTTCATTTAGAAGAGGAACACCGGATCCGGAACTGGATGTGTTGTTTGAATGATATATAAAAAAATTAGTTTCATTTTGTTTTCTACTGTTCATTTTATTGTGAACAGCGTGATTTTGTTTTGTAAGATTAAATTAGAGATTGATTTGCTGAATATGGATGATGCTCAAAGATTAAGATGGCTGTTCACATGTGAAACATAAATTAGCCAATTATCTTGAGAGCTTGGGAGAACAGGAAAAAAGCTCTTTATCAAGATGATTTGTATAGTTGAGGATTTTTTTGTATATACTGTGTGTGTGTGTGTGTGTGTGTGTGTGTGTGTGTGTGTGTATATATATATATATATATATATATATATATATATATATATATATATATATATATTTGTAGATATATATTTGTATTCATGTATTTCTACAGATGATTTGTATATCCGACCGGAAGATTTTTGTAA
Source organism: Cyprinella venusta (assembly GCA_038021265.1). NCBI lineage: Eukaryota > Metazoa > Chordata > Actinopteri > Cypriniformes > Leuciscidae > Cyprinella > Cyprinella venusta. Next base: position 29,603,908 of record CM075864.1, read on the forward strand.
AATAAGTTGTCTTGTAATCCCATGTGGGATGGGCCAAATGTATGTCATGACAGAAATAAAATTCAACTAACCAACCAACTAACTAAGGTCTTTTACTCAATAAATATATCAGTAAATACTGAGTGAAATGAATCAGATGGTTCTACTCACACCCAAGCAAAGTGGACAAATTAAGGACTTTGTGAGAACTTGTGCTTTTTTGGTCTTAAATAGATTATGGTTAATTGGAGAGCAAACATGACATCTTTGCCATTTTTTTTATTTTATTATTATTATTATTATTATTATTATTATTATTATTATTATTGTTGTTATTATTATTATTTATTTTTTTTATTTTTATTTATTTATTTATTTATTTTTTGCTGTACTTTGTATAGAAAATACAAAGTGGAGCACTTTGTATTTGTTTCCACAAGACAGAATCAGAACAATACAACTGGTCTCAATAGGCTGGACATTTGGGAGAGAGAGCCCAGTCGGAATGCAAATGAGGAACACTTATATAAACAGGCTCCAAAATATACAAAGGCTGAGGTTGCTTGAAAGGGCTTTGTAAGAGCTGCTTAGAGAAGAGGCTGGCTTGATGTCTGGGATAAACGAACTGTATGTGCTATATCCACAATGCACATCACTTCTCATGCTACTTTTGAACACTACACTATAACATACGTTAACTAATTTTGTTCAAATCCTTTAGCTATCAGTTTAAGTCATTCAGATATAATATGCAAACAACATAATTTGTTTTAAAATACTGAAAGACCCCCTTTAAACGGACACTGTGCATTTTTTTTAAATTATTATTATTTATTTATTTTTAAGCTTAACTGAACAGCTTCTGAGTTATTGAATGGTTAATTTCTTTCGGGTTGAATGGTGGCCACCCCCCAAGTAGGCTATAGGCGTAATTTGCATGTGTGATATGTCCCCATCTCGTGTCATTGATGTACCAATACAAACAAATAAAACCATCTCCATTTAACTCTAGTAGAGCATTCATTTCATTCGTTTGTTAAATATGAGGCGATCTGAAATGTGTTTTTGAAATCAAGTGACCAAAGTGCTCATTGTCGCTGCGATCAGTGGCGTGCATATGTTTTCTTTTGTGACACGCACAGTTTTCACATAGACGCGCGCTTCAATCCATTGCAGAGACTGAGAGACTCTATACATTTGTTGCGGTGAAATTACAAAACCTAACGCATAAAAAAGTGTCCCTGCTTTATATAGCCTACAAGCGCTAATAAACAATTGTGTTTTGATGAGGAAAATAAACTATAACTAGTGTGGATTAATTGCAACCCAGAACCTCTGACACAATTGGCAAAAGTTCTGCCACTGGACCATTAAAGTAATGGGGATAATAGTTAGATCTATGTATTTAATCACATGAAAAAACAAAAAAAACAAAAAAACAAAAAAAAAAACACTTTCCTCATTAAATGACAAATTACACACAATGTACTATTGTATACTATATACGCCACAGCATGTCACGCCTGCATGAGTGGTATTTATGGCAATAATGTTACATACAAGTACTCCACAGTGACTCTAGGGGTTGCTGTTTGACAAAAACGGAATTCCTGCATAGTGTCCCTTTAAGGCATTTTTAAATAACCTCAATAGCAAGACAGGTGTTGATAACTATATTAGCACTTTTAACAAGAGACAAGGGAATCTTTTATTTCAGCAAGGCAGATGTGGTTCTGGCCTCATTCTTGATCCAGTCAATTACAGGAGCCCATCTGCAATTTGAAATCGTGGTTTCCAACTCGTAAAGATTGTTATATCAAAGTGATTTTGTATGTCTCATTTATATATATATATATATATATATTGGAAATGCAAACTTTATTTCTCACAAATGTGTTTTTTTTCTTTATATCTCATTTTTTTCTTATTGTAAACTTTTAAAATGTTCCAATTATATTTAATTTATTGAGACAAAAAATACTAATGATTTACGATAGCACGTACCTAATTTATTAAAAGTTCATATCAAAACATGCGTAATGCAACATACCCACACTATACACAGCTATATTTAGTGATACTTGTGTATTTCATAATTATACACCTTATCATTTGTTGGATTATTGTACTTTTTTTCTAGCATATGTATGGGTAGTATTATCACAAAGAGGTTTTAAAAATACAATGTCTTGTATTTTTCTGGGGCTGTGGAATTATCACATCACCACAAAATCCCAATTTAACCTTTGAATATACTTGTTGTCCCAGACATGTGCTCCGTTTTTTTTTTTTTTTGTTTTTTTTTTCTTACATAGAATTTAGCTTGTCCTTTTCTAGGCCTCTGGGTCTTTTTTTTTTTTTTTGTTCTCTGCCATGATTTTCACGCTGCCTCTTAGTCTGACCATGAAGTTTTGTCAGATAAAGCAATCTTCCTGTCCTTTTAGAGCTCCAATAATGTGCTAGGATGCTGTGAATATTAATGGCCTCATCCAACCTTGGCGTCCGCTGAATGACAGGGATGGGAAATGCAAGCAGGAATCTAATAAGACCTGATTGTCAACATGGAGTTGTTTGTTGCTTTGGCTGCAATTAAACTCCCAGGCCTCTGTCCCTGTGTTAATGTGGAAAAATGAGCAACACAGCAGCAGTTGGTAATCATTATGACACAGAAGGTCAAGTGCTTTAGTGGGGGAAAAGTATTGAAACACCTCTATCCATCTATCTATCCTAATCGTATATACAGTATCTATCCTAATTTTAGCTATCGTTTGTTTTTTGTGCCCTCACTTCAGGCCCCCAATCCGTCCATATGCTCATGGATACCCAGGCCCTGCGCCATGCTATGTATCTGTCTGTATGTCGGCCCTTCCGTCATTCAATAAAAATGTTTTCTTAACTGGTCTGGAAATGTTCTACTGTGACATCCAATTTAACTTTTTAAGTGGCCAGCTTTTTGTGAATCACAAGTAAATCTGTCATTCACAAAAAAACTTTAATATCCACAGTCGATCACAACTTACAATAAATGTAATAACATTAGAATCATTCTCTTGGTTTAGTGATTCTAGGGCAGCACAATTTGGGCCAAAATGATAATCACGATTATTTTGAACAATATTGTGATCACAATTATTTATCATGATTATTTGTTGATTTTAACGAAAACTAATTTTGTCACATAGGCTAATTATAACTGCTTTCATATCCATATTGTGCTACATTCCTGCTAATGTACAACTAGTGCATTAAAATAAAATATGTTATAGGTCCTCTTATTCACCAAAATTCAGTGCATCTCCTTAAAGAATAAATAAAAATAAAGAAAACAATAAATAAAATGTAGCAAAACGTCAACAGGGCACTATTTTACATTTACGTTGTGTAAATATATTTTAGGAAGCAAAATATAAACTTGCATTGTACAGTACCTGCATAATGGATGTGAATAAAAGATGCCAAATATACAATCAATAAAAAACAAATATTCCATAACAGAACGTAACCAAATGAGAACATGTCAAGGCAGAACTATGCATGGAAGTTCGATAAATGAATTCAGAGTCATTGTTATTTGATGCTTAAGAAATGTAAAATGTTGTGGTACAGTGTCAGTGATTAGTTGTGAAATCCTACTGCATAAATTGAATCTATTTAATCCTCTATGTGAAAGTGTATGTGATTGAATTATTTCTAAACAATGGTCCAAAACAAGACGTTTGTAGTAGGCCTAGGCCTATTGGAGTCCATTAATCGAACTTTCATGCCTCTTATATAGTAATTATATATTACTATGTAGTAAGTACCAATTCATTAAGTACCAATTCATTAATGCAATTTACTAATGCTCACACTCGGTCTCTCACGCGCATTGTCACTTGGTCTCTCTCGCACACAAACACACTCGGTATCGCTCGCGCACTTTCAAATGTGCTCTTCGTTTCTTTCGTGCACTGTCGTTGGTTCGCAAACACACTGTACACTGGGGCTCATGGAGCCCAGTCAAAAAAAAAAAAAAAAAAAAAAAAAAAAAAAAACTTTGAAGCGGAGCGTTCTGTGAACTGAACGACACATTTTTAATTTCGCTAAATCACGTGAATTTGATCTTGAGGAGCCAAAATCGTGATTGTGATTAAAATTCGATTAATCGTGCAGCCCTAAGTGATTCCCTAGTTATTTATTTTATTTTTTGTTATTGATGGCCTAATCAGTCTACTTCTCAGGTCAGGCAAGTAAAATTCTCTTTTACTTGTCCCTTCAAAAAATCGACTTGCCCCAAGTCCCCAAGCCCCATTAATCATTTGACAGCCCTAATATATATATATATATATATATATATATATATATATATATATAGTGTAGTATTTTTGTATCATAATTGACTGCACTGTGAACCAAGATACATTGTGAGATGCTTGTACTAAAGACTTAAAGGGTTAGTTCATCCAAAAATGAAAATTATGTCATTAATGACCAATTAAGACGATTAGGACATCTGCAACATGCACACCTACGAACCATTTTTTAAAAAAATATTGCAATACCAAAATACAAATAATGTAGAAAAGCTTGAATGCAGCGCGCGTCTCCATCAGATTGTAAACGAAGTTCGGGCGCACAAGATATCACGTCAGCAGCGTCATTGGAATCATGAACAAGCAATGACAACAGAACTGGAAGAGAATACAATGCTGAATAAATTTGTTCGTTGTTTTTGCTATGTTTGGACCAAAAAGTATTTTCGATGCTTCAAAAAATTCGAACTAACCCACTCATGTCACGTGGACTACTTTGATGATGTCTGTATTGCCTATGGACAAGGACAATATAAGGTACATACATTTTCAATGGAGGAACAGAAAGCTCGACGACTAAATCTAAAATATCTTAAACTGTATTCCGAAGATGAACGAAGGTCTTATGGGCTTGGAACGACGTGAGGGTGAGTCATTAATTACATAATTTTCATTTTTGGGTGAACTAACCCTTTAAGGCTAGCACCTGACTATAAATGGAGCTTTGCAGGTTTGTGAGGCGAATTTACTACTGCAAATCCTTTGGTACTGTTTGAACATGAGTTCAATGAATCCAAAGCAAACCTCTTCACCTTTATCAGATTGTATGGACACATGAACTTCACATTTTTAAATCCTGGCTTTATTATGAAGTATGGGGCTTTTTTTAATTCTCCCCTGTCATTGTGACATTTAAATACAAAGCAGTTTCACTCTTTTGTTCTAGGCAGAGTTTGCTGTCTTATAAGTCTACCTTTGGAACAATGAGAACTCAGCCTTTGTACTTCAGCTTTGGCTTTTGCCAGAGGCTAGAGAGACAATTGGCATTTTTGTAGCAGATGAAATCCCAATAGGAGATCTGCTTTCTTGGACTTTTTACTCCTAAAAGCAGGTCCCAATCAAAAGAAGCTGATTTCTGCTAGCTCAATACAGTAACTGAGAGCCAGGCGTCTCTCAGGATTGGATATGCTGCTCGAAGGTCTAGTTGCTCAGAAACTGAGAGCCTGATAAAATTACTTGTCCTGTTTTAGCACATTAGTCACATTAGAAAGCCTGGAAAAAAATAATTTTGTTTGAATTATTGTTGCATTGGTTTTGCACAATGAAGTGTCGTACTTATATGAATTAAAGTGTTTGTAGTTGATGTTTTTGTGCACTATAAATGCCGTTTGTCAAGGTGCACTAAAATAGCAAAGTAGGACAATAAGACTAATTTAATTGATAAAGTAATTTGATATTGCAATTTATTTACTGTACCATTTGAAAGCTCACTTACTACAGATATTCTGTTCTATTGAGTCTGCTACTGAACAACTGAGAGTAACTGAGTGTTTCTCTAGAACCTATTACTGTGCACAGTCATGAAATGAAATGAAATGAAATGTTCTTAATCTTCCATTAAGAATTCCCTGAAATGAAAGAAGCCAGGAGATGTGTTTTCTGCTGTTATTAGAACAGATTAAATACACACTACTGGGACATGCTCCAGAGACCAGTCAATCAAGAAGAGAATCTTTCTCCTGATCTTATCACCATCTTTGCTATAAAGTTACTAAATAATTGTAATACATATTTTATTAGCCAAGAGTGCTTTGTTGAAGAAAGTTTGTTTTCTAGTAGAAGACTGATAACGAGCACATTCGATTTGAATGAATATGGATTCACATGTAGGCTAAACATATTTTTTTTTTTTTGGTAAAATAAATGAAATTCATGTTAAGACTCATCTTTAACTAGGCTATATACTAACATTTCAATTAATATTTTGATACAATGCACTGTATTTACATTACTTATATTTAAAAACAAAAACAAAAATACCTGCATGTAATTACACCTGTATTTAATTTCTGTAATTATGTCTTATTGTTGACTCTTCCCTTACACCTTAACCAACCCGATCTCACGACCAAATCGTACAAATGTGACGAATGATTTAAAAGTGGCTAATTCGTAACAATTCATACAACCTCACTCGTACGAATTAGTACGATTTTGCTAAATTGTACATATTTTACGAATTGGCCAATTCGTACGAATGACCTACCCCTTACCCCGCCCCTAAACCTACCCATCACGTGGGTTTAGACAAATAGTACGAATTCGTACGAGTGAGGTCATACGAATTAGTACGAATTAGACACTTTTTAATCATTCGTTGAATTCGTACGAATTGGTCGTGAGATAGCGTAGCCTTAACCCACCCTTAAACCTACCAATGCCACCAAACCTGTCCTTAACTTTTCCCTAATACCCTCATCAGTAGCAGCAAAAATGTTTTGCAATACATGAACACAATAATTACATTTTACCAACCAACCAACCAACTAACTAAATTAATTAATTATTATTATTATTATTATTATTATTTAACCGAGAGCAAAAGAATACATTCAAAGAACAATATTACATTTACACACATATATTCTTTACAATAGCTTGGATACAGTCCTAAATAGGTTTATGTAACACTGGATCATGCCAATAGCTGCAAAAACAAAGAGACCACAACACTGGAGAGCTGTACAAGAACACAGTAATATATCACACTCCTGGCTTGGAGTCGCTTGCAACACGATCACTAACCTAACCTTGTCTGTTGCTTTGGGGACAGGATAAGCATTACAGATAAACTGTTTACAAAAGTAGCTAAGTCAGTTTGCCATTGGTTAATGAAAGAATCGTTTTAAAACACTGTAAAGGAAATAAACACCATGTGAAAATACAGCAATGTGGCCTAATACAAAACTGACCTTACAATATCATCCAGTTATACATTTGCGAGAACTCTACACCTTTAAACTGCACTTGTCCTGTATTAGTTTGATTCACATTATAAATTTCAATTATTCTGTCAATTTTGATTATCTGGTCTTCTCTATTTGACATATTCCCAAATTGGAAGCTCTAGTGTTTTTCTCTGCGAATGTTTCAGCTGTCACAGAGTACAAAAAACATCATGCTATTGTATGACAAAGTTTATATAGCCTGAAGCTTCATATTCACAAATGCTTATTGCAAAGCATTTTCATTTTTTTTGTGATTGCTTGTCATCTTTCTACTGTTCATGGTTAACCAACTCAAGATCAGTGAGACACTCGAACATCTTAGCACCAATCTCAGAAAGGCTGTGTGAAAATGTTAAAGGCCCATTAAAGTGCCTCAGAATTTGCAGCTTTGTATGATGCATTGACGTCATTTCTACTGAAACAGGAAGCTAAGGCAGGACATATTGAATGGCCTCTCCCCCTTTTCAAATGGCCAATAGAGTTTAGTTTAGTTTAGTTTAGTTTAGTTTAGTTTAGTTTAGTTTAGTTTAGTTTAGTTTAGTTATTCTTAACCAGCTTACAGTTGGAAGACGGAATAAAACTCGAACGTTTTAGCAACCGAACACCTATCTCCATTTGAATATTGTTCATTTGAACCGGTTCTTTTTAGAACCAAATCAAACTGAATCATTCAAAACAGTTTGTGTCTGGAGTTTTCTAAAGTCACTCACTTTCGGGTATGCCTGACAATCTCTCCAACTCGAAATAAAACAATATCCCGGAGTATATATGTTACTTCCAACAGTTTACTGAACTGAGACATGTTGTGCTGAGAAAACTGATGAGCACGAGTAGCTGATGAGCATTTGTGTACTACTGGACATACAGGGCACGGACTATGGTCGCTTTAGCAAGGGGGGAGGGAGTCTTTAGATTCTAAAGAGCATTTGATTAGAAAGAAGATGTGATCAGAAGTCTGCGGTGATGTCATAAACATCTGTGATCCATTTTAGTGGAAGTGAAAGACTGTAAGTTTTCAATGCCTATATCTCCTAAATGTTAATTTTGTCATTGTAGTGGAACACACCGGCATACATAACCTTAAGGCTAACATATTTTACTATAGAACTAAAAAAATAAAATAATTTTGATTTCAGGGGGCCTTTAAGTGTTCTATAAAGTAGTCTGCATTTGTTATAAATAATCCTCAGAGATATCTCATATTTTTTTTTTTTTCAGCAGCCATTACTCCAGGATTCAGTGTCACATAATCCTTTTTGAAATCATTTGAATGTTGGTTTGGTGCTCAAGAAACATTTCTGATTATCAATGTTGAATATGAATATCAGTGTTGTTTTGCTTAATATTTTTTGAGGAAAGTAATATAATATTTAATATAATGTTGGTGCTTGTTACTTCTGAGCTGATGTTCATGACCATTTTGTAGATTTACATATTTTAGTGATGTATTTTTAGTGAATTGAGACTTTAAGTTATGAAAATCATATTTCTTCTGTGTTTAATTCTTAATAGGCATGAATGTGAATGCAGGCGAAAAAAAAATCACAAAAATTAAAGACTTTAAAGAATTTAATGTAATGAAATATTAAAGTTGTGTTTCATCATGTGGATCCCAGGTCATTTATTATGCTATATTACTGTAAAAATATTACTGCTGGGTGTCATTAGAGAAAATGGTCTTGAAAGAACTGAGAAAAAAAAAATGATCGTCACTGGAATGTTTTTTTTTTTTTTTTTTTTTTTTTCGCAAATGCACACGCATATCTAAGGCATAATATACAATTGGCTGTCATTAGGCCCTATCACAAAATATACTAACAGAGTGATCAGGAGCCTGCCGTGCTGCCATTACACAGTTGCTTACCAAATAAATAACTGGACTTGAAATATTGATTTGAGTTGAAATTATTATTATTATTATTATTATTATTATTATTGTTATTATTATTATTATTATTATTATTATTATTATTATTATTATTTAATGTAAGAGTGTTAAGAAAGGCATGAGATGAGCACAGTAATGCTGCCTGTTACATTTTAACAGTCATAATGAAAAAAAAAAAATCAGCAAAATTTTCTAATCATAATCAAGTATTCTAGTGCGCTGTGCAATAAATACAGATTTGTATTCAGTATGTCATGCACTGTATGTTTTAGTTGTTAGAATGGCCAAATAATTATGTGAAATCTTGATAACCTGGCAAAATACACTTGTGAAGACTTCAGATAATGCTAATTTTGGATTGACATACAATACGGTGTGAGCACAAATTATTCTCTCTACATGTATTATCTTAAAGCTGTATATTACTGCCACATGGACATTACTTTGACACATTTATTTTTGGATGATAACCGGATACTTACTAGTTTTAACATTGAGACAAAACTTTTGTGTAAAGATGCTTTGAAACAGTTTGTATTGCGAAAATCGCTCAACAAATAATCTTGAATTGAATTGAACCCAAAAAAGTCAGGTAACTGCTGAGGAAAAGTTGGACTACATTAAATGCACAGCCCTTCAAATATGACATTAGTTTGCAATTTAGGTAAAGGTTAACTCTTTCCGTAACCTCTGTGTCCTGCTGTATCAAAAAAGCTGTGCAACATGTTGGTTCTGGCCAATAGTTAAGGATTTGGGCTTCTAATGCTGAGGTTAGAAGGTTCAATTCCAGAAAAGGGTGATCCAATAACTGGAGAATTACAGGCATCCCACTTCTGCCCTGGAACGGCTTCACCTTTGAGAAAGGCACTTAACCCATGGCTTGCTCCATGAGCGTGCAATTTCTGTACTGTGAAGTCACTTAGGCAAAAAAAAAATAATAATAAAATAAAAAAAAAAAAAAATATATATATATATATATATATATATATATATACTATTCAAGACAATAGTTTTAAATATGTTGCAGTGTCGGTATGTCTGTTAAATGCAAAATATTTATTTGTTTTGCATTCAACTCTGTAGGTTTTTTTCTATTTTAAGCATTTTTTTTTCAGAATTGATACACAATTAGAAAAGAAAACGATAAATTCCTCATATACAAACAAAAGTTAAAAATGTCTTGGGTTACAAATGTGACCATGGTTCCCTGAGAAGGGGAATTAGACATTGCGCTGTAGGATGCTTAACAACTTAAAATGCTTAACAACTAGAATGCTTAAAATGCCTTACAACTCAACGTTGCTATCCGAACGGATCTCTGGGGAAACAGTTAAAAGACAATTAACCAAGGAGGTTCAAATAATAATAATAAAGCCTACAACATTCAGCATGATGCCCCTTTATAGTGAGAGGAATCCCAACTATGCTTTATGCAAAAAAAATACCACCAAGGAGGCTCACTGAGAGCCACACAACTTCTTCATGTTATCTTATGCAGAGCTCTTGGGAGCAGAGGTCTCAAGATGATTCCTCTCTAAATTGAGAGGAAACCTAACAACACTTCCCTAAGGCTGTGTGTCCACCAAAGTGTTTTGGTTTTTTTTAATCCAGCTGAAAATGCCAGATGCGCTACTGAAGACGCCGTGCTTTGGGTGCTTGAGAGTGTTTTGGCAGCGCAGCGTTTTATTCCATTGAGATGTTTCGTTGCTGTGATACAGAATATTCGCAGCACAGTTTACTTGTATCTGATTTCACAGAAAATTTGTTTCATACTAAAAAAATATTTTTCCTCCATTTTGCTCGAGAGACTGTGATGAGTGCTGCGTTTAAAAAGTTAAAAAATGTTCAACTCTCGGCAACCTGTAAAAAAACACTCAGAACCTTGTTAAGCTCATGGCGTTTAAAAACAACGGCACTCCCATTGAAAACAATTGAAAACATACGCCAGGCGCGTAGAAAAAATGCTTTGGTGGACGCACGGCCTAAGGGTGGTTCCACCAAGGAGGCTCATCAAGGATGATCACCCAGACTGACCTCTAAGAATGGGGGACCTCAAGGGGAGCCAGCTGAGTGCAAGCTGGGACCACTTGAAAATAAATGTCTTTGTAGGATCTCAAGACTCCAAGCATTCCCAAAGGTGCCTTACCAGGAAATAAGGGTTTGTAAACTTCGAAAGAGAACTAAGCAAAGAAGGTATTTTTCTACCAGAACATATTTGTTTTGCTCTTTAAACAAAATGTCTGTATTGCTGTCATGCTCAATTAGCACTGAATGATACATTTAATGCAAGTCACATGCCAATTGACCTGGAAGTTTTGACAGTGATTACATATGGTTCTCATTCCTACTCAGTTTCCATTTGAATAGTAGAGAGTAACACAGGGGAGACAAAACAGAACATTGAAAAATCTGGTAACACTTTACTTTGAAGGTCCACTTTAGATATTCTACTATTTACTTTATGCTTCTTTGAAACTACATGTCAATTTATTTTCAATAGACTATTAGTAGACTGCCGCTTAATATGTGATAACACTTTGTTTTGATGCTCCCACAACAGACATTCTACTGTCTATAAGTAACTTTGCAACTACATTTTTCAACTGGCCCAAACCCTAAAGGGGGTCACACATCGGACGAGAAGTGCAGCGCCATGTCGCGCAGAGCTACGTCTTTAAAATTCGAACACATTATTCTCTATGAGTGTACACACACCGGCTGCGCCATTCGGCGTCTGTCCGCGGCGCCCAGCGACGGCTCAGGACCGTGTTCAAAATCTTGCTGCGCCACAGAGCTCCATTTACATAGTTTTATAGAAAATTTCAATTATTTTTGTCTCAAATCGTTACTGATGGTTCCTGACTTCGCCCTATGCTGCAATATACATTTAGTTTTGCATCCATTTACAGAAATCGAACGACTCATGAACGACTGCTGGCTACAAAAACAAACAAACAAACAAAAAAACAAAATCAGGCCTGTTCCTCTCTCACTCTTCACTGTCATCACTCCTCCTTTATGCCACTGCTCCTTCGTGAGAGATAGTGCGTCTCACAGGTGTAGCTCATCATTACCCGCACCACAGGCCTAGTGGCGCTTTCTCGTGGCCCTCGGCCTTGTCCTGCTTTCCACAGAGAGTTAGTTGACATGTAGTTGCAAAGTTACTTATAGTTAGTAGAGTGTCGAAATGGAAAACCCCCGAACCCCCCTAGAGAAACAGAGGTCCACCTATCAGAGTTTTACCTAAAATCCTGTGAGTAACAATAGTATTGCTATTCCAATGGAGCTTATAGTTTTATAATCTTATCTTATAAGGAGTGCCAAAATTGTTGCTGCATACCCCTCTGACACTGAGTAGTTGCACCTGTCTACAGTGTATGTGCGTTGTTCAAACTCTGTATTATGACAAAGCATCCATGCTTAAAGTAGCATCTGAATGTACGTGCAACACAGAACAGGCCTCCTTTTTTTTGCTCTGAACCACCCAAGGAGCACACATTCATTCCCTAGTTTGCTGGTGTGTGTCTGTGGAGGGAAAAGTCCGCTTTGCACGGGAGCAAAATGCGAATGATACATGTGTCGATGTACAAGTCAATTGCAAGATAGGGCCTTATAGGTTTTATTACATAACTTAATAATTTCCCTAAGAAAATTAGAACTTTTTTTCACATTTTGTATGAAAGACACTAGCATTGAGGAATTCTCATGTCTTTTGCTTTGCTTTTGCAGGGATGCTTTAACCACATTTAGCTTAAAGCATCCCCGAGGCATCAGTTATTTCTACAGTAGAGCCTGGTCAAAAAGTGACTGTCCTTGCTGAGCCTCATAAACCCCGGAGTCATTTCAATTAAGTTCATATCTACAATGAGGACTTTGTCATCCTAAAACACTGCTAGCAAGAGTCGATTTAATTCAACTTCAGCCTCTTTCAGTGTTCATGTTGACACAGTTGTTTTTACTATGTATACAGTTTTCCAGGGTTAATCTGATAAGCTCTTTGAAGTCCTTCTAATGAAATCAAACCTTATACAAACAAAGGAAGTGTGCCTAGGTTATTGTGTTTACATTGGTGAGAGTGTTAGGAAATAGAGAGCAAGAAGGAAAGAGAAGTAAAAGTTTCAACATAAACATCACACTTTTAAGAGTAGAGGCTTGTGCTAGTTTTATTTATTATTAATATTAAGTTCATACTGAGTAGTACTGGTAAATAGAATTAACAGTAATAAAATAAAAATACAAATGAAACTTTTATATAAATAAAATTGGTATATTACCAAAAACTGGTAATATAAACAATATAATTAGTTCATAATAACTTACATAGGAAAGTGAAGTGACTTGTGAATGTAACATTGAGCCTTCTTGTTTGCATCTGAGTTACAGTATAATGCTTTTTGAAGTCAAACAACAGAAATTCGTCTAGAAGATTTCTTTAATCTTTTTTTTTAAAAAAAAGTAATTAAAACAATCAAACTCAGGGTGGTACGACACAAACTACAATTTTAAATGCTGAAGCCTCCAACTATTTCATGACCAGTTATCCCAAAGGATGTAATTCAAAGTACAATAGCGGCACATCATCTGACATGTGGTATCTATAGACTACAGGAATTTCATCAG